>OX451735.1:1009025877-1009413493 GCA_948472305.1 Vicia faba
TTTTGATCCATTTTTATTTTATTTGATTTCTTTAGCCCATTTAGAATTTTATTGATTAGTTTCAACTATAAGTTAGTTAAGTAGAAATAATTCAATCAAAACATCTTTAAATAAATTAGCCTTTTTATTAAGTTTAAACTTTAGGTTTGAGTTAATTTTGTTTTTATATATATCCCTTTTAATTAGGTTTAATTAATAATTCTTAAGTCCTAACTTTGCTTAATTATTTAATAACTATTAAAATAATGCTTTTATTAAAAAAAAAAAAGAAAGAACATATTAAATTTAGAAACATATAGAAATAAAAAATATTTTATTAATTCACTCGTTTTAGTTAATATTAAATATATAAAAAACATATAAAACCTTAAAAAACTAAAAAAACATTTTGACTCCTTTAATTAATCCTCATGCTTTTATCCATATTAAAAAATGCGTAAAAAATGAAAGCTATTAAAACATTTCTTTTCATTAATATTAAACCAAGAATCTAAAAAATGCATTATTCACATCATTTAGTCTATCATTTAACTATTGTTATTTAATCATTATCCGCATAATTTTTCTGTTTATTTATTTCATATTTATTTGTTTATTCCGTTTACGTTTAAATCCAAAGGAAAAACGATAAATTTGTTGACTTCATGTCCTCAAGTCTAATCGCGCGAATATTTGCATTTTCATTAAAACTTAGGATAATTTTCCTTCAAGTATTCAATCTTTTCAAAATTTATACCCTTTAAGCAAAAACTTCGACGTTAGGTCGTCGAATCTTCAAAAACCCGTCCGTATCCCTTTTCGGCCAAAACGATTTATTTTTAATCAAACAATCAATTTTAAATAAACAGATATTTCAAAAGGTTCCTATAGAGTACTATAGATACATTGGGTGCTAATACCTTCCCTTTGTATAACCAACCCCCGAACCATAAGATCTCTTTTCAAAAACGCTTTGTATTTTCATTACTATTTACATTGCATATTTAGGGTTTTATTTCGCTCTTTTCCCTTTTCCTTTGGAAACAATAAAGCGCGGTGGCGACTCTTGCTTTTTTGAGATGAATTAATCAATAATTCGATCTCCGATTTACCCCGCTACATTTTTTATCGCTACAGATAGGGGGTACAAATTTACAAATGGGGATTGCAAGAAATTAAACCCTAATTATCTATTACAACCATATAGAATAAATGTAAAGAATTGAAATAAATAATATACAAGAAGGTAAAGAAACAATGTATAAGGTAATGAATAAAAAAGAAATGAATTGTTTGGTTTTGTTAAGAAAAATATTTTTATTTTAACCTAATAAACTAAAAGAAAATGATTTAATAAAATAAAAATAAATTAACTTAATTTAGAAAAGAAAATATTTTTTAGTGTTTTTATGAAAAGATTTTAATATTAACTTAAAATAGCATAAGAATAAATTATGTTAAGAGAAACCCTAAATTCTAAATTAGTTTGAATTAAAAAAGAAAATAAATAAACCTAGGTCTAATTATTAAATTAATTAAGAAAATGAAATAAAGTTTGTAACAAAATGTTTTCTAATGTTTTTGGTCTTGAAATAAAATAAATAGATATAGTATAAATAAATAAATGTTTTTTGTCTTTTTTTTGTTAATAAAAATAAAAATAATAATAATAATATTTAAAGAAATAAAATAAAATAAAAAATATAAAAGAAGTAAGTCAGGGGGTAAAAGTTAAATTTAGGGTATTTTTTTGTGTAAAATAGATTTTTGGTTAAGCCTGGCCCAAGAGGAGTTTTTTTGTAAGTCAGAAAAATAATAATAAAAAAAAACAGTTGGATAACTAACTTTTTTCTGTTTGTTTCATGTATGATCGATGAGGAGTGGATGAAAATGCCGAAGCATTGGAAAGATGGTGAAGTCGTGGCTTGCCACAAAGACTTAGAGAATTTGAAGAAAAATAGAATTTAGGATTTTAAAAAAGTTTAGGAATTTAGTCATTCTTTTTGTAAGACACACTTGAACTTGAACTTGAATTTTGTATTTATTTGAATTTGAACTTTGAACCTTGTAACAATTTATGGGATGTATCGAGTGGTTTTTGAAAATGGTAATACAAATTTGTAGCAATTGTTGATTTAAATGAAAATTGAAAAGGATGATGAAAGAAACGATATGGGCTTTGAACCTTTGAATTTGGAATTTGATCTTTAGAACTTTGAATGGCACACAATCAAAATGAAACTCTAATTTCCAATCTTAATCGCAAACCTAAAAAACTTCTTGAATCTTTAATAACCCAAAATGAATTTCCAAGAATTGTAACAAATCTTGAATGGTGCATTAGAATTGCCTTAAGAATGGTGCATGAAACAAAATTCAATTTCCATCTTTCTAAAATTCTCAAAATGCCTTGAACTCTTTTGATCTTCAGATAAAAAACCCTAATCTTCCATAAGAACACTTAGATTTCGAACTTTAGGTTTTTTAAAATGAAATGCAAAGAAACTCGCGTGATGAATGCTAGAATTGACTGCGCAAAGTATTTTGTACGATAGAGTCCAGAAACTTTGATTGGTGTGAGAAGTCCAATTGTATTTTGTAGGAATCGTGACCACATATGCCTTGACCACAATATTAATCCAACAATTTTCATTGTTTGTACCGCGTTTTACATTTACTCTATTTTCAAACAGTAATGCCTTATCTTTGCAAATAAAACCCTGGATCTTTTTGGAAGGAGTTTGAGAACGAAAGCCTTGTAGCTTTATGAAACATAAAATCTTCTGTAATCTTGAACTCCAAACACTTGACCCTTCTAAACCAATGCAGACTTAAATTCTCTTGACGATGCAAGGATTCAACTTGAGATGTCACAAAGCCTTAGAGATCTTAGAACCCTAAATCAGTAGGATACGAGACCTATCTCAGACTGATTGTCATCAAGTGAATGCACGTGAGGAAGCACAAGCCATGTACAACAAGAATGGAGAGGGAAAACTTTTGGGTACAACATGAAGATCATCCGAAAAAGTGACTACAAAATAGTTGAACAACTAGGGCAGACACCTTCCAAGATATCCATGATGTCCTTGTTATTATGCTCCAAATTACATGCCCAAGCTCTATTGAAATTCCTGAAAAATGCCCATGTACCACAAGAGACCACTTCTGATCAATTTGAGAATTGTGTTGCAAACCTAACTGCTGACAATGGTTTAGGCTTTTCCAATGCAGATTTAACTCCGGGGGGGGGGGGGGGGGGAATCACAACAAGGCTCTGCATATTTATATTGAATTCAAAGGCACCACTTTGGCGCATTTGTTAGTAGATATTGGGTCCTCCCTAAATGTTTTACCCAAAGGTGCTTTGGATAGACTGGATTATGATGGGCTGATGCTGAAACCCATCAATATTATGGTAAGAGCCTTCGAAGGTTCGAAAATAATGGTCCATAGAGAGGTCGATCTTCTGATCAAGGTGGGATCTCAAATCTTCAATTAAACGTCTTATGTAATGGATATCCGCCCGACTTATTCATGCTTGCTCGGACGCACATGTATTCATGGGGAAGGTGCGGTTACCTCTACATTACATCAAAAGCTGAAGTACCCAGTAAAAGGGGAGATTGTCACAGTATGTAGAGAGGAAGAATATATGGTCATTCATTTGAATCCTTTCAAATATGTTGAAATGGATGGCGAATTCATTGAAACCCCCTGCCAGACATTTGAGGTAATCCTTCTGATGGTTGTTGTTGCTACTCTAGCTACTCCCGAAATATCTAAGGGCACACCAAGAATGGCCTCTCTTAAGGATGCTAAGGCTATTGTAGAAGATGGAGGTTTCACTATCTGGGGAAAACTTCCTGACATCCCCTACAAATCTGATAAATTTAGATTGGGTTTCACTTCAAAGGCTCAGAAAGAGGTTCGTCGTGTTCGTGTTGGGGGACCACCTCTCCGTATTAGCAACAATGAAGTCAATGCTCTAGAAGACACTGACAATGATGGTGACTTGGACGATTGGATATTCCAAACTACTGACAATGGACTCAACAACTGGATGTCTAAATACTTTGTCTCAATCTCCTTCACCCAAGGGTAATTGATATTTCCTATTTTTATTGCTTTAAGAAGTATGTTTGTAATTTCTTTAAAAACAATGACTTTAAACCATGTGCCCTGTTCGGGGCATAATGGTCCATTTGTTAAGGGCTTTCCATTTCATATATCATATGTGTTAGAACAAAGTTTGAATCTACTACCCTATGTTTAAGTTTTGATGATAACAAAATGAAAAGATATATTATTTTATATGATTCATGTATGAACTATTTGCTACCTAAAAATATTACGTTCTGCTTTGCAGAAACTCTGATAGGTATCAGCAAGAGCACACTTAATCAGCATCAGAATATTGGTTCTTGACATCAGCATCAGAAGTTGCTATATCAGAATACCAGAATCAGAAGATTAACTCACGTGTATGCTGAAGCTTGATGAACAGAACTGCGCTCAACACTCTGATAAAGAAAACAACAGTTCATCAGCAGTTAAGCAGAGTCAGAATGAGTCAAGCCAGAACATGCTTTAAGTAAGCAACGGTACTGTGCATTGAAAGCGTATTATTACCAACGGCCTCATTCCAGACAAGATCTGCTCAATAAGGAAAGTTTGTTATTAGCATTGAATCAAGAATATTGCTCCAACGTTCAACAATCTCAGTGCTATATAAACAAAACTATGAAGATTGAATTGGCTAATGCTCTCCAACAAATTACACGCCTAAAAGCTAATCATAATCTTCCTTCTCTCAGTTTGCTAAACGCTACATATCTCCTTACTCAATCATTGTTTAGCAATCTAGTTTCATAAGCTTAAGTTGTGTAAACATCACAGTTGTGATACAATTTTGTAGAAAACATTCACACACCTAGATTTATCTTCTTTGTAAGAAAGTGTTTCCTTGACAAACCGGGTTGTGGTTTGCATCAAGAAGGCTTTAGCAGTTGTTAAAGCAGTCTGTAATATTCAGTTGAATATAGTGGATTAAGACCTCGTTGGAGAGAGGCGAAATCACCTTGACGGGTGGACTGGAGTAGTTTGAGATCAAACGAACCAGGATAAAAATATCTTGTTCATTGCATTGATTTTCAGTTTTACAATTCAACCTCCCCTTCTTGTGTTTTTCACTTCTTCAATTGGCATCAGAGCGCCTGGTTCTGAGCTAAAACACTTAACCGTGTCAGTACAAGATCCAGCGTCAGAAAAACACAATGGCAGGAAACTATTCTTACACCAGCAATGACAACCATGAGGACAAAGACAGATTCAGCGGCAAACCTCCAGTCTTTGATGGAGAAAACTTTGATTACTGGAAAGACAGAATTGAAAGCTTCTTTCTGGCACATGATGCTGATCTGTGGGATATGGTGACAGATGGATACACGCACCCTGTGAATGCAAGCGGTCAGAAGATTGATAGAAAAACAATGTCTGACCAACAAAAGCGTGACTTCAAGAATCACCACAAGGCCAGAACCATCCTTCTCAGCGCCATCTCCTATACTGAATATGAAAAGATCTCCAACAGAGACACAGCAAAGAACATTTTTGACTCACTCAGAATGACGCATGAGGGCAATGTTCAGGTCAAAGAAACTAAAGCTCTGGCGCTCATTCAGAAGTATGAGGCGTTCAAAATGGAAGAATCTGAATCCATTGAAACAATGTTCTCAAGATTCCAGATCCTGGTAGCTGGTCTCAAGGTTCTGGACAAAGGATACTCTACTGCTGACCATGTCAATAAAATCATCAGAAGTTTACCCAAGCAGTGGAGACCAATGGTTACAGCTCTGAAGCTAGCAAAAGATCTCAACAAAATCACTCTGGAGGAACGTATCAGCTCCCTCAGAAGTCATGAGATAGAGCTAGAAGCTGACGAGCCTCAGAAGCAAGGTAAGCCTTTAGCATTGAAATCTAACAAAAAATCTGAGTCTAAAGTTTTGCAGGCAGTTGAAGAAACATCTGATGGATCCTCATCAGAAGAAGACGAACTCTCCCTCCTCTCCAGAAGAGTAAATCAACTGTGGAAGCTGAGGCAAAGGAAGTTCAGGAATCCCAGAAGATCTGATCAGAACGAGTCCTCTTCCAGATACAGAAGGACAAATTCTTCCTCTGGATACAGAAGATCTGAAGGCTCCTCAAGTAGCAAAAAGCCAAACACCAAGGACATCATCTGCTATGAATGCAATGAGCAAGGACACTACAAGAGTGACTGCCCAAAGCTTCAGAGGGAAAAGCCCAAAAAGAAGTTTGGAAGAGAAAAGAAGAAAAGTCTCATGGCTACATGGGATGACTCTGACTCGTCTGAAGCTGACTCAGAATCAGATGATGAGAGGGCAAACATAGCTCTCATGGCTAACATTTCAGAAGATAGTGAAGCTTTTGAATCAGACTCTGAATCAGACACTGAAGACGTATTTCCTAACTTTGCTATTAATTTTACCAAGGCTGAACTTGCTGAAAGCCTTAATGAAATCCTGGAAAGGTATCAGCAGATTAGAGTTAAGTTCAGAGACCTGAAAAGGAATCTTGAATCTGACTCTAATAAGACTGAGAGTCTCAAATTGGAGAATTCTGAGCTGAGGAATAAGATTTCAAAATTAGAAAACACTTTACAAAACTCTCAGAAGGAACCAATTTCTGAAACTCCCAGCAACGCTGATGAGATCATCAAGGAGTATGATCACAGTTTCCAGAAGTTCCTTGCTAAAAGCATATATAGAAGCAAAATGGCTTCAATGATCTATGGAGTTAGCAGAAACGGCAGGAAAGGAATAGGATACCAAGGTAAGGTTCCTACACCAAAGAATGTCATGGAATTAACCATTAAACACACTCCTCTGAATTCACATTTTGTGTATGGTCACACACATGATATTAAATACACTAGCAGTAAGCACTCTGTGAAACCAAAATTCAACCAGAGTTTTGGTAAAACTAACAAATCAGGTCCCAAGAAAATCTGGGTACCTAAGGATAAAATAATACATGTTGCAGATATCTTTAGCAGCAAGTCAGAAACACCAGTCATGGTACCTGGACTCTGGCTGCTCGCGACACATGACGGGAAGAAGGCATATGTTCCAAAGCCTGGAACTTAAGCCTGGAGGCCACGTTGGCTTTGGAGGCAATCAGAGGGGAAAGATAATTGGCTCTGGAACTGTAGGTAATGGAAATCTTCCCTCTATTAATAATGTTCTGCTAGTAGATGGATTAATGCATAATCTGTTATCCATAAGTCAATTAAGTGATAACGGTTATGATATAATCTTTAATCAAAAATCATGTAAAGCTGTTAGTCATAAAGATGGGACTATCCTGTTTAATGGTAAGAGGAAAAACAACATTTACAAAATCAAACTTTCTGAACTAAAAAGTCAGAATGTAAAGTGCCTTCTGTCTGTTAACAACGAGCAGTGGATCTGGCACAGAAGATTGGGGCATGTTAGTATGAGAAGAATATCTCAGATTAACAAACTCAATCTGGTCAGAGGACTTCCTAATTTGAAGTTCAATTCAGATGCTCTCTGTGAAGCATGTCAGAAAGGAAAGTTTGCAAAACCTTCTTTTAAATCTAAAAATGTTGTTTCTACCTCTAAGCCATTAGAACTTCTGCACATTGACTTATTTGGACCAGTTAAAACTGCTTCAGTCAGTGGCAAGAAGTATGGGTTAGTAATCGTAGATGACTATAGCAGATGGACATGGGTAAAGTTCTTAAGACACAAGGACGAGTCACACTCTGTGTTTGTTACCTTCTGTAACCAAGTTCAGAATGAAAAGGATCTTAGAATCATTAAAGTCAGAAGTGATCATGGTGGAGAATTTGAAAACAAAGATTTTGAGTCATTTTTTAATGATAGAGGCATTCTGCATGATTTCTCTTGTCCTAGAACTCCCCAACAAAATGGAGTTGTAGAATGAAAGAACAGAACATTGCAAGAAATGGCCAGAACCATGATCAATGAGACAAACGTTGCTAAGATCTTCTGGGCAGAGGCAATAAACATAGCGTGCTACATTCAGAATAGAATCTCAATAAGACCTATTCTGGAAAATACTCCATATGAATTGTGGAAGAACAGAAAGCCCAACATTTCATATTTTCATCCATTTGGATGTACCTGTTTTATGTTAAATACAAAGAATTATTTGAACAAGTTTGACTCTAAAGCACAGAAGTGTATTATGTTAGGATACTCTGAACGCTCAAGAGGGTACAGAGTATACAATAAAGAAACACAGATTATGGAAGAATCAATCAGTGTTCGTTTTGATGATAAGCTTGACTCTGAAAAGTCAAAGCAGAATGAAGTTTTTGCAGGTATGGAAATTGAATTTACAGGTTCTGAAGACAAGTCATCAGAAGCTCTCAACACAGACACTCCTTCAACGTCTGAAAGGAGAACTGCTAGAAATCCTACAACAGCTGCTGATCAACCTCAGAAGAGATTACCTAGAAGCAGCTTGGATCACCCAGAAGAGACTATCTTAGGAAGAAAGGAAGATCTAATCAGAACAAGAGCAAGCTTCAGAAACTCTGAAGAAACCCTCATGGGACTTGTGTCTCTGATTGAACCTTCTTCTATTGATGAAGCACTTATGGATAATAATTGGATTCTGGCAATGCAAGAAGAGCTGAATCAATTCACCAGAAATGACGTATGGGATCTTGTTCCCAGACCAAAAGGATTCAACGTCATTGGAACAAGATGGGTGTTCAGAAACAAGCTAAATGAACAAGGTGAAGTCATCAGAAACAAGGCACGACTGGTTGCACAAGGTTATAGTCAGCAAGAGGGGATAGACTATACAGAAACCTTTGCTCCAGTCGCCAGGTTAGAATCTATCAGACTTTTAATTTCATTTGCTGTTAATAGAGGCATCACTCTGTATCAGATGGATGTCAAGAGTGCATTCTTAAACGGTTATATAGAAGAAGAGGTTTATGTGCACCAACCCCCTGGTTTTGAAAATACAAAACATCCAGAACATGTTTTCAAACTAAAGAAGTCACTATATGGTCTGAAACAAGCTCCCAGAGCTTGGTATGAAAGGCTAAGTAACTTTCTGTTAGAAAATGAATTCACCAGAGGGAAGGTGGACACTACCTTATTCTGTAAATCAGTTAAGAATGACATCTTAGTCTGTCAAATTTACGTTGATGATATTATTTTTGGTTCTACTAATCCTTCTCTTGGAAGAAAATTTGCTAAGTGTATGCAGGCAGAATTTGAGATGAGCCTCATGGGGGAACTGAAATTATTTCTAGGAATTCAGATCAATCAAACTCCAGAGGGAACTTACATTCATCAGAGCAAATACATCAGAGATCTTCTGAAGAAATTTGACCTCTCAGAATGTAAGCCATCAAAGATTCCAATGCATCCCACGTGCATTCTGGAAAGAGAAGAGGTAAGCAAAAATGTAGAACAGAAAGTCTACAGAGGTATGATTGGTTCTCTCCTTTATCTGACTGCTTCAAGACCTGATATATTATTCAGCGTTTATATTTGTGCTAGATTCCAATCAGATCCTAGAGAATCTCACTTAACAGCTGTTAAGCGAATTTTCAAGTATCTGAAAGGTACTACTAATCTGGGTTTGTTTTATAGAAAATCTAGTGATTACAGTTTAGTAGACTACTGTGATGCTGACTTTGCTGGAGACAGAGTGGAGCGTAAAAGTACTTCTGGAAGCTGCCAGTTTTTGGGAGAAAATCTGATCTCTTGGTCCAGCAAAAGGCAATCAACAATTGCGCTATCAACAGCAGAAGCTGAGTACATAGCAGCAGCAAGATGTAGCACACAAATGCTCTGGATGAAAAGTCAGCTTGAAGACTTCCAGATTTTTGAGAGTAACATTCCTATACTCTGTGACAATACTTATGCTATTTGCTTAAGTAAGAATCCTATTTTACATTCTAGAGCTAAGCATATAGAAATAAAACATCACTTCATTAGGGACTATATTCAGAAAGGAATTTTGAATTTAAAAATTATAGATACAGACCATCAATGGGCTGATATCTTCACTAAACCCCTTTCTGAAGATAGGTTTAATTTCATTCTGAAACATCTCAGCATGAAAATCTGCCCAGAGTGAAAATGTTTTAATTCCATATATTTATCTTCAGAATGTACTTGTTTTACTGTGAACTTCTGATCAATTTTCTTTCAGAAAGATAGAACATGCAGATTATATCAGATACAAGTCTAAAGATCTGAGAGTCTAAGCTCAAAGACAGACGTGCTGATCACTACATCAAACAAGTGTCATCCAATCATCAGCAAATCTCTGAAGCAGAACGCGTGCACGCTTCTGAGAAGGCAAAAGGATGATTGGGTGCATTGAGACACATGTCTGGTAACCGTTTTAAATATCTTTCTCAAATCCCCCAAAATCAGCAAGCATTAAATGAAAGTAATCATGTTTTTAAAATGTAATCATGATTTTATTCCTCTTTATTGAAAACGTTTACAATTTCAAAATATTCTGAACCCTATTTAAACACGTTAACCTCTCACTTTAATCTTTTACAGTTTCTCATTATTTCTCAAGCATTCTCTGCATTTTTCTGTGTTCATCTCTTGCAAACTCTTTTTCTCAGTTTTTCTCAAAATCCCTAAGTGTGAACATGGCAACCTCCAGCAGTGCCTCTGCAGGTTCTCAGAAGAAAGCATCATCTGAACAGTATCAAGTGCCATTCAGAACACTCCTCACTCCTGTGAAGAATCTTTAAGTGTTATCTGAATTGATCATTGATTTTGGAAGTCTGAAGGAAAGCGGTTTTGATTTAACAGAAGAAGTTAGGGCACAGAAATGGGAAAGGTATTTTGATAGGTTGGTTGGACCAACATTCCCTATGTTAGTCAAGGAGTTCTGGATTCATGCAACGACTTCAACGCATCAAGTCACCTCCTACATTATAGGGAAGAAGATTGTGATCATTGAGGATCACATAGCAAGGTTAATTGGTTACAGTGGCGGTGGCATCCACTGTATTGATATGGCTGAGAGATGTGCTGACGTGGGCGTCATAGCAGAAAGGATTTTCACCCATGGGGTGCCCAGCAGCAAGATCAAAGATCTGAAGGATCATCACAGAGTTTGGGCGAAGATAATTCTGGGGTGTTTTAACCATAGGAAGCCAACTAGTTCCCCTGATTACATAAATGTAGATCAACAGTTTCTGATCTACTTTATCAATCAGAAGGTAAAAATCAACTTGGCTCATCTTCTATTTAATCACCTCAGAACAAGCATGAAGGAAACCAGGGAAAAAGAAAGAACAAAGAGGGATTGGATACCCTTTGGAAGGTTGATATCAGATATTCTGACTGAGAATAGGCTGATAGAGCATCTGATAGAAGCTCAAGAGTTAAGCACCATTGAACCAACGGTTGGGAAGCCTCTGAATGCGAAGAACTTGAAGAAAATGAAGTTGATAGAGAATATCAAAAAGGAACCCAGCGCTACTCCTATTGCTGATATCACCAGCAGAAGAGTCCCACTGAGTGACTTTCCTTTATTCTCTGAGATAGAATCCAAGCCAGTGGTGGTTCTCAGATATCTGGACGCGTGCAAAGCTGATGGTACAGATCCCAATCTGAAGATCAAAGATCTGCACCAACCTCAACCAGAAGTGACATTGAAGAAGACGAAGAAAAGGAAGGCACCTTCAGAAGGATCATCCCAGCAGACACCCAAGAAAAGAGGTAATTTATCTGCTGCTTCTGTTTTAAATTCTTCTACTATTCCAGCATCAATTCCACCTCCAACCTCTCATAGAATCTCAATCCCCATCCCAACAATAGATGAAATTGAACCAGAAGATGACCCTTATGAGGCACTTCAACTCAGAAGACCCCGAACCAAACATCCCAAACCAACAATCTCAACAACATCAGCAATTGACAAAGTGCTGTCTGACATTGATCAACACACCTCTGATCACTCCTCCATTAATCCAAACTCTGAACCACAAATTGTCCACTCTCCACAACCAGAAAAACCTCTCTCACCCATTCCAGAAGAACCTCTTATCCCTGAACAACCAGAAATTCCAACAACTTCTCCACAACCAGCAATTCATTCTCCCTCTCCTCAACCAGAAATTCATCCACCATCACCTCAACCTGAGTTTCATCACTCTGAAACTCCAACTCCTCCACCTTCTGAACCTCATTCACCTCAACCATCACCTCTGGAAATCCAACTGCCATGTGGAACAACAGTCACAATGGCCCAGCTGCCATCCTCGTCAGAATCTACACCACCAAATACTCCCAAAACACCAAACAGTCCAATCATTATCTCTGATTCTCCCACTCCATCTCCAAAACAAACAGCTCCCAAGCAAACCACCGAAAACCCCAGCCGGACCTTCATAGACTTAACAATCCTTGACCGTCTTGCTGATCTAAAAAATAAAATAGCCATTCCAAAACCAAAACAACCAGATGTTGGCTCTGGTATTATGAATTTTGAAACAGGTTTGCAGCAGTGGATTGCTTCTCTGAAACAAGTCTGTCCTGGAATGATTGACCCAGCTGCCTCTGACCAGCTCTGGTCACAATTCAGAATTTGGGTACGTGCTGAAGCCCTCAAGTTGCAGGATATCAACTATGAGCAGGCACAACAGAACTTCAGCAAGCTGCTGAAGGAAGTTGAAAGTCAGCTACCACAGGAAGACGTGCTCCCTCTGGATAGTGAGCCATGGTCTGAGAAACAGCTAGATTCAAAGGTGCAACCAGAAGAAGACAAGACTATTCAAGCTGAAGCAAGTCACGCAGAAGATGTTGCAGAAAGCTCTCAGAAGCTCCCTGCTTCTGATGTTTCTCAAGCTGCCTTGGACAGGCAGACTCTGGAAGAGCTGAAGCTGAATGACATGCGTCTGCAGCAAAGGATGGATGAGAATGACCAGATGATGAAAGAAAGGATAGATGTGCAGGATAGCAAGATAGACACAGTTGTCAGCATGGTACACAAGCAGAATGAGAGTGCTGATCAGATCAAAGCCATGCTGGAGAACCTGTTCACACGCCTTCCTCCCCAACCTTAGTTTTTCATTCATGTCATTTTCATGTTTTTCTTTGATTATCTGTTGTACTGTTTAGTTTGATTCTGAACCTTTTAATATGACAAGTTTTTCTGCTCTAAATGTTTTAGCACATCACTTACACTTTTTGATTGCTGACAAAAAGGGGGAGAACAAGAATGATATTTTAAATAATAACGGATTACTAAGACAGAAATTCTCGAACATTCTAACTCTGATATACTTGAATATGTTTTCTGTTTTGCTTAAGTCTACAGGTACAAGAAAGCTCCATGATACTCTGAAGACTAAAGCTCTGATAACTAAAGCTCTGATACTCTGACCCAAAGCAAAGCTCTGACAAGAAAAGCTCTGATACGCTGATCTGAAGCTCTGCTCTGATATGCTGATCTAAAGCCTCTGATCGTCAAAACTCTGAGAATCTGATGTTTAAAGAAAGGCAATAAAAATCTGATCCTGAAGAACTCTTGGAATTAAAAAGGGAAGCAATAAATTCAGGGGGAGTATCTCTCAACTCTGATATCTCTTTATCCCTTATCTTTGATAACCTCTTATTCTAATACATCTTATCATTTAGTTACCTCTGATACTTTTTCATGTTATTTTCAATTAAAAAATATCTAGTTTTTGTCATCATCAAAAAGGGGGAGATTGTTAGAACAAAGTTTGAATCTACTACCCTATGTTTAAGTTTTGATGATAACAAAATGAAAAGATATATTATTTTATATGATTCATGTATGAACTATTTGCTACCTAAAAATATTACGTTCTGCTTTGCAGAAACTCTGATAGGTATCAGCAAGAGCACACCTAATCAGCATCAGAATATTGGTTCTTGACATCAGCATCAGAAGTTGCTATATCAGAATACCAGAATCAGAAGATTAACTCACGTGTATGCTGAAGCTTGATGAACAGAACTGCGCTCAACACTATGATAAAGAAAACAATAGTTCATCAGCAGTTAAGCAGAGTCAGAATGAGTCAAGCCAGAACATGCTTTAAGTAAGCAATGGTACTGTGCATTGAAAGCGTATTATTACCAACGGCCTCATTCCAGACAAGATCTGCTCAATAAGGAAAGTTTGTTATTAGCATTGAATAAAGAATATTGCTCCAACGTTCAACAATCTCAGTGTTATATAAACAAAACTATGAAGATTGAATTGTCTAATGCTCTCCAACAAATTACACGCCTAAAAGCTAATCATAATCTTCCTTCTCTCAGTTGGCTAAACGCTACATATATCCTTACTCAATCATTGTTTAGCAATCTAGTTTCATAAGCTTAAGTTGTGTAAACATCACAGTTGTGATACAGTTTTGTAGAAAACATTCACACACCTAGATTTATCTTCTTTGTAAGAAAGTGTTTCCTTGACAAACCGGGTTGTGGTTTGCATCAAGAAGGCTTTAGCAGTTGTTAAAGCAGTCTGTAATATTCAGTTGAATATAGTGGATTAAGACCTCATTGGAGAGAGGCGAAATCACCTTGACGGGTGGACTGGAGTAGTTTGAGATTAAACGAACCAGGATAAAAATATCTTGTTCATTGCATTGATTTTCAGTTTTACAATTCAACCCCCCCTTCTTGTGTTTTTCACTTCTTCAATATGCTCATTTAATGAAAACATTGGACGATTTGGCATTCAAATTTTGTGCTCCTTGTCTATCTTTTACTTTACTGCATTTTCAAAATAGCCATGTGACCTTACATGCACACACACATTTGCATATCCACATCCATCTCGGATCTCATTGATAAAAATTCTACTACAAGAGGAAAAGGCTATCCAACCACACAAATAACCAGTTGAAGTGATAAACTTGGGTAGTGAGGCAGATAAGAAAGAAGTCAAGATTAACGCCAACCTAGAAGACAATGTCAGGAGCAGATTGGTATAAATGTTGCACGAATATGTTGAAGTCTTTGCTTGGTCATACGAAGACATGACAGGGCTCGATACTGATATCGTGGTTCATTGTCTGCCAATGAAAGGGGGTTGTTCTCCAATCAAACAAAAGGTTCACCACATGCGCCTCGATATGTCAGAGAAAATCAAGGCTGAGGTAATGAAACAGTTCAATGCAGTTTCCTTGGTAGTGACGTCGTTTCCCCAATGGGTTGCAAATGTTGTTCCAATGCTGAAGAAAGACAGTAAGGTCCGTATGTGTGTAGACTATAAGTATTTAAATAGGGAAAGCCCCAAAGACGACTTCCCAGTACCACATATTGATGTCTTGGTTGATAACACTGCTCAACACAAGGTATTCTCCATCATGGATGGCTTCTCAAGGTACAACCAAATCAAAATGGCACCTGAAGACATGGAGAAAACAACCTTTGTCACACAGTGGGGCACCTTCTATTATAAGGTCATGCCTTTTGGGCTGAAGAATACAGGCGCAACTTATCAACGGTGTTGTACCCCAAAATTTTCCCTCCCATTTTCATCAACATTTTCTCATCACAATACCCTCAGAGCTCAAGATCTAGTTAGGGTTTCTTCTGCTCAAGACTCTTCTTTGCACTATTGACCCAAATTAGGGTTTGTGTTTGCACAAAGATGTTTTGACCTAAAATGCCTAAGATGACTCGCATGCTTCATGTTGGACTCCCAAGTTTCAAGTCTTGATTCCAAACTTTGCCTAGTCAATTGGACAACTGACCTAGAAATCAGCTGTATTGGGGAAAAAGTCAACTATGGTCAATTGACAGTCAAACCTCATGAAATTTGACCCATATCAACATTATGAACTCATTTGAACCATTTGGTCAAGTTTGGATCACAATTCCACAAGAAATTTGATCAGATCACCAAAAGGGCAAAATGGTCATTTTTAGGGTTTTGACTGCACAAAGGCAACTTTTGACTGTTTGACCTAGCCAATGGCAAACCAAGCTCATATATGGACTCAAGGACCCAATGGAATTTTCTTGACATGTTCAACAAATTCAAAAGATCCCAAGTGCACAAGATTGACAGATGAATTTTCCAGTCAATTGATCAATTTTTGACTGTATACTGAAAAGTCAAACTTTGACTTTTTGGTCAAAATCAAGTTTCAAGATTCATTTTTCATCAAAACATGTCAAATTGTGAAACTTGTTCACCAAGAAATCAAAAATCACAAATTAGGGTTTGAAATGAAGAATTTTCATAACTTAGAATTTTTCTAAGTTATGAAAATCCCTAATTTTTTCCTAACTTTGTCCCATTTTTTCGTCAAGATGCATTTGGATTCAAACAAAAGTCAAAACATGAAAGTTGTAGTCCATTGCAAAATCTACAACTTTGATTCACAAAGTTGCCTCAAAAGAAGCTTGTAGCTCAAGTTATGATTTTTGGAACAAGGGTGCAAAACATTCTTAACTTAGAGAAATTTTGACCTATTTTAGGCAGGATTTTTGCCTAACTTCATGGAAACTTTTCACATGCTTCCACTTGGAATTTCAATTTGCATTACAAAGATGGATTGTAGTACACATTCCAAGCTTTCCAAAATGTCCAAGAACTCATCAAACAACCTCATGGTTAGGGAGAATCGAATTTGGCAATATGGAAAAAACTCACTTTGTTCATGACCAATTTACATGTCCATAACTTTGCATTTTTGACCTCAGCATGCTCTAAGCTAGATTACAGGTCTTTTATCCCATCCGCACTCATAAATTTAATTCTAATCCTTCATGTTTAAGTCTTATCTTGTGTGTTTAAGCATTGCATACAAGATTAAGCCTTAATAAGAAAAAGCATATTATCCATTTTTGTAAAGTGTTACTTTATGTCAACTTTGCAATCTATGAGGTACAATGAAGATCTTTGAGGTACAAAGGCATAGGCATATCCCACTAATCAAGACTCAAATATGCAGCATAGATAGAGGCATTGTACTGGCGTAGACACCAAGTTGACATTTCTTGCTTAAGTGTGAAGAAACTTGCATATTACACACCAACTCTCATTTCAGCCAGGAGAAGCTTAAGCAAAGTTGTTGTACACCTTCCAAATAACATAACTGAGATGAAACACGAGCCTATCACCTTCAATATCTCCCCATTCACAGAAACACCATAAAACTGCAAAAACAGGGCATAAGCTGCAGTTTGAATCCCATAGCTCAATCCACTCGTGCATTTTCATCCAAACCAGTTCAAACACATTCCCTACCATCCATACAAACTGTCCCAAGCCTTGGAAGCAGACTGTAACACCTCTAACCAACTTCACCATTTTCACATTTTCTGTTTTGCAGGTGGATTGCTATAGCTTGATTCACTTGGTTTCAAAGCAAACTAAAGGTTGGAATAGCATCTCTGAACTTCAAGCAAGCTGTACCAATCCTCATTTTGCCTTGAAGGTGCCTCCATTGTCAGACACGATCCAAGCTGAACAGGTAAGTTCATGGACCTCTATCTCTCAATATAGGAAGAGTTAGCTCTAAGTTTGTGAATGAAAAATGTTCTATTCATGCCCCTGAAGCTATATATATATCTTTACTTTCCATTTAAGTTGCATGTGCTGAGAGAATTTGAGACCTGAACATTGACAAAAACTTAGGTTAAAAATTAGGGATGGAGAAATTCTCTCTCATTTCTGAGAGTTAGGTTAAGTTTTTTATATGTATGGAATCGTGGCTTGATGCTTAACATTTTTCATGTTGTGAGTTTGTGCTAAAAGTCCAAGAATCTTGAGATAGCAGAGGCGCGTGTTTTGTACAAAGAAGCTGGAGGTTGAAGAAGACAGAGTCTTGGGCTGGGCCTGAGATTTGTTTTTCCTTTTCACATCCCTGCATTTCACATGCACCCCCCTGGCCCATTTTGAGTTTTACTTGTCATTTTCCATTTTTTCCTTTTGATTTTGTTTCCATATTTTTATTTAAGTATGAAAAAATATTAAAATTATTTTTCCCATATTTTTTGCATTTATTTTGATATTTATTAGGCTTTATTTAGTTTTGTATATAATTAAACCTAAATATACTATTATTTTAAAATACAAAAAAACAATACAAACATGTTTTATTTCTGATTTTTATTTTATATTATCTCTTGAAAACATTTTACATAAAATATACTTTTTTTAAATAATATTAAATATTTTATTTTTGTACATATAATATATATTTAATAAATAATGTAAATACTTATATATTTATTAATATATTTAGGGGAAATACAAAGAATTAATACATTTTATTTTTTGACCTCAAAAATACTTTTTTTACAATATACCTTCTTTTATTTATTTTTTGCATATAATTAATAAATATTGCATATATTATATAATAAATACCTTTTATTCATAAAATTAGGGTTTTCCCCAAAATGCATAAAAATACCAAAAATTAATTAGTTTTATTTTTGTTTATTTGACACATAAAAATACTTTTTTTCATACATATAAAAAACCATTTTTTTTTGCATCTTGCACATTTATTATGTTTTCATTTTTATTTAATTGTTGTATATTAAATAATTTGTGTAATTCAATTTGGATGTAATAGTTTAGGTTTAATTTCTTGCTGAAATATCCCCATTTGCATATTTGTACCCCCATCCCATATATTGTATTGTAATAACTTAGGACCTTTTATTTTTCGCATTTAAAAGCTTTCTAATTATGCCATGTTAGAATTAGGGTTTTGTACGCAAAATTAACCAAAAATAGTTTGACCTAATTTCAAGATAAACAAGCATGAAAATGGACAACACTAATCACACTTGCACCCCTAGGGTACTCCACTTGTTGCCTTCAAAAGTGGGCCATATTGCATGTTAGGTATCTTTGGCAAAAACAAAACAATCAAATGATCATAGTCCCTTCGATGACGCTTTCGAAAGTTGCCTAAAAAATGATCAAGTCCCTAAAGGAAAAATTGCCCAAAGACACTTGGCACCATTGCAATCATGGTCTAAACGATGACCCGCACCCGTCCCGTTAACATCCTAACACAAGATTGTCCACCAAATACAATGGTGGAACAAAATTGTTAAAAGGGTTAAAACATAGCAAAGATCTTTGAGAAACTTAGGGTAGATAGCTCTTGGTTACTTGCCAACTTGCCAAACAAAAACACTTGCCTATTTTTTTCAAACACACTCCACAACACAATTTCAAAACAACCTTCAAAACATTGAAAACTTTTCAAAAGACAAATACACCTTTGTATACATTCAAACATGGATCATTACAAAGGTTGCCACCACATTGGCCTCTTTTCAAAACATCTTTCAAAACCACACACAAAGCACCATTTCAAACAATTGAAAGCACCATTTCAAACAATTGAAAATGCAAGGCAAGTGATCTAAGCAAGTAACTAAGAGCCCATGGATAACCATGGATAGAAAGGGTGCTAATACCTTCCCTTTCTATAATCTACTCCCCGAACCCAAGAAAACATCTCAAAGGTTTTTGCTGTGCTTTTTAACCTTTCCTTAGGATAAAATAAAAAGTCGGTGGCGACTCTTGCTCAACCGAAACATTTGTGAAAACAAACGTAAAACCCAAGTCAGTTCTCCCACCGTATTACAGAACTGGCGACTCTGCTGGGGAACCCTTAAAAGTGGAGTAACCTTAGGGCTTAGATCACCCTCTTGCATGACTAATTGTTTGTTTTGATTGCTTTATATCTTGGCTCTTTTGTTTGGGTTTGCAATCCTACACCCGGATTTGGGGAAACATTCATAGATAGCAATACATTGTGGAAACTGTGCGGGGTATACCGACACGGTTGAAGCAATAGCTATATTAGTGCGACATATTTGTGAGTACCGGTAACCCTTGAGTTCAATCAAGGAGAGTACGGGGCCGCTGAGTGATGTCACTAAGCACTAATGACCTAGAACCTTACTTGACCATCTTGGACTTTCATTAGGGGTAGTGAGATGACCGGCTTTGGTGCAGTCCGAAGTTGGTAGATACTCGATACTACACTCATTGAGGGTTGTTTTCTTGGAATATTTTGGTCGCTAGTTAAGTGGCTAAACCAAAACAATGAACAATGAAAACAATCCCGTGATATTGAGCTCCTTAGAACCCGGTTACTATTTATAGGACAAGTTTTTAAGCCAACTACACTCAAGAGGGTATTTACCTATGAAACCCCATGCAAGCCTGAAACTAGGGTTTGGTGTGAATTGCTTGTACATATGTTTGTGCATACATCATAAACATCATAAAGCATCATATGCATTCACTAACCATTTCAAGGGTTTAGATCTTCATCTTTATTCTTGTTTTGTAGGTCATGGAAATTCTTCGCAGAAAAACCATCCAAGTCAACCTTGTGAGAATCCCTCCTCAACTCAAGAAGCTCACATCAAGAATTCCGGAAAGCTCTCCCTTCAGTGAAAGACATGGTAGACTGCTCAGCTTAGTCAACACCAACATTGAAGAGGACATGGTAAAGGTGTTGTTTCAGTTCTTTGACCCCCTTCACCACTGTTTCACATTCCCCGACTACCAGTTGGTGCCCACTTTGGAGGAGTTTTCTCAACTCTTGAGAATTCCTATCCTTAATCAACTACCTTTCAACGGTACGGAAAAGGAACCAAAGCCTGAAGATGTTGCTCAAGCCCTACACTTGCAACCATCTGACATCAAGGGGCATTGGGAAACTAGAAGCGGTGTCAAAGGCTTATTAGCAAAATTCTTGTTTGAGAAGGCACAAGAATGTTGGAATTCATTGGACCTACAAGCCTTTGAAGAAATTGTGGCCCTCCTCATCTATGGGTTGGTCTTGTTCCCAAATCCTGACCAGCTTGTAGAGGTCAACGCCGTCAAAATCTTATCCAGAAATCCAGTACCAACATTGCTTGGGGACATTCTTCACTCATTTTACACTCGAACAATGAGAAAGAGGGGTGTTCTTATGTGCTGTACTCCTCTCCTTGCAAGGTGGTTTATTTCGCACCTTCCATAATCTGTCTTGAAGAATGACCAAGGCCTAAGGTGGTCACAATGGTTGATGACCCTTACTCACTCTGATGTACATTGGTGTTCTCGGTCCAGAGAAAATGTCATCATCGTCGATCGTTGTGGAGAGTTCCCTAATGTTCCATTGCTTGGCATTAGAGGAGGCATTACCTACAATCCTTGTCTAGCTTTGAGACAATTTGGATATGCACGGAGGGATGGCCCTCATGACATGTTGATTCCTGACCTAGTTTTTGACTTTGACAACGATGCGCAAGGACTTCGCCAAAGATTCATCAGAGCTTAGAGGATGCCTAACAAGGTTGACAGCAAGACACTGGGGCACAAGAACTCCATCCCTCTTGAGCCTTACCTCAAATGGATACGAGCCCGAGCCCAGAGTCTAATGATGCCTTATCCTCATGTTCTCCCTGTGATTAAAGAGCCCGTTACAGAAGGAGAGGTTCCCTACACCATCCTATATCCTGACATGCCTACATCGTGGGAGGAGATGCAGAAGAGTTGGATCCAACTCAAGGAGGAACGAAACACTTTTGAAGCCAGCTTCTACGCCAGTGAGAAGAAGGTTCTAGAGCTTACCCTCCGGCTCCATGAGGAATATACCCTCAACACCTACATCGCACCGAAGAGGATGCACAACGTCTTTTTACCTTAAGAAGTTTTTGTAATATTTGGCCCATGGGGCATTTATGTACTGACAAATTTCTTCTTATTAATATGACGTGCATTCTTTTTGTTTGCAACAATTTTGAACTTTCTAAATCCTTGAATGCATTGCATACATAAGCATACCATTCATCATGTGCATAAGCAGGTCTCCACACCAGGTTTCCTTATCTTTCTGCTGTTTATTTCAGTAAGATGGATCTCGAACAGACGGTCAAGGACTTGCAGTCTCAGAACACACAGTTTCAACAACTCCTGATGACCTTGGCTAAGGGTCAGGAGGACCTGAAAGCCCTGTTGGGGAACAAAGACCAAGTAAAGAAGAAGAAGAAGAGAGTCGGGGTGGCTACCCTAGGGAGAAGGTTTAAGGGTGAAGCCAGAAGGGTTCTTGAATTTCCTTCCGCATCCGAAGAAGAAAACAGTAAAGGAAAAGGGGCTGCGGTACCTTCCGAATCCGAAGCTAAAGAAGAAGAGGTTGAAGAAGACGAAGACTACTCAGAACAACAATACCCACCGGCTGATGACAAGTACAAGAGTTTGGAGGACAGGTTGGCAGCTATGGAGCTGCAGAGAGTTCCCGGTTTGGATTTCGAAGATTTGGGATTAATTGCTGGAGTTGTGATCCCCCCAAAGTTCAAAGTGCCTATTTGTGCAAGATATGACGGGTTGTCCTGCCCAAAAATGCACCTAAGGTCATATGTCCGAAGAATCCAACCTCACACATCTGACAGAAACCTTTAGGTACATTTCTTTCAAGATAGCCTGTCTGGCACTCAGCTAGACTGGTTTTACAAACTGGAAAGGTCGGAGATACGTAGTTGGGAGGATCTGGAAGCTGCTTTTTATCGCCAATATCAGTATAACTCTGACCTGGCACCAACCCGTACTCAACTACAGAGTATGGGAATGGCCTCAGGTGAGGGATTTAAGGAATACGCCCAGAAGTGGCGCGATCAGGCTGGAAGGGTGCAGCCGCCTCTTTCCGATAGAGAACTTGTTGATATGTTCCTTGGGACGCTGTCTGGTCCATTCTTTAATCATCTGATCGGTATCTCTTCCTCGGGGTTTACTGAATTAATTCTGACTGGCGAGCGGGTAGAAGCCGATATCAAGAATGGGAAGATCCAGAAGGATGCCTCTGCATCTACGATTTCTAAGAAATCATTTCCAGCGAAGAAAGAAACAGTTGTTGTGTATTCTCAAAGGGGAGCAGGAAGAAGTGAGCGCAGGCCGACTGTGGGGGCCGTAATGATCCAAAATCCACCAAGTGATCAACCTCACAATAACCCGTCCAGACCCAAACAACAATGGGGAGAACGGCCACCACGGCAGTTCACCCGCATTAATATGACGCCCGCGCAAGTTCTTCCACACTTGTTAAAGCTGAATCTCACAAATATCAAAGAAGCGTCGAAAAATGTGAATACGACCTCACCAGCCTACAATGCCAATGCCAAATGCGCCTACCATTCCGATAGCGTCGGACATGAAATAAATAATTGTTGGGCACTGAAAAATAAAATTCAAGACTTAATAGATGCAAAGGAGGTGGAGTTCGATGCTCCAGAGAAACCAAACGTGATATCTGCTCCGATGCCGAAGCAAGGTCGAAATGTCCATGCTATTGAGGAAGATTTGTATGTTTCTGATGTCAATGACCTGATAACTCCGCTGTTAACCATCAAGTTAAATCTGTTAAAGGCCGGGATTTTCCCGGGATGCAAAGAAGACTGCTACTGTTGTTACTCTCTGCCAGTTGGCTGTCTGTTATTGAAGAAAGGCATCCAAGGCCTGATGGACAGTCAACAAATTCTGTTTGAAAAAGTTCCTGCTATTCCAACCCCTACTGAAGATGTCTCAATTATCACCATTCACGCCAATCTTTCCAAGGCCGTCAGAAAGCCTGTTAATATTACATCTGCTACAAAGTCTGTTCCTCTGAAGATAACTATGCCAGGGCCTGTCCCCTATAGTTCTGAAAAGTCAATACCATGGAATTACGGTGGAGAAATCTACTACCATGGTATTAAACAAGTTGAAATAACCGAAGGAAGCTCTGATGAAGAAGATGCCAGCATTGGAAACATTTCCGGCACAAGCAAGATCACCCGAAGTGGGAGAATATTTTCTCCAGAGATTGCTCCCCCAAAGGCAATCTTTGGACCCTCATCTGCCGCCAAAGTTATTCCTGCACCAGTAAAACTTTCCGCTAGAACTCCATTGATTGAAGATGCTGTTGTTCCTGTTGTTGTCCCTCCTACTTCTACTGATAAGGGTAAAGGGATCCAAGATGAGCTCGTCAGGACGAGGGCTCAACCTTTGGTCATCCCGGAAACCTCTAAGAAAGAGATGGAGGAGATCTTGAAGATAATTAAAAAGAGTAATTATGACGTGGTAGAGCAACTGGTGCAAACCCCCTCAAAAATCTCCATGTTAGCATTGCTACTTTGTTCAGAGGCGCACACCAAAGCATTGATAAAATTCATGAAGACAGCCCATGTTCCTCAGGAAACCTCTGCCGACCAATTCCAAAACTGTGTAGCCAGTCTTACAGCGGACAATGGTTTAGGTTTCTCTGATGCTGAACTAACCTCAAAAGGAAGAAAACACAACGACGCATTACATGTGTCAGTAGAATTCCAGGGGACTACTCTGGCCCATGTCCTAGTCGACACTGGTTCTTCTCTGAACGTGCTGCCTAAGAAGGCCCTCGACCGTTTAGACTGTGAAGGCTTGGAGTTAAGGCCAAGTAATATCATTGTAAGGGCATTTGACGGGTCAAAGAGAATGGTACATGGGGAGGTAGACATTCCCATTAAGGTTGGCACAAAGGTTTTCCCCTCAACTTTCTATGTGATGGACATCCGTCCGTCATACTCTTGCTTATTGGGGAGACCGTGGATACACAATGCTGGGGCAGTCACCTCTTCCCTACATCAAATGCTGAAGTACCCTATCAAGGGAAAGATCATAACCGTCCACGGTGAAGAGGAGTATATGATCAGCCACCTGAACTCTTTCCGATATGTAGAGGTAGAAGGTGAATTCATTGAGACGCCATTCCAGCACTTCGAGGAAGTCTCTCCTGAGGTGGAAGTAGTAAAAGTGGTAGCGGAGGTACCAAAGAAGATGGCCAGGATGGCATCTCTAAAAGACGCGAAGGCCGCAATGAAGGAAGGGAAGAGCTCAACATGGGGGCAGTTGCCAGACATTCCTCACAAAACAGACAAGTTTGGTTTAGGATTCACTGCTGCGGGGCTGAAAGCTATGCGCCGTTCAAAGGTTGAAAGAGCACCCATCAAGATCTCTCCTTATGGGATCAATGCTTTGGAAGGTGAAGACGAAGAGGCCAACATTGAAGATTGGATCTACCCAACCATCGAGGGAGGACTACGCAACTGGGAGGCAAAGGACTTTTTCCCCATTACTTTTATTAATCAGTAATTATCTGTCAAACATTTCCTTTGGTCTGTAATAATTACTTTTGAACAATCCGTACACTACTTTTTCACCTCATGCCTTGCCCGGGGCATGTAGGTCCATTTGTAAGGGTTTTGATTATCTTCATATCCATATGCCATGTTTAATGATTCATTGGACGTTTTTCATCGATAAACTGTTGTGTTCATTTTCTTTCCTTTTTGCATTTTTGTTTAAAGATGGTTATCCCTTACACACACCCACACTCACAAATGCAGGTACCCATCCACTCTGGATTCTATGAGTGACTATTCTGCTATGTCCTTCAATAACTCTGAAGATATGGTCAATCAGGCTGAGTATGAAGATGACGAAGGTTGTGAAGTACCAAGGGAATTAGCCAGACTTCTACAGCAAGAGGAAAGGGCCATCTTACCTCACGAAGAGTCGTTGGAAACTGTCAACTTAGGAACAGAGGAAGACCGGAAGGAAGTGCAAGTGGGTGCCAATCTGGAACCAAGTGTCAAGGAGCGCTTGATACAGTTGTTAAATGAGTAAGTTGAAATCTTCGCCTGGTCTTACGAAGACATGCCGGGTTTAGACACAGACATCGTGGTTCACCGTCTCCCTACAAGAGAGGATTGCCCACCGATCAAGCAAAGAGTCCGTCGAATGAGGCCTGATATGTCTGAGAAGATTAAAGCAGAAGTGATGAAACAATTCAACGCTGGCTTTCTGGCTATTACATCCTATCCATAATGGGTTGCTAACATCGTGCCAGTTCCTAAAAAAGATGGCAAGGTCAGGATATGTGTAGACTACCGGGATTTGAATAGGGCCATCCCCAAGGATGATTTTCCGCTACCGCACATTGACATTCTGATTGATAACACAGCTCAACACAAAGTGTTTTCCTTCATGGATGGATTCTCGGGCTACAATCAAATTAAAATGGCCCCCGAGGACATGGAGAAAACAACCTTTGTTACACAATGGGGTACTTTCTGTTACAAGGTGATGCCGTTCGGACTGAATAACGCAGGGGTAACTTATCAACGCGCCATGGTAGCTTTTATTCATGATATGATACATCATGAGATCGAAGTTTACGTAGACGATATGATAGCTCGGTCACAAACAGAGGAGGAACACCTTGAACACCTGGAAAAGCTGTTTGCCCGGTTGAAAGAGTACAAACTCAAGCTAAATCCAAATAAGTGTACTTTTGGAGTTAGGTCTGGTAAACTTCTAGGTTTTATTGTCAGCAACAAAGGCATTGAGGTCGATCCAGCAAAAGTAAAAGCAATACAAGAGATGCCTGCTCCCCGTACTGAAAAGGAGGTCAGAGGGTTCTTGGGGCGCTTGAACTATATTTCCAGATTCATCTCTCATCTGACTTCTACCTGCGAGCCAATTTTCAAATTATTAAAGAAGGATCAGGTAGTCGAATGGAACGACGATTGCCAAACTGCTTTTGATAAGATCAAGGAGTATTTGCTGGAACCTCCTATTTTGATGCCTCCCGTCGAAGGAAGACCATTGATCATGTATCTAACCGTCTTGGATAACTCAATGGGGTGTGTTTTGGGCCAGCATGACGAGTCTGGTCGAAAAGAGCATGCTATTTATTACCTTAGCAAAAAGTTTACCGACTATGAGACTCGCTACTCACTGCTCGAGAAAACTTGCTGCGCTTTGGTATGGGCTGCTCGCCGACTAAGGCAGTATATGCTGACTCATACCACCTTGCTGATTTCCAAAATGGATCCTATCAAGTATATCTTCGAGAAGCCTGCTTTATCTAGAAGAATAGCTAGATGGCAAATGATCCTAACAGAGTATGACATCCAGTACACCACTCAAAAAGCTATAAAAGGGAGTGTACTAGCTGATCATCTAGCTCATCAAGCTATCGAAGATTATCAATCCATGAGATTTGACTTCCCAGACGAGGACATCATGAATTTGGACAACATCGAAGGTAAAGGACCGTATGACGGACCCGAAAAGGGATCCCGATGGACCCTGTACTTTGATGGTGCTTCAAATTCACTTGGAAACGGTATAGGTGCGGTACTCATTTCCCCGGAAGGTTGTCACACTCCTTTCACGGCTCGACTCTGCTTCAGCTGCACAAACAACATGGTGGAATATGAAGCTTGCATCTTTGGTCTCAAGGCTGCTATATACTTGGGGATCAAATCTTTGATTGTATTTGGGGACTCGGCTTTGGTTATCAGTCAAATCAAATGAGAGTGGGATACCAAACATCCTAATCTTATCCCATACAAAGAACATGTCCTAACATTGTTGCCTCATTTCGATCAAATTACCTTCGAGCATTTCCCGCGAGAAGAGAATCAGCTAGCGGATGCTCTGGCCACAATGTCTTCTATGTTTAAACTCAACTGGGATAACGAGGCTCCCCAAATCACCATCGAGCGAATGGATGAACCTGCGCATTGTCATGAGATTAATACTGAAGAAGTAGTGGAACAACCCTGGTTTCACGAAATCAAAAGGTATCTCCAGACTAGAGAATATCCCGAAGGAGCTTCCGTAAATGACAAGAAGTTCCTAAGGAAATTTGCTGCCAAGTTCTTCCTGAGCAATGGCATCCTCTATAAGTGCAACCATGATTGTGTTTTACTCCGATGTGTTGACAAAGCTGAAGCGGAGTTAATCATGACAGAGATGCACAGCGGTACATTTGGCACCCATTTGAGCGGGCATACTATGGCTAAAAAGATCCTAAGGGCAGGCTACTACTGGTCTACCATGGAAGCAGATTGCCATCAGCACTCCCGAACTTGCCACAAGTGTCAAGTCTACGCTGATAAGATTCATATTCCTCTGGTTCCCCTCAACATGCTGACAGCTCCTTGGCCATTCGCAATGTGGGGCATTGACATGATTGGAGAGATCAAGCCCACGGCTTCCAACGGACATCGCTTCATCCTGGTTGCCATTGACTACTTCACCAAATGGGTCGAAGCAGCTTCTTTCGCCTCCGTCACTAAAAATGTGGTTGCCCGCTTCATCAAGCAAAACCTCATATGCCGGTATGGTGTTCCAGACAGGATCATCACGGACAACGGTACAAATCTGAATAATACTATGATCACCGTATTGTGCGAATAGTTCAAGATTTATCATCACAATTCATCTCCCTATCGGCCGAAGATGAACGGTGCTGTTGAAGCTGCGAACAAAAACATTAAGAAGATCATTCAGAAGATGACAGGCACTTACAAGGACTGGCATGAGATGTTACCATTTGCTCTGCATGGATACCGTACGACGACACGTACTTCAACCGGGGCAACCCCATTTTCTTTGGTATATGGCATGGAAGCTGTCCTGCCCATGGAAGTTCAGATTCCCTCTTTAAGGATTATGAAGGACTCAGGTTTGAGTGAAGATGATTGGATTCAGACCCGACTTGATCAACTCAATTTGATCGACGAGAAGCGACTCGCTGCTGTGTGCCATGGTCAAACGTATCAAAAGCGGATGATCAAGGCCTTCAACAAGAAAGTCAGACGTCAAGTATATCAAGTCGGAGATCTCGTAATCAAGCGGATTATCCTGCCGCAAAGTGATCCCAGGGGCAAATGGACTCCTACATACGAAGGACCATTTATGATCAAGAGCGTATTTTCTAGTGGTGCAATGATTCTAACCACCATGGACGGCGACGATTTTCCGCACCCTGCGAACGCAGACATAGTCAAAATATACTACGCATAAAATAACCTGACAAGTCGAAAACCCGAAAGGGCGGCTTGGGCAAAATGGGCATCTCGGTGGACCGAAAACCCAAAAGGGAGATTCAGGCAAAAATTAGGGAATTAAAACGTATGGTTATGTCTCGTCAGATCACTTTAAGGACAATCTCTTCATCAACCAGCTCCAAGCTTCTGATCAATCCAGTCACCGACAGACGAAGCATTGAATGGACAGATACTCAGAGTTGTGAAGGCTATAGCAGAATGGAATCCCATGGAATTGTTTCACATAGCCATCTTTTCTTTTGTATAAATTTTTCAATTTTTACGACGGCGTCCTCTTACTAGGATGACCGTCTCCTTTGTACAAATATACTTATAGAAAGTTAATACAAATACTTTTCCAAGTACAAAAATTTGTGTTGTCTTCCTTTTCTCTTTTCTTTTGCACTTATGTTTTATTTGAGAAACGTCCAATGTTTTGTTGAATAGGCATATGCATTTGAACATAATCATTTCCTTATGAATCAAGAAAGATGATTACTGATAGGTTGAAGGTACAAGTAGATATCTTGATGCCCTTTCAGAAGGAATCCTCGGCAGAGTTAAATTCCAAATTCCCCAGCCAGAGGGCCTTCCAGAACTCGATTCCCCTTAGAGCCAAGTTACGGAATCCCCAGTGGAGCCTTAAAAATCTGAAAATCCAATCCCCAGCGGAGCTAAGATTTCCTGCCATCAAATCCCCAGCTGAACCAGGCTAGTGAAACTTCTCCCCACCGAGATACCTACCACCAAACTGAAAATTCTCAGCCATACCTCTCCAGCACGAGTCTATCAGATTCTGAACTTCCCCAGTAGAGATCTTCAGGAGTTCTCATTCCCCGCAAATCACCAAGGAATGCCAGTTCTCCAGCAGTGTCCCTAAGATCCCTCAATGATTGAAGATCTTGTTTTCCCCAAGCAGAATGAAGGTTCATTCTCAATGCCTCACAGGATAATCAGATGTTCTCCAGTGAAGATCTCCTCAAGACAAGAATCTCCAGAAGATTGGTATACAACCCAAGCTCCTATTTCTCCAGCAGTAGTCAACAAGGATGTCTCATCCTCAGCAATCAAAATTTTGTCTTCCCCTGCAAGCAGTCAAGGATTCACTTTCCCTGGCAGCAGTCAAGATTCTTTATCTCCAGGATTCATTTATCCTCAGCAAGACAGCTCTTCGGCTTACATACGCATTCATCTACATTCATATCATAAACATTGATATAACATATTTTGCATCATACATATCATGCAACATAACTTTGTATTTTAGCTAACATTTCACCCTTTTCAGGATAAAATTAGAAGGCTATCATTAACAATTATTCAGATACGGTATGGATACACCCTAGACACGGCGGTCATTCTATTACTCATTCAGAATCTCAAGTCAGATACCGTATGGATACACCTCAGACACGACGGTTATTCTACTACTCATTCGGACTACAGCAATCAGATACGGACTAGATACGCTCCAGACTCGGCAGCCATTTTATCTCTCATTCAGATTCATTTATCCACCTCAAGGTTCAATGCATTCCAAACACTGATACCATTCTGACCCTTACAACAGCAGCTTGATCCTCTCCAGTGCATTCGCCACGGAAGTCATTCTGTCATTTATCTAGATCCCAGTTACAGTTTCAGATACACTTCAAACACAGAAGTCATTCTATTACTCATACGGACCTCAATCCTAGTTACAGTTTCAGATACACTCCAGACACAGAAGTCATTCTGCTACTCATACAACTTTCAACTCCAGATACAGTCCGGATACGTTCCAAACATGGTTGCCATTCTGTCACTCATTCAGAATTTGTCCCCAGCACGCAGTTGCTCCATATAGATGTTTCTCTGTTACCCAGATACAATACAGATACACTCCAGACACGGCAGTCATTCTGATATTCGTTCTACACTTCAAACACAGTCGCAGCTCAGATACGCCCCAGACACGGAGGCCATTCCTCTGCTCATACAAACTCGGTCCTTAGATGCAGTTCAAATACATTCTAGAAACGGATACCATTTTGATCCCCATTCTTCGAACCCGTCACGCTACAGTTCAACAAACCTTCCAGATGGCATCTTTAAGCCCATCTCCGACAAGATTATGTCACCCTCCAAATGGCATCTTTAAGCCCATTTCCAGATGGAATCTTTAAGCCCATTCACCTCCACCATCACATCACCGAGTGCAAATTTTCTGGGCACTCTAGTGTCCAATCTCCTTTTACCTTCGAGACGCGAAAGGCAAGCCTGCCAATCTAACTCTTTAGGTACAAGAAGATTGAACAGGGGAAACTGTTGTACCCCAAAATTTGCCCTCCCATTTTCATCAACATTTTCTCATCATAATACCCTCAGAGCTCAAGATCCAGTTAGGGTTTCTTCTGCTCAAGACTCTTCTTTGCACTGTTGACCCAAATTAGGGTTTGTGTTTGCACAAAGATGTTTTGACCTAAAATGCCTAAGATGACTTTCATGCTTCATGTTGGACTCCCAAGTTTATCCATACCAAGTTTCAAGTCTTGATTCCAAACTTTGCCCAGTCAATTGGACAACTGACCTAGAAATCAGTTGTATTGGGGAAAAAGTCAACTATGGTCAATTGACAGTCAAACCTCATGAAATTTGACCCATATCAACATTATGAACTCATTCGAACCATTTGGTCAAGTTTGGATCACAATTCCACAAGAAATTTGACCAGATCACCAAAAGGGCAAAATGGTCATTTTTAGGGTTTTGACTGCACAAAGGCAACTTTTGACTGTTTGACCTAGCCAATGGAAAACCAAGCTCATATATGGACTCAAGGACACCATGGAATTGTCTTGACATGTTCAACAAATTCAAAAGATCCCAAGTGCACAAGATTGACAGATGAATTTTCCAGTCAATTGATCAATTTTTGACTGTATACTGAAAAGTCAAACTTTGACTTTTTGGTCAAAATCAAGTGTCAAGATTCATTTTTCATCAAAACATGTCAAATTGTGAAACTTTTTCACCAAGAAATCAAAAATCACAAATTAGGGTTTCAAATGAAGAATTTTCATAACTTAGAATTTTTCTAAGTTATGAAAATCCCTAATTTTTTCCTAACTTTGCCCCATTTTTTCGTCAAGATGAATTTGGATTCAAACAAAAGTCAAAACATCAAAGTTGTAGTCCATTTCAAAATCTACAACTTTGATTCACAAAGTTTCCTCAAAAGAAGCTTGTAGCTCAAGTTATGATTTTTGGAACAAGGGTGCAAAACATTCTTAACTTAGAGAAATTTTGACCTATTTTAGGCAGGATTTTTGCCTAACTTCATGGCAACTTTTCACATGCTTCCACTTGGAATTTCAATTTGCATTACAAAGATGGATTTTAGTACACATTCCAAGCTTTCCAAAATGTCCAAGAACTCATCAAACAACCTCATGGTTAGGGAGAATCGAATTTGGCAATATGGAAAAAACTCACTTTGTTCATGACCAATTTACATGTCCATAACTTTGCATTTTTGAACTCAGCATGCTCTAAGCTAGATTAAAGGTATTTTATCCCATCCACACTCATAAATTTAATGCCAATCCTTCATGTTTAAGTCTTATCTTGTGTGTTTAAGCATTGCATACAAGATTAAGCCTTAATAAGAAAAAGCATATTATCCATTTTTGTAAAGTGTTACTTTATGTCAACTTTGCAATCTATGAGGTACAATGCAGATCTTTGAGGCACAAAGGCATAGGCATATCCCACTAATCAAGACTCAAATATGCAGCATAGATAGAGGCATTGTACTGGCCTAGACACCAAGTTGACATTTGTTGCTTAAGTGTGAAGAAACTTGCATATTACACACCAACTCTCATTTCAGCCAGGAGAAGCTTAAGCAAAGTTGTTGTACACCTTCCAAATAACATAACTGAGCTGAAACACGAGCCTATCACCTTCAATATCTCCCCATTCACAAAAACACCATAAAACTGCAAAAACAGGGCATAAGCTGCAGTTTGAATCCCATAGTGTTGTACCCCAAAATTTGCCCTCGCATTTTTCTACAAGCAATCTCAGCTTCAGACATTTCCTGACTTTTCAAACTGGCACAAGAATCGGACAAACGGACTTTTCTTGACAGTCAAGCAAAATTAGGGTTTTTACTGATTTTCAGAGCTCTGATTTGTCTCATACAGTTGGCTTAGGGTTTGGATGATTTTTGGTTCAATTTTGATCAGGCGAGCGTTATTTAGCATTTAATCAGGAATTAAGGTTTTATGGGCATATTCTCAGAAGAATTTAAATTCTACCGCACCTTGCAGTTTATTCCGAGATTCGGGTTAAAATTCGCGTTATCTTGATTTAATCAGTAAAGGAGGCAGTTGGTTTGAATTCACCAGTCAAAAGGGATGTGTGCAATGTGGAATTACAGTGCTTGGCAAAAGAATCAGTGAAAAAAGGATTGCATCTGATTAAGTTTTTGTGTTCGATTGTGCGTTGCTTTGAATAATGGATACGTCGAATTCATTTATTTTGATCATCAAAGGTTTAGTTGATTATTTATGGTTCTAAGAATTAAAATATTTGAAATTTAAACTTTCATTTTATTTTATTTGAGGAACTATAAATAACAAGTAAACAATTAAAGAAAAAGAATTGAAAGAGAATTAAATACCAATGAATTTTTTATTTCACATTTAATAATTGTTACAATTTTTATTATTTGGATACGAATATGTATTACAAAGTATTTAAAATAATAATAATGTACAAGAATTAAACTGAAAATAAAAATTCTATCCTATTTCTAATTCTTCATTCTTTACTCCGTTTCGGTGCTCCATTTTTTATCTGCAAAAAAAGAAAGAAAGAGGAAGTCAGAAAGCAATTGAAATTAAAAGAGACAGTTAAAATTTGCTCATCATTAGAGGCCACTGATTGGGATCAGTTGACCCTCTCTGCAAATCACGGGATTTCTCCCGGTTCACAGAGAGGGAAGATTTTTATTCATGAATGCAAATGTCAAATGCATAAGTTCCAAAATTCAAGCTGCATAGAATCTCAAATCCAAAGTTCAAACTACATAGTTCAAATCCAATTCCACTTTCCACCAAAAGCAAAAAGGCAATTTACTGTCAAAACAGAAAATCTATCCAAACTGTCAAAAAAAGAGATAAAGAGGATGCAGTCAAGAAATGTGTTATGCAAGCTAAAATCTTAAATCATCATTTCCCAGCATAGAGGGGCCCCTTCAGAAATAGTACAGGAAATCATATAATAATATTAAACTGTACTGAAAAATGAGAAGAAGAGAGATAAAGCAGCATAGGCAGGTTTTAGGCTTAGGCAGGGAAGACAGAAAAGATATACAAAAAAAGAGAATACAATTCAGCATTATTCAAAACTGGGCAGAAGTACACAGCATAGACAATTACCAAAAATAGAAAAGTTCCAAGAAACTTTGTAAAACTACCCAGCAAACTTGGATCAAAGAGAATACCAAGGTTTGAATGAAGATTGGGCGCCAAAGACCAAGAGAAAGAGGACAAAAGAACACAAGAAAACATACTGTCAAACCTGATTGAGCCAAGCACCAATATCACAAAATATATAATCTGCAAACAACATAACCAAGCCAGGCAGACATAAACCCACGACAAGTTCAACCTCAAATTCCAAAAGTTCAAAACCTGAAACCAAGTTCAAAAGCATAGAAAACCTGTGGAACATCAAAAACATACAAATTCAAAAACTACCCAAAACCTGCTAATGCCTTAACCTGCCTGTTATCAAACTGAAGCAAATCAAACACATCTCAAACTTGATACCAGCATAACAACCAAATAACCTCATACCTGTCTCAGGAACTACCATAACCTGAAACACCTCAAAACCCAAGCCTCAAAAACCTGAAAACACAACTCAAAAGACAGATTAGAAGTGATAAACCAGTTGAAAACCTGCAGAACCCAGGCTTCACCCTAAAGAGCCATCAAACACTACCAAAACCTCACCACTACTGTCAAGGCCTAACCACATAACCAGAATCACCATGCCTATTGCCTAATCTCAAGCCTGACCATTACCAAAACACTATACTGTCAACAAACTCACAAGCATAAAAGTTCAAGGCAATGCAGGTGAGGCAACCTAGGCCCTCAGTATGAACATCATCGGGCAATAAAAAGCTTCAGAAGGCATCTAACTCAAGGATCGTTCAAGGGACAAGATCAGAAGAAAGTCAGAAGAAGAGAGGCAAGTTCAAGATAATACAGAACAACAACTCAAGGCATCAGGGGATCAGGGGAAAACAAAATATTCAAAGGCAACACACGAGCCCTCAGTACAAACATCACTGGGCAAGTTCATCTCAAAGCATCACATTCCAATCCAACATAAGCAACAAGCACGCAATAGAAAAGAAGAAGAAGAAAAGGGCAAATTCAAGAGGGTTCTCAGCACACATCATCATCAAAACCCTAAAATATCAATCAAATAAAGATACCAGGAAAGCATCAAGAAGCAAACATTCGTCACCGAACCTCCGCCATCGAGCCTCCAACTGCCTCCTTCCTCTTCCTTTGTAAAGGTAAAATCTCTTTCACCTTTTTCTTCAAAAAAAAAACCTCGTATAAGCCAGTAAACGAAAATCAAACAAATATACAATCACGACATACAAGGACAAAAGAAAGTTAGAATGGGGATGAAAGCAAGTTTCTGTACCTGACGTGAGTGATTCATGGAGGATGGTAGACGGAGGAGGAGATGGCACGGTGGCTTTGGGCGGAGGACTGCGTTTCAAAGTTCAAGATGATCGGAGAAGACGAACTCAGTGAACGGCGCGCCGCTGCTAACCCTAAAACCTTCGTTACCAAACTGAACTAACAAAACCTAACCCTAAATTTGTTTCCAGATTAACATGGGCCTTGCCCATTCTGCGTCCCTCTAAAGCCCATTAAGATTTTCACTTCTAACCAAGCATTTTCTAAATACTAACCTTTTTTTATATATGTTATCTAAGCATTTTATTTTCTTTACAAGAATCATTTTAATAGACAAATATATTATTTTACATTCTTTAATATTCACAAAATAATTAAAACACTTTTTATATGCTTAATCCAATTAACTTGAAAACATTTTTAATACACATTGAAATACATTTGTACATATTATATATATTTTTTTTATCATATAGTTAAAATATCTCTTTTAAATATATATTTGTATATGAAATAGCAAAATACTTTTTTTTATCATATAATTAAAATTGAAAACTTTTTAGTTAACATACATATTCATACATAACAATTTAAATACATTTTTTCTCTAATATTAAAATTCACAAATATTTGATTAGAATACTTTCCTTTTTATACATAATACAATTTAATTAAAATTTGAACATACCATTTAATTAAAACATTTTTCTTTTGTACATAATTAAAGATAAAAATCACAGATTCATTAAAATACATTTCTCTAGGTCAAACCCTAATACGCTTTAATCTCACATTTCGCGCCTGTAAATAATTACACACAATACATATATACCTCATATACATCTCACATGTACACTTACACAATACATTGCCCCATACACATTTGTTTATATTATATCTGTATATTCGATATTTACATTTGATTGCGCATTCGATTTGGTTGTAACTTATTGGATACTATAAGCCTCATCCCCTCTTGTACATTTATACCCCCACTCCCGGACACTATTTTGTAATAGCGTAGATTTTACATTCCGCAATTTATAGCTTTCCAATTATACCATGGTTAGACCTAGGGTTTGTATGTACAATAAAACCAAACGCTAGATGACCTAATACAAGACAAATACATGTAATCAATACACAATCACACTTACACCCCCTAGGGTAATCCCACATGTTGCCTTCCAAAATGGGCCATGCTTGCACGTCGAGTATCTTTGGCAAAACAAAATCAAATGATCATAAGTCTCAAAGTGTTGCCTAAACGAAATGATCATAGTCCCTTCAAAGCAAATTGCCAAAGACACTTGGCATCATTGCATTCATGGTCCATACGATGACCCGCGCCCGTCCCGAATAAACTTCCTAAATGCAAGATTGCCTACCAATTTCAATGGTAGAACAAAATTGTTAAAAGGGGTTAAAACATGACAAAAACCTTTGAGTACAATAGGGTAGACAAAACTCTTAGTTACTTGAGATCAAACTTGCAAAAACACTTGCCTTCTTTTCAAAAACCACAATCCACAACACTTTCAAACAAACTCTCAAAAACATTTGAAAACATCTTTTCGAAAAGATTCACACTTTTGTAAAACACTCAAACACGAGTCAAATACATTAGTTGCCTAAGACAAGGCATCTTTTTCCAAAACATTTTCAAAAGCACCCACACACACACACCATCTTCAAAGCAATCGAAAAACAAGGCAAGTGATCTAAAAAACCAAGTAACTAAGAGCCCATGGATAACCATGGATGAAAAGGGTGCTAATACCTTCCCTTTTCATAATCTACCCCCCGGACCCACGAAATATCTCAAAAGGTTTTTGCTGTGCTTTTTTAACCTTTCCTTTAGGATAAAATAAAAAGTCGGTGGTGACTCTTGCTCAACCGCACAAGTGCGAATGCGAACGCAAAACACTAGTCAGTTCTCCCACCGTATCACAGAACTGGCGACTCTGCTGGGGATAATTTTTAAAGTGGGGTTACCTTAGGGTTTAGATCACTTTTGTTTTCAATTGATTGTCTTGTTTGCTTTTACATTTGTGGGCCTTGTATCGGAGTTTTATAGATCCTAACCCGGATCTGGGGATACCTTCTTAGAAAGTAGCAACAAGGCTGTGAGGGAACTGTGCAGGGTATACCGACATGGTTGAAGCAGTCTGCTACGTTGATGTGGCACTTTGGTGTGTACCGGTAACCCTTGAGTTCAGTCAAGGAGAGTACGGGGCCGCCGCGTGGTGTCGCGAAGCATCAACTGACCTTAGGAACCTTAATTGAACCATCTTGGCCTTTTTAGGGTAGTGAGATAACTGACTTTGGTGTAGTCCGAGGTTGGTTGATACTCGATGCTACACTCGATTGAGGGTTGCTTTCCTGGAATATTTCGGTCGCCAGTTCAGTGGCTAAATCGAAACGATGAACAATGAAAGTAATCCAGTGATATTGGGACCCTTAGAACCCGGTTACTTCTAATAGGACAGGTTGAGCCCACCAAACTTCAAGAGGGTAATACCCAGACCCCATGCAGGCCTAAACTCTAAGGGTTTGTCTTGTGTGACTTGTGTGCCTTACCATGTTTGCCTTTGTGAATATTTGTGGTGTATTTAATCATAACATCATACAGCATCATGTGCATTGACTAACCATTTCAAGGGTTTCGAATCTTCATCTTTGTTCTTGTAGGACATGGAAACTGCTCGCAGAAAGACAATTCAGATTAGCCTTGTAAAGATCCCTCCTCAGCTTAAGGAACTTATGTCCAGGATTCCCGAGGGTTCTTCATTCAGTGAGAGACATGGAAGACTCATCAGCTTGGTTAACACCAACATTGAGGAAGATATGATAAAAGTCTTGTTCCAATTCTTTGACCCTCTGCATCACTGCTTCACCTTCCCGGATTATCAATTGGTGCCTACATTGGAAGAGTTCTCCCGACTTCTGAAGGTCCCTATCCTTGATCAACTACCCTATAACGGTACGGAAGAGGAACCCAGGCTTGAAGAGATTGCTAAAGCCTTACGCCTACAACCGTCTGACCTCAAGGGACATTGGGAAGTTAGAAGTGGTATCAAGGGGTTCTTAGCCAGGTTTCTGTTCGAGAAGGCCCAAGAATGTTGGAACTCCCTTGACCTACAAGCTTTTGAAGAAGTTACGGCCCTCCTTGTCTATGGTTTGGTATTATTCCCTAACCCAGATCAGCTTATTGATATCAGTGCTATCCAGATCTTCATGACCAGGAATCCTATACCTACGTTGCTGGGGGACATCCTTCACTCATGTTACACTCGAACCATGAGAAGAAGGGGTGTCCTCATGTGTTGCACTCCTCTCCTGGGAAGGTGGTTTATTTCGCACCTTCCACAATCAGTTTTGAAGAACGAGCGGGGCTTGAGATGGTCACAACGGTTAATGACTCTCACGCATGCAGATATACATTGGTGCCCTAGGTCCAGGGAAGACGTCACTATCATTGATCGTTGCGGGGAGTACCCTAATGTTCCTTTATTTGGAATCAAAGGAGGTATTACTTACAACCCATGCCTGGCGTGGAGACAGTTTGGTTATGCTCGGAGGGATGGCCCTCATGACATGTTAATTCCTAACATAGTTTTTGAGTTCGACAATGATACTCAGGGACTTCGTCAGAGATTTATCTGAGCTTGGAGGATGCCAAGTAGGATAGACAGCAAGACACTGGGGCACAGGAACTCCATCCCGTTGGAACCTTATCTCAAGTGGGTACGAGCCCGCTCCCAGAAGTTAGTGATGCCTTATCCTCATATGCTCCCTGTGATCAAAGAACCAGTCTTGGAAGGAGAGGTGTCCTACACCATTCAACATCCTGACATGCCCACGTCCTGGGAAGAGATGCAGAAGAGCTGGATCCAGCTTAAGGAAGAACGGAATTCTCTTGAGACCGGTCTACATGCTAGTGAAAAGAAAGTCCTGGAACTCACCCGCCTACTGCACGAGGAGAGGAATCTCAATACCTACATCGCACCAAAGAGGATGCGTAATGTTTTTTTGCCTTAAGGAGTCATTTTGTAATATTTGGCCCATGGGGCATTTATGTACTAACGAATTTCTCCTTATTAATATGATGTGCGTTCTTTTTGTCTACAACAAATTGTGAATATTCTAAATCCTTGAATGCATTGCATACATACGCATTCCATCGCACCATATGCATAGCAGGTACCCTATTTCACAGGTTGCTTAATTTTCTTTGCTGTTTGTGTGCACAGTCATCATGAATCCAGACTCCTCCAGTGAGCAAGCAATCAAGGCCCTTCAGGCCCAAAATGCACAATTTCAAGAGATGGTCCTAAGCTTAGCCCAAGGTCAGCAAGAGTTGAAGACTCTACTCCTGAAGAAGAAGAAGAAAAAGAGGACTGCGTTGTTCAACACCGGACGCAGATTTGGGAACACACTCCATAATGAAGCAGATCCAACTACTTCTTCTGCTGAGAAAAATAGTCCCCAAGGGGGAGGAGCTCCTAGTCCCGCAGTCTCCGACAACGAGACGGACTACAACGACGAACAATACCCACCTGCTGCTGACAGATACAAACAATTGGAGGACCGCTTGAGCGCCATGGAAATTCAGAATGTGCCGGGGCTGGATTTCGGAGATTTGGGGTTATCTTCTGGGGTAGTAATTCCACACAAGTTTAAGGCGCCTGCCTTCGCCAAGTATGATGGAGTCTCCTGCCCAAAGCTGCATCTGAGGTCGTACGTAAGGAAAATCCAACCTTACACGGCAGATAAGAACCTCTGGATTCACTTCTTCCAAGATAGCCTCTCGGGGTCACAGCTTGAATGGTTCTACCAATTGGATGGAACTGGCATCCGACACTGGGAAGATTTGGCAAGCGCATTCTACAGACAATACCAATACAATTCTGATCTCGCTCCTACGCGTACCCAACTTCAGGGTATGTCTCTAGGAACGGGTGAAGGGTTCAAAGAGTACGCTCAAAAATGGAGAGATTTGGCTGGCAGGGTGCAGCCTCCATTGACTGATCGGGAGCTGGTTGATATGTTTCTAGGGACGTTGTCTGGTCCGTTTTTCAATCATTTGGTTGGTAACTCCTCCGCTGGGTTTACAGATTTAATATTGACGGGAGAAAGGATTGAAGCTGGCATCAGGTCAGGCAAGATACAAAAGGCTGCCTCCACAAGCGCTGAGAAGAGGCCGTTTAAGAAAGAAGCAAGTGCCGTCTATGGTCCTAGAAGACAGATCAAGCCCGAAAGTCGCCAAGCCGTCAATGCTTTGGTCATCTCGAAACCTGTTGCTGCTCCTCAGCAGTACAATCAACAAAGAAGCGAAAGGCCCAAGAGGCAGTATTCTCGACTGAGTATGACCTTATCTCAAATTTTACCCCAACTTTTATCCGCCAACCTGGTGACCCTCAAAGAAGCTCCTAAGGTCGTTAACACTACGCCTCCTAAGTATAACCCAAATGCCCGGTGCGCTTATCATTCTGATAGTCCCGGGCATACTATTGATGATTGTTGGGCCTTGAGAAACAAAGTGCAAGATCTGATCGATGCAAAGGAAATTCAGTTTGAAGCGCCGGAGAGACCAAATGTTGTAACTGCTCCTATGCCCCAGCATAGAGTAAATGCCATTGAGGAAGAGTTGTATGCTGTTTCGGTAAATGAAAATGTTACCCCTCTTTTGACTGTCAAGAAGAACCTACTGCTGGCCGGTTTATTTCCGGGTTGCAGTGAAGGTTGCCTGTTCTGTGCTGTTTCCCTATCTGGTTGTCCCTTGCTGAAGTTAGGCATTCAAAACCTAATGGATAGCAAGGATATTCTGTTTAAGAAGTCTGTTGTTCAGTCGGTTCCGGTAAAAGAAGTTTCTGTTGTTACCATCTTCAAAAATCCAACCAAGGATCTCCCGAAGAAGCCTGTTCAAATCATGACTGTTGCACCTGTGGTTATTACTGTTCCGGAGCCTCTCCCCTACGTATCTGATAAAGCTATCCCCTGGCATTATGGGGCAGACGTATATGTGAATGGAATCAAACAAGAATTCGACACTGGCGCCAGTATTTGCGATATCACTGGTCCAGCCAAGGTTACCCGCAGTGGCAGGCTCTTCTCGCCTGACATTGCACCGCCGACTATTCGAAAACCCCTCTTTATAACACCTACAAGTTTACCTGTTCCTACTGCTGATCAAGTTGTTTCCCCTGCTGCCGAGTCATCAAATGCTCGGGGCAAAGGGATTGAAGAAGAGCCTGCCCGGATGGAGGCACCAATACCTATAAATGCTGAGGCCTCCCAACAAGAAATGGAGGAGATCCTGAAAATAATAAAGAAAAGTGATTTCAATGTTGTCGAGCAGCTGGGGCATATGCCCTCCAAGATCTCCATGCTCTCTTTATTGCTATGCTCCGAGGCCCATGCTAAAGCCTTGATTTCATTTCTCAAAACGGCCCATGTGCCGCAGGAGACAACTGCAGTCCAGTTCACTGATTGTGTAGCAAATCTGACAGCAGACAATGGCCTGGGTTTTTCAGATGCTGACCTGACTGCGAAGGGAAGAGACCATAACGATGCCCTGCATGTCTCTATCGAATGCAGGGGCACTACTCTGGCGCATGTATTGGTGGATATTGGTTCCTCCTTGAATGTCCTACCAAAAAAGGCTTTAGACCGTTTGGATTATGAAGGCCTAGAACTGAAGCCCAGTAATATCATAGTCAGGGCCTTTGACGGTTCCAAAAGGATGGTTCATGGAGAGGTTAACATCCCTATTCGTGTGGGCTCTCAAGTGTTTGACTCTACTTTTTATGTGATGGATATACGTCCATCGTACTCTTGTCTATTGGGTCGACCTTGGATCCATAAAGCTGGGGCAGTAACCTCTACTTTGCACCAGAAGCTAAAGTACCCTGTCAGAGGGAAGATCGTCACTGTGCAAGGAGAAGAGGAGTATATGGTGAGCCATTTGAATTCCTTCAGATACATTGAGATGGACGGGGAGTTTATTGAAACCCCCTTTCAGCATTTCGAGGAGGTACATCCAATTTCAGCAGTAGCAGAAACAACAGTCGAGAAGAATGTTTCCTTGAAGATGGCTTCCCTAAGGGATGCCCGGGCTGTGGTTCAGAAAGGCGATTGTGCAAACTGGGGTCAGCTCCCTGACTTCACTCAGAAGAACGACAAGTTTGGGCTGGGCTTTACTGCAGAGGCTCAGAGGGATGTGCGCAAGGAGAAGATCAGAAAGGCTCCGGTGTTTATCTCCAGTTCAAGGGTGAATGCTATTGAGGAGGATGTAGAGGAAGAAGAGTTTGACAGTTGGATCTACCCGACTACCAGCGATGGACCAAGCAACTGGACGGCAAAGGATTTTACACCTATCACATTTGTCACGCAGTAATTGATTTCTTTTGATTTCCAAATTTGTAACAAACAATATGTTAAAACTTTGTTGGCTCGGTGTCCTACCCGGGGCATCGTAGCTCCATTTGTGAGGGCTTTTTGTATGACATTTTCATATATCATCAATCAAAACATTGGACGTTTGTTGCATTTCAAATCTTGCGCTCTTTTTTTTCTGTGTTATACATATTGCAAAATAGCTATATTTACACACACTCACTTATACAGGTTTCAATCCACCCTGGATCTCACTGGTAACAGCTCTGCTACCGCCAGTTATGACTTCGAAAATCCGATCAACTTGGCCGAAGACGAAGGTGAAGATGATTGCGAGGTGCCTGGTGAACTCGCGAGACTGCTACTTCAGGAAGAGAGAGCTATTCAGCCACATGAAGAGCCGGTGGAGACGATTAACCTGGGTACCGAGACAGATAGGAAAGAGGTCAAGATTGGTGCCAATCTAGAGCTCAGCGTGAAGCAACGATTGATCCAGATGCTACAGGATTACCTGGAGATTTTTGCTTGGTCCTATGAGGATATGCCTGGTTTGGACGCCGACATTGTAGTTCATCACCTGCCAACCAAGGAAGATTTCCCTCCGGTAAAGCAAAAAGTCCGACGGATGCGTCCAGAGATGTCTGAAAAGATCAAAGCCGAGGTTATGAAACAGTTTGATGCCGGTTTCCTTGCAGTGACTTCTTACCCTCAGTGGGTTGCCAATGTGGTGCCAGTACCAAAGAAGGACGGCAAAGTCAGAATGTGCGTCGACTATAGGGACTTGAACAGGGCCAGCCCCAAGGATGACTTCCCCTTACCCCACATCGACGTTCTTGTCGACAATACTGCTCAACACAAGGTGTTCTCCTTCATGGATGGTTTTTCAGGGTATAATCAAATCAAGATGGCTCCAGAAGATATGGAGAAGACTACCTTTGTGACTCAGTGGGGCACCTTCTGTTATAAGGTCATGCCATTCGGATTGAAAAATGCTGGGGCAACCTATCAACGTGCCAGGGTTGCTTTATTTCATGATATGATCCATCATGAGATTGAGGTATACGTTGATGATATGATTGCAAGGTCTCAAACTGAGGAGGAGCACCTTGACCATCTGAGGAAGTTATTTGACCGACTCAAGTTGTACAAGCTGAGATTGAATCCCAACAAATGCACCTTTGGGGTAAGATCCGGAAAATTGCTAGGTTTCATTGTAAGTGATAAAGGTATTCAGGTGGACCCTGCCAAGGTGAAAGCCATACAAGAAATGCCGACTCCAAAAACAGAGAAAGAAGTCAGAGGTTTCCTAGGACGACTGAATTACATTGCCCGATTCATCTCGCATCTGACTGCTACTTGTGAGCCGATCTTCAAATTACTGAAGAAAGATCAAGTAGTACGCTGGAATGATGAATGTCAGGCCGCCTTTGAAAAGATAAAGGAATATCTCCAAGAGCCACCCATTCTTATGCCACCGGTGGAAGGAAGACCTCTGATACTATACTTGACAGTACTTGACAATTCAATGGGGTGTGTGCTGGGGCAGCATGACGAGTCTGGCCGAAAAGAGCACGCTATTTATTACTTGAGCAAAAAGTTTACCGACTGTGAGTCTCGTTACTCACTGCTTGAGAAAACTTGCTGCGCTCTTGTATGGGCTGCTCGCCGGCTGAGACAGTATATGTTGACTCACACTACTTTATTGTTTTCAAAGATGGATCCCATCAAGTACATATTTGAAAAGCCCGCTCTGTCTGGAAGAATAGCAAGATGGCAAATGATCTTAACAGAATATGACATCCAGTATACAACTCAGAAAGCAATTAAAGGAAGTGTACTGGCAGATCATTTGGCACACCAACCTGTGGACGATTACCAATCCTTGAACTTTGATTTTCCGGACGAAGACATCATGGTGGTAACTGACTGTGAAGTACCTGGACCGGATGAAGGACCTGAAGAAGGATCCCGATGGTCTATGCATTTTGATGGAGCCTCCAATGCTTTGGGTAACGGCGTCGGCGCTGTAATCATATCTCCCAAAGGAACTCATACTCCCCTCACTGCCCGGTTATGTTTCAACTGCACCAACAATATGGCGGAATATGAGGCATGTATCATGGGTCTACAAGCTGCAATCGACTTAAGGATCAAATTTCTAAGTGTCTTCGGAGATTCCGCTCTTGTGATCAATCAGATCAAAGGCGAGTGGGATACGAAACACCCGAATCTTATTCCTTACAAGGAGTATGTGTCGACCTTGCTTTCCCACTTTGAAGAGATAACTTTCGAACACTTCCCTAGAGAGGAGAATCAGCTAGCGGACGCCCTAGCTACGATGTCTTCAATGTTCAAAGTTAAATGGGACAATGAGGCTCCCCGAATCATTATCTGGAAGTTGAATGAACCGGCATACTGCTGCGAGCTCGAGGCTGAGAAGGCGATTGAAAAACCCTGGTATCATGAGGTGAAAAGGTACTTGGAAGCTCAGGAGTATCCTGAAGGTGCGTCTGTCAATGACAAGAAGTTCATGAGGAGGTTTGCTGCAAAATTTTTCCTCAGCAACGGCATTCTCTACAAACGAAATCATGATTCAACCCTGCTGCGTTGTGTGGATAAGGCTGAAGCAGAGAAAATTATGATAGAACTGCATGAAGGTACATTTGGGACACATTCCAGTGGACATACTATGGCTAAGAAAATCCTTCGGGCAGGATATTTCTGGTCTACAATGGAAGCCGATTGTTACCAACACTCCCGAACTTGTCATAAATGCCAGATCTATGCTGACAAGGTGCATATCCCTCTGGTTCCTTTGAATGTCCTGACGGCACCTTGGCCTTTTGCAATGTGGGGCATCGATATGATCGGTGAGATCCGACCGACGGCATCCAACGGGCATCGCTTCATCTTGGTGGCGATCGATTACTTCACGAAGTGGGTTGAGGCAGCTTCCTACGCCACAGTAACCAAGAGCGTCGTGGCACGTTTCATCCGGCATAATTTGATCTGTCGGTACGGCATCTCGGAAAGAATCATTACGGACAATGGTACCAATCTCAATAACAAAATGATCACTGAACTCTGTGAACAATTCAAGATACAGCACCACAATTATTCTCCCTACCGGCCGAAGATGAATGGGGCTGTAGAGGCAACTAATAAAAATATCAAGAAAATTGTGCAGAAGATGACAGTGACCTATAAAGATTGGCACGAGATGTTACCGTTCGCTCTTCATGGGTACCGTACCTCAGCAAGGACGTCAACCGGGGCAACCCCCTTCTCCTTGGTCTATGGCATGGAGGCAGTCTTGCCAATTGAAATCCAGATACCCTCTCTCCGGATAATGAAAGATGCAGACTTGAGTGAAGATGACTGGATCCAGACTCGACTTGATCAATTAAATCTGATTGACGAAAAGAGGCCCACTGCTATCTGTCATGGTCAGACGTATCAAAAACGGATGATCAGGGCATTTAACAAGAAAGTCAGACCGCAAGAGTATCAAGTTGGGGACCTGGTAATCAAACGCATCATCCTTCCTCAAAGTGATCCCCGGGGCAAATGGACCCCTACATACGAAGGGCCATTTGTGGTTAAACGTGTGTTCTCAGGAGGAGCCATGATCCTAACCACCATGGATGGTGACGACCTTCCTCACCCCGCCAATGCAGACATAGTGAAAAGATACTACGCATAAATAAAAGACCCGCTAGGTTGACATACCTAGGCAAAAATTAGGGCTTCCCGGCGAACCAAAAGGGTTCGGGCAAAAATAAGGGATGAAATAAAAAAAATCTGTACACTCGGTAAGTCGAAAACCTGAAAAGGCGACTTGGGCAAAAATGGGTATCCCGGTGGACTGAAAACCCGAAAGGGCGGTCCAGGCAAAAGTTAGGGATAAAAGCGTAACACTATGTCTCATTGGATCGCTTCGCATCCGGAATTCAGCATCAACTATCTGGCTCAGATTTCGGCATCGACCAATCAGCTTCATCTTCAACTAGGTAGCAAAGCGATGAGACATTCGAAGACATAAAGGCGATAGCCGAGTTGGAACCCAGTGGGATCGTTCACATAGCTGTTTTGATTTCCTTTTTCTTTTCAAATTGATAACTCTAAGTTATTCGGCGGCATCCTCTTACTAGGATGTTAGCCTCTTGTACAAAAACGCCTATTCACAGGCAAAATTCAAATCAATACAAATTCACTTGTCCATGCAAGTTACCGTTGTTTTCCTTTTTCTGTTTTGTCTTGCGAAGAACGTCCAATGTTCATTTTTGATATATGCATTTGACATTAAATTGCTGATTCATAAATGTTTACATATGAAACGAAAGATTAATTATAGGTGACATCGGAAACAGGGGCAATGTGGAGTTGTCTAATGCAGTCTGGTCGCCTTGTTCGCCAAGATAGGTTCAATTGAAGAATGTGACCAAGTTATCTCAATTCCCCACAGAATAAGGAAAAGTTTCAGCATTGCATCAGCCTTACAATGAATGCCCTATTTCCCCAGGAGAGTCCAATCCAAAGGGTTCCTCAGGAAAGTGGAATCCATTTCCCCGGCAGAAAGCTTGTCCCTTGCAAAGTACGGACGTCTCTCCTGAGTCTTTATTCAGAGTTATTTCCTCTCAAGGACTTATAACTGGGTTATCCCCAGCTAAAAACCACAGAAGATCGCCCTCAGCAAAGTTCCTTCGATCCCCAGCAGGAATTTATCATCGCTATCCCCAGCGGAATCCATCATCAGAGTCCTCAGCAGGTCTCTCGTCAAACCTCGGCCAAGTATCTCTTCCACAGAGCAACTCCCCGGCCGGTCGTCAAGGATTTACTTTCCTAAGACGAAAATTACATTCATAAACATTTCACATTCTCATACATCTTGTTTATATACATGATAAAGCGCATACAACACCATCTCATGCCAAACATCATGACATCGTGCATATCATACATCATGACATCGCATACGACTTATGTTTTTGCCTTTTCAGGTAAAAGGCAATCCAAAAGACAATTACCTTCAACAACCACATTTCTAGACTCGATTCCTGTATCTAGCCAGGGCATGTCTGAAGAGTTTGAAGATTCGACTCCTGTATCCAGCCAGGGCATATCTATCAACTGTCACAATTCCAGATTCGATTCCTGTATCTAGCCAGGGCATGTCTGAAGAGTTTGAAGATTCGATTCCTGTATCCAGCCAGGGCATATCTATCAACTATCATTTCCAGATTCGATTCCTGTATCCAGCCAGGGCATATCTGTTGACCACATTTCTAGACTCGATTCCTGTATCTAGCCAGGGCACGTCTGAAGAGTTTGAAGATTCGACTCCTGTATCCAGCCAGGGCATATCTATCAACTGTCACAATTCCAGATTCGATTCCTGTATCTAGCCAGGGCATGTCTGAAGAGTTTGAAGATTCGATTCCTGTATCCAGCCAGGGCATATCTACCTAAAGAGTTTGAAGATCAATACCTGTAACGAGCCAGGAAAACATCTTCCTTTCTCAAAATACACAAGTTCTCGCTAAGGAATCTCTTACGCGATCAACACTTCCAAATGGCATCTATAAGCCCATTCCCGACAAGATTCTGTCACATCTTCAGATGGCATCTATAAGCCCATCCTCCTATCCACTATCTCTCCAAATGGAATCTATAAGCCCATTCCCGACATCACATTGCTAATACTTCAACATGCGAGTGCAAATTTCCGGGCACTCTAGTGTCCAATCTTCTTTTACCTTCAAGTCGCGAAAGGCAAACTTGTCAATCTAACTCTTCAGGTCTAAGAAGATTGAACAGGGGCAACTGTTGTACCCCAAAATTTGCCCTCGCATTTTTCTACAAGCAATCTCAGCTTCAGACATTTCCTGACTTTTCAAACTGGCACAAGAATCGGACAAACGGACTTTTCTTGACAGTCAAGCAAAATTAGGGTTTTTACTGATTTTCAGAGCTCTGATTTGTCTCATACAGTTGGCTTAGGGTTTGGATGATTTTTGGTTCAATTTTGATCAGGCGAGCGTTATTTAGCATTTAATCAGGAATTAAGGTTTTATGGGCATATTCTCAGAAGAATTTAAATTCTACCGCACCTTGCAGTTTATTCCGAGATTCGGGTTAAAATTCGCGTTATCTTGATTTAATCAGTAAAGGAGGCAGTTGGTTTGAATTCACCAGTCAAAAGGGATGTGTGCAATGTGGAATTACAGTGCTTGGCAAAAGAATCAGTGAAAAAAGGATTGCATCTGATTAAGTTTTTGTGTTCGAATGTGCGTTGCTTTGAATAATGGATACGTCGAATTCATTTATTTTGATCATCAAAGGTTTAGTTGATTATTTATGGTTCTAAGAATTAAAATATTTGAAATTTAAACTTTCATTTTATTTTATTTGAGGAACTATAAATAACAAGTAAACAATTAAAGAAAAAGAATTGAAAGAGAATTAAATACCAATGAATTTTTTATTTCACATTTAATAATTGTTACAATTGTTATTATTTGGATACGAATATGTATTACAAAGTATTTAAAATAATAATAATGTACAAGAATTAAACTGAAAATAAAAATTCTATCCTATTTCTAATTCTTCATTCTTTACTCCGTTTCGGTGCTCCATTTTTTATCTGCAAAAAAAGAAAGAAAGAGGAAGTCAGAAAGCAATTGAAATTAAAAGAGACAGTTAAAATTTGCTCATCATTAGAGGCCACTGACTGGGATCAGTTGACCCTCTCTGCAAATCACGGGATTTCTCCCGGTTCACAGAGAGGGAAGATTTTTATTCATGAATGCAAATGTCAAATGCATAAGTTCCAAAATTCAAGCTGCATAGAATCTCAAATCCAAAGTTCAAACTACATAGTTCAAATCCAATTCCACTTTCCACCAAAAGCAAAAAGGCAATTTACTGTCAAAACAGAAAATCTATCCAAACTGTCAAAAAAAGAGATAAAGAGGATGCAGTCAAGAAATGTGTTATGCAAGCTAAAATCTTAAATCATCATTTCCCAGCATAGAGGGGCCCCTTCAGAAATAGTACAGGAAATCATATAATAATATTAAACTGTACTGAAAAATGAGAAGAAGAGAGATAAAGCAGCATAGGCAGGTTTTAGGCTTAGGCAGGGAAGACAGAAAAGATATACAAAAAAAGAGAATACAATTCAGCATTATTCAAAACTGGGCAGAAGTACACAACATAGACAATTACCAAAAATAGAAAAGTTCCAAGAAACTTTGTAAAACTACCCAGCAAACTTGGATCAAAGAGAATACCAAGGTTTGAATGAAGATTGGGCGCCAAAGACCAAGAGAAAGAGGACAAAAGAACACAAGAAAACATACTGTCAAACCTGATTGAGCCAAGCACCAATATCACAAAATATATAATCTGCAAACAACATAACCAAGCCAGGCAGACATAAACCCACGACAAGTTCAACCTCAAATTCCAAAAGTTCAAAACCTGAAACCAAGTTCAAAAGCATAGAAAACCCGTGGAACATCAAAAACATACAAATTCAAAAACTACCCAAAACCTGCTAATGCCTTAACCTGCCTGTTATCAAACTGAAGCAAATCAAACACATCTCAAACTTGATACCAGCATAACAACCAAATAACCTCATACCTGTCTCAGGCACTACCATAACCTGAAACACCTCAAAACCCAAGCCTCAAAAACCTGAAAACACAACTCAAAAGACAGATTAGAAGTGATAAACCAGTTGAAAACCTGCAGAACCCAGGCTTCACCCTAAAGAGCCATCAAACACTACCAAAACCTCACCACTACTGTCAAGGCCTAACCACATAACCAGAATCACCATGCCTATTGCCTAATCTCAAGCCTGACCATTACCAAAACACTATACTGTCAACAAACTCACAAGCATAAAAGTTCAAGGCAATGCAGGTGAGGCAACCTAGGCCCTCAGTATGAACATCATCGGGCAATAAAAAGCTTCAGAAGGCATCTAACTCAAGGATCGTTCAAGGGACAAGATCAGAAGAAAGTCAGAAGAAGAGAGGCAAGTTCAAGATAATACAGAACAGCAACTCAAGGCATCAGGGGAAAACAAAATATTCAAAGGCAACACACGAGCCCTCAGTACAAACATCACTGGGCAAGTTCATCTCAAAGCATCACATTCCAATCCAACATAAGCAACAAGCACGCAATAGAAAAGAAGAAGAAGAAAAGGGCAAATTCAAGAGGGTTCTCAGCACACATCATCATCAAAACCCTAAAATATCAATCAGATAAAGATACCAGGAAAGCATCAAGAAGCAAACATTCGTCACCGAACCTCCGCCATCGAGCCTCCAACTGCCTCCTTCCTCTTCCTTTGTAAAGGTAAAATCTCTTTCACCTTTTTCTTCAAAAAAAAAACCTCGTATAAGCCAGTAAACGAAAATCAAACAAATATACAATCACGACATACAAGGACAAAAGAAAGTTAGAATGGGGATGAAAGCAAGTTTCTGTACCTGACGTGAGTGATTCATGGAGGATGGTAGACGGAGGAGGAGATGGCACGGTGGCTTTGGGCGGAGGACTGCGTTTCAAAGTTCAAGATGATCGGAGAAGACGAACTCAGTGAACGGCGCGCCGCTGCTAACCCTAAAACCTTCGTTACCAAACTGAACTAACAAAACCTAACCCTAAATTTGTTTCCAGATTAACATGGGCCTTGCCCATTCTGCGTCCCTCTAAAGCCCATTAAGATTTTCACTTCTAACCAAGCATTTTCTAAATACTAACCTTTTTTTATATATGTTATCTAAGCATTTTATTTTCTTTACAAGAATCATTTTAATAGACAAATATATTATTTTACATTCTTTAATATTCACAAAATAATTAAAACACTTTTTATATGCTTAATCCAATTAACTTGAAAACATTTTTAATACACATTGAAATACATTTGTACATATTATATATATTTTTTTATCATATAGTTAAAATATCTCTTTTAAATATATATTTGTATATGAAATAGCAAAATACTTTTTTTTATCATATAATTAAAATTGAAAACTTTTTAGTTAACATACATATTCATACATAACAATTTAAATACATTTTTTATCTAATATTAAAATTCACAAATATTTGATTAGAATACTTTCCTTTTTATACATAATACAATTTAATTAAAATTTGAACATACCATTTAATTAAAACATTTTTCTTTTGTACATAATTAAAGATAAAAATCACAGATTCATTAAAATACATTTCTCTAGGTCAAACCTTAATACGCTTTAATCTCACATTTCACGCCTGTAAATAATTACACACAATACATATATACCTCATATACATCTCACATGTACACTTACACAATACATTGCCCCATACACATTTGTTTATATTATATCTGTATATTCGATATTTACATTTGATTGCGCATTCGATTTGGTTGTAACTTATTGGATACTATAAGCCTCATCCCCTCTTGTACATTTATACCCCCACTCCCGGACACTATTTTGTAATAGCGTAGATTTTACATTCCGCAATTTACAGCTTTCCAATTATACCATGGTTAGACCTAGGGTTTGTATGTACAATAAAACCAAACGCTAGATGACCTAATACAAGACAAATACATGTAATCAATACACAATCACACTTACACCCCCTAGGGTAATCCCACATGTTGTCTTCCAAAATGGGCCATGCTTGCACGTCGAGTATCTTTGGCAAAACAAAATCAAATGATCATAAGTCTCAAAGTGTTGCCTAAACGAAATGATCATAGTCCCTTCAAAGCAAATTTCCAAAGACACTTGGCATCATTGCATTCATGGTCCATACGATGACCCGCGCCCGTCCCGAATAAACTTCCTAAATGCAAGATTGCCTACCAATTTCAATGGTAGAACAAAATTGTTAAAAGGGGTTAAAACATGACAAAAACCTTTGAGTACAATAGGGTAGACAAAACTCTTAGTTACTTGAGATCAAACTTGCAAAAACACTTGCCTTCTTTTCAAAAACCACAATCCACAACACTTTCAAACAAACTCTTAAAAACATTTGAAAACATCTTTTTGAAAAGATTCACACTTTTGTAAAACACTCAAACACGAGTCAAATACATTAGTTGCCTAAGACAAGGCATCTTTTTCCAAAACATTTTCAAAAGCACCCACACACACACACCATCTTCAAAGCAATTGAAAAACAAGGCAAGTGATCTAAAAAACCAAGTAACTAAGAGCCCATGGATAACCATGGATGAAAAGGGTGCTAATACCTTCCCTTTTCATAATCTACCCCCCGGACCCACGAAATATCTCAAAAGGTTTTTGCTGTGCTTTTTTAACCTTTCCTTTAGGATAAAATAAAAAGTCGGTGGCGACTCTTGCTCAACCGCACAAGTGCGAATGCGAACGCAAAACACTAGTCAGTTCTCCCACCGTATCACACATAGCTCAATCCACTCGTGCATTTTCATCCAAACCAGTTCAAACACATTCCCTACCATCCATACAAACTGTCCCAAGCCTTGGAAGTAGACTGTAACACCTCTAACCAACTTCACCATTTTCACATTTTCTGTTTTGCAGGTGGATTGCTATAGCTTGATTCACTTGGTTTCAAAGCAAACTAAAGGTTGGAATAGCATCTCTGAACTTCAAGCAAGCTGTACCAATCCTCATTTTGCCTTGAAGGTGCCTCCATTGTCAGACACGATCCAAGATGAACAGGTAAGTTCATGGACCTCTATCTCTCAATATAGGAAGAGTTAGCTCTAAGTTTGTGAATGAAAAATGTTCTATTCATGCCCCTGAAGCTATATATATCTTTACTTTCCATTTATGTTGCATGTGCTGAGAGAATTTGAGACCTGAACATTGACAAAAACTTAGGTTAAGAATTAGGGATGGAGAAATTCTCTCTCATTTCTGAGAGTTAGGTTAAGTTTTTTATATGTAAGGAATCGTGGCTTGATGCTTAACATTTTTCATGTTGTGAGTTTGTGCTAAAAGTCCAAGAATCTTGAGATAGCAGAGGCGCGTGTTTTGTACAAAGAAGCTGGAGGTTGAAGAAGACAGAGTCTTGGGCTGGGCCTGAGATTTGTTTTTCCTTTTCACATCCCTGCATTTCACATGCACCCCCCTGGCCCATTTTGAGTTTTACTTGTCATTTTCCATTTTTTTCCTTTTGATTTTGTTTCCATATTTTTATTTAAGTATGAAAAAATATTAAAATTATTTTTCCCACATTTTTTGCATTTATTTTGATATTTATTAGGCTTTATTTAGTTTTGTATATAATTAAACATAAATATACTATTATTTTAAAATACAAAAAAACAATACAAACATGTTTTATTTCTGATTTTTATTTTATATTATCTCTTGAAAACATTTTACATAAAATATACTTTTTTTAAATAATATTAAATATTTTATTTTTGTACATATAATATATATTTAATAAATAATGTAAATACTTATATATTTATTAATATATTTAGGGGAAATACAAAGAATTAATACATTTTATTTTTTGACCTCAAAAATACTTTTTTTTACAATATACCTTCTTTTATTTATTTTTTGCATATAATTAATAAATATTGCATATATTATATAATAAATACCTTTTATTCATAAAATTAGGGTTTTACCCCTAAATACATAAAAATATCAAAAATTAATTAGTTTTATTTTTGTTTATTTGACACATAAAAATACTTTTTTTTCATACATATAAAAAACCTTTTTTTTTTGCATCTTGCACATTTATTATGTTTTCAATTTTATTTAATTGTTGTATATTAAATAATTTGTGTAATTCAATTTGGATGTAATAGTTTAGGTTTAATTACTTGCTGAAATATCCCCATTTGCATATTTGTACCCCCATCCCATATATTGTGTTGTAATAACTTAGGACCTTTTATTTTTCGCATTTAAAAGATTTCTAATTATGCCATGTTAGAATTAGGGTTTTGTACGCAAAATTAACCAAAAATAGTTTGACCTAATTTCAAGATAAACAAGCATGAAAATGGACAACACTAATCACACTTGCACCCCTAGGGTACTCCACTTGTTGCCTTCAAAAGTGGGCCATATTGCATGTTAGGTATCTTTGGCAAAAACAAAACAATCAAATGATCATAGTCCCTCGATGACGCTTTCGAAAGTTGCCTAAAAATGATCAAGTCCCTAAAGGAAAAATTGCCCAAAGACACTTGGCACCATTGCAATCATGGTCTAAACGATGACCCGCACCCGTCCCATTAACATCCTAACACAAGATTGTCCACCAAATACAATGGTGGAAAAAAATTGTTAAAAGGGTTAAAACATAGCAAAGATCTTTGAGAAACTTAGGGTAGATAGCTCTTGGTTACTTGCCAACTTGCCAAACAAAAACACTTGCCTATTTTTTTCAAACACACTCCACAACACAATTTCAAAACAACCTTCAAAACATTGAAAACTTTTCAAAAGACAAATACACCTTTGTATACATTCAAACATGGATCATTACAAAGGTTGCCACCACATTGGCCTCTTTTCAAAACATCTTTCAAAACCACACACAAAGCACCATTTCAAACAATTGAAAGCACCATTTCAAACAATTGAAAATGCAAGGCAAGTGATCTAAGCAAGTAACTAAGAGCCCATGGATAACCATGGATAGAAAGGGTGCTAATACCTTCCCTTTCTATAATCTACTCCCCGAACCCAAGAAAACATCTCAAAGGTTTTTGCTGTGCTTTTTAACCTTTCCATAGGATAAAATAAAAAGTCGGTGGCGACTCTTGCTCAAACGAAACATTTGCGAAAACAAACGCAAAACCCAAGTCAGTTCTCCCACCGTATCACAAACGGGATATGGTGTCTCAATTTCATGACATGATTCATCGTGAGATGAAAGTCTATGTTGATGACATGATAGCCAAATTGCAAACTGAGGAAGAACACCTTGATCATCTACACAAGCTATTTGAAAGGCTAAAGTAATACAAGCCGAGGATGAATCCAAGCAAATGCATCTAAGGAGTAAGGTCTGGAAAAATCCTAAGCTTTGTCGTCAGTGGCAAAGGTATTAAGGCTGATCCCGAAAAGGTCAAATCTAACCAAGAAATTCTAGCTCCCCGTACTAAGAAGGAGGTCAAAGGTTTCTTTGGATGACTCAACTATATTGCCTGATTCATCTCTCACTTAACTGCTACTTTTGAACCACTCTTCAAGTTGCTGAAGAAAGATCAAGTGGTAAGATGGAATAACGACTGCCAATAGCTTTTGACAAGATCATAGAGTACTTGCAAGAACCTTCAATTCTTATGCCACCAGTCGAAGGAAGACATCTGATCATGTACTTAACTGTGTTAGATAATTCATTGGGGTGTGTGATGGGCCAACATGACGAGTCTAGTCGAAAAGAGCATGCAAAATACTACCTTAGCAAAAAGTTTACCGATTGTAAAACAAGATATTCACTGCTCGATAAAACTTACTGTGCTTTGGCATGGGATGCTCACCGACTAAGATAGTACATGTTGACTCATTATACTATATTGATCTCTAAGATGGATCCCATTAAGTACATCTTTGAGAAGCCAGCTCTCTCCAGAAGGATAGCCCGATGGTAGATGATCTTAACTGAAAATGATATCCAGTACACTACACAAAAAGAAATCAAAGAAAGTGTGATGGAAGATCATTTGGCGCGTCAAGCTATGGATGACTACCAATATATGAGCTTTTAATTCCTATACAAGAATATCATCTTGATTATGGATTATGAAAATCTTGAACCGTATGAAGGACCTGAGCAAGGATCCCGATGGACTATGGTTTTTGATGGAGCTTACTAGGTAACAAAATTGGTGCTGCGATCATTTCCCCTGAAGGTTGCCATACGCCTTTCACTTCCAGACTCTACTTTGACTATACCAACAACATGGCTGAGTATGTGGCGTGCATCTTGGGTCTTAAAGCTGCTATTGACCTAAGAATCAAATTCTTAAATGTATATGGAGATTCAACTTTAGTAACCAGTCAAGTTAAAGAAGAGTGGGATACAAAACATCCAAATATTATTTTTGTACCCCAAAATTTTCCCTCCCCACTTCTTCTCAAGACACTCTTTCAAGGCTTCTCAGGCACTCAAGGGTTGACCAGCCAACTCACCACCTAAGCCCAAAAGCCTACAACTAGAGTTTGGAGTTCCTCAAGAAAATTTGGATTGCAAAGGTCTAAAGTGGCTTCCATGGTTCTTCCTAGGTCCTCAAAAAGTTCCATGTCAACTTTCAAGCCCTACATCACAAGTGTGCTTAGTCAATGACTCAAATGATTGAAAATCAACTATATTGGTCAAAAAGTCAACTATAGTCAACATACAGTAAAACTTCAAGATTTTTGGTCAACATCAACATTTTGAAGTGATATTCATTATTTGATCAAGGGTTTATCATTATTCTCCAAGGAAAGCTCTTAAATCATCAAAAGTCAAGAATTGTCAAATTAGGGTTTCCTTAGGAGAAGTCCACTGAACTTTGACCAGGCATAACTTTCACATACTTCATCAACCTTTCCCCAACAAAAGCTCATTTTGAAGATAGTCCAATTCTCTACAACCTTGATTTCTTTCTCAAGTCCAAAAAATGCTTCATTTGAAAGATATGATCCCATACATTACAGGTCATTTTCAAAAGTCAACAAAAGACACTTTTTGTCAAGGAAATTTACCTCAAGATAATATCTTCAAAAGCAAAAATGGTAAACATAGAGATTGTAGAGAGCATCTTGGGCTTTCCAAAAAGTCCATGATAATCTTCAAAAGATAAAAATTTAGCAAGTTATGGTTTGCACAAGTTGGGTAAATTTATGAAAATGCATGAAGTCAACTTTGAGCAAAATTGTATTTCTAGGTTAGTGGACCTAACTTTTAGGGTTCAAATATGTTTATGACATGCCCAAGGACCTCTAAACCTAACTATGCACTATTGTGATTTTTATTTCTATTTATTTGAATATTTATTCATTTAAATATGAATTAAATCACATAAAGAGAAGAAAAAAACTAATGGGCTAAGCATGCTAGGCTTATGGGCTGGAGTATAAGAAGCCCAAATTCGTGCAAAACACATCAAACCTGTCCAAGTTTATTGCAAAATGAAATGGGCAAGAATATCTCATTTTCGGAAATGTTTCAAAATTGACCTTGGTGTTAAAACCATGTCATAATGCCTTGATTTCTTGCGTTATTTCTACCCTCACTCATTCCTCTATAAAAGTGAACCCAAAGAAATTCATAAGGGCACACATACATTGTCTAAGAAGAGCTCTCAAAATTCAAAAAAATATCCAAAGTTGTCAAAATTCAAAAGTCCATTTCCAGCACAGATTCATCAACACAAGGCCTTGCATCGTGTTCCTGAGACTCCCAGGAGGTCATATCAATCCATATCCATGCCTGAAGCATCTTAAACCGGAAAACCGAATCACTCTGTTTTGGTAAAATTCTTGCATCTAAATCTCTTAATACATGTAGTTTAAATAAATTCAAAGCATATATTCGTGTTCATAGCATCATTTTGAATTATTCCAACGTATTACATGAAAGATTAGAGGCTTAGAGTGCAGGTTTCCATTGTTAGGCTTTCAGAGTGGTTAAACATCAAGTTGGGCGATACATGCCATTTCAGACCAAACCAGTACCATGGTTGGATTCATAGCATACAAATTAGGGGGGGGGGGGGGTAGCCAAAATCTAGGATTGTGATTTTTCTTGTTTTTGAAGATCAAAATTTCGATTGGCCAGAGAAGAAGGAGGTCAACCACCGCGTGTGGTAGTTTGACCCTCCCTGAGCTTGCCTGTCCAAATCATGCTCCCAGATTCTCTCATTCAAAATAATAGGGCCCCACTTAGGCGCGCGATTTTTATTTAAATAATTTTTGATTCATTTTCCTATATAATATTATTATGTTGTCATAACTAACGAATGAACATGATGATCTAGTCGTAAATCGTGCATGTGTAAATTTTGAGAGCTTTGGTTTGATCCCCAAGTTTTATGTTTTATTTGTTCTCACATTTCCTTCTCAGATCCAGTGTTAGATAGAGCCACGAGCATGTTATGGGCCTTCATAATTGGGCCATCAGATGCCAACAGAGGCAGATCCAGCTTCCCAAGGATGCAAATCAGGCACAACGTTTGGGCTCTGATTTATTGGGCCTAGAACATTTTATGACTTCCACCCCCCATTTTCTACTTTGCAGCGCCAGAAATTCTGGATTAGGCCCTAGAACTTTGATTTTTACCCCCTGATTGCTGGTTGTAATCTGGCCCATAATCACCTTTTTTTATTTATTATCTTATTTTGTTTTATTAACTTAATTCATTTTGTTTTTTTTCTTTAAATTAATTAATTTCTTATTTATAAAATCAAAATCACAAAACTAATTAGAATTAGTTTTTTAATTAAATAAATTTTTATTAATCAGTTTTTTTAAATTAATTAATTAGACTTAGGGATTTCTTAATTTAACTCAAATATTTCTTAATCAAAAATACAAAACAACCAAAAATATTTCTTTCTTTTTGTCACTTAGAAATTTTTAGGGATTTCTCCTCTCCGCGCATTTATTTATTTATCCGAATTATTACTTTTACAAATATTATGTATTTGCATATGGATTGTAATAGCTTAATCTAGAACCTTTACATTTTCTTATCCCCCATTTTTTGGTTTGTAATTCCCTCATCCCGAAGCATTGTAATAACGTAGTTTAAATTCTCGCACTTTTGTTTTCTATACATATATTAACTTCTAGATGAATGTTAATAGGCGTGCATGATAAGATATGAAAATAAACGGTAGAAAAACCTAATTGTTTAAAGATAAATAACTAAAACACAACACACTCGCACCTTTAAGGTACCTCCACTTATTGCCTTCGAAAAAATAATACAGTCATGTCCCTCGAACGTGGGACACTTTAGCAAATTCCCTCGATACAAAGATCATAGTCCCTCGATGACCCTTTAATGTTGCCGTTCGGTAAATGATCTAGTCCCTTACGATAAATTGCTAAAGCATCCTACAAGTTGCCTTTATGACTGTACGATGACCCGTGCCTGTCCCTCAAAACATCCAATGATAGGGCTACCTACTAACTAATGGTAGAATAGCACTATCCAAAGGAAAAGAGGAAAAGAACAAAGACCATTCGAGTAGGTAGACAACTCGTAGTTGCTTGCTCACAAAAACAAACAAAACCATTTTTCACACATACAAAAACTTTTTTTTCTAAATATTTTCAAAGACAAAAAACACTTTGTATACTTTCTCAACGATACGAGAAAAATTACAAAGTTCGCCGCACTAAGGCGTCTTTTCAAAAATATTTTCAAACACACTTACAAAAAAGATAGCATTTTCGAAAGTGAGCTAGCAACTAAGAGTCCGTAGATAACTACGGATGAAAGGATGCTAACACCTTCTTCTTCCATAACCTACCCCCCGAACTCAAAATATTTAAAGGGTCTTTCCTGTTCTTTTCACCCTTTTCTTTATTGGATAAAAGAAAAGTTGGTGGCGACTCTTGTTAACCGCAACATTTGCGATAAAATGCAAAAACCAGTAAAGTCAGTTCTCCCACCGTATTACAGAACTTGTGACTCTGCTGGGGAAGATAAAGTAAATTAAAATTGGGGTTACCTTAGAGCTAGATCATATTTAAAATGCTTTCCTTGTTGATTTGTGTGCTTTATATTTCAGGTTTATGTTTGGCTTATTATTAAAGATCTTATACCCTGATCTGGGGCACTTTTTAGGTAAGTAGCAATAGATCGGGGAGACTGTACAGCGTATATCGATACGGTTGAAGTGATGGCTATGTTAGTGTGACTCATTGGTTGGTACCGGTGTCCCTTGAGTAAGTCAAGGAGAATTCTGGGCTACCGCGTGGGATCGTGAAGCACTAACTGACCGTAGAACCTTAATTGAATTCTCATGTGTTGTATGCCTCTTCTATCCAAATGGTTTATTTTGAACCTTCCCCATTCAGTAATGAAGAATGAACAAAGTTTGAGGTGGTCACAAAGAATAATGTCACTTTCTCATACAGATATTCACTTGTGTTCCCGATCTCATGAGGATATCACCATCGTTGAAAGTTGTGGGGAGTTCCATAATGTTCCAATCCTGGGAATTAGAGGAGGTATCACTTACAACCCCTCTTTGGCTCTATGTCAATTTGGATACGCACGAAGGAATGGTCCTCATGACGCACTAATCAAGGGTATTGTGTTCGATTACGAAAGTGATCCTCAAGGCTATCGTCAGAGGTTTATACTTGCTTGAAGCATAGTGAACAAGATTGATAGTAAGAGTTTGGGGAAGAAGAATACCATTCCTCTAGAGCCTTATCTCAAATGGGTAAGGGCTCGCGCTTAAGACCTTATAATGCCATATCCAGCTATCCTGCCCGTGATCATGGAGCCTATTATCGAAGGATACGTATCTCGTACCATCCTTCACCCAGATATGACAACTGATCTTGAAGAGTTGCAGAAGTTCTGGATTCAGCTGAACGAAGAACGGGATACCTTTGAGGCTTAGTTCTACGCCATCAAGAAGAAAGTGATGGAACTTACAAAGCAGTTGCATAAAGAAAAGACTCTTAATGCATACATCAGTGCAAAGAGGAAGCGCCCATGGGAAACTTGATTCTTAGATTTTAGGAGTTTTATTTTCATCTGTAAAGCCTAAAATGCAGTTGTAATTTGAACTTTGCTAATAAATTTTTTGTTTCCTTTTGGTTCAAAATTTAAATTTCCCGAAGTCCTTGAAATCATTGCATTTACATATCATGCATCATCGCATAACAAGTTTCTTGTACAGGTTTCTCATTTTCTCACTGTTTATTTCAGCAGGAAAAAATGGCACTCAAACAACCCGTGAAAGATCTCCAGAATCAACATGCTCAATTCCATGAGACTCTCTTGAACTTAGCCAAAGGGAAACAAGATCTGGTGGCACTCCTTGATAAGAAAAAGAAGACCAAGAAGCCTGTTGTTCTCAACCTGGGGAGGAGATTCAAAGGTCCCGCTCAACCAGTCCATGTAGAAGATGACTCCTCCGAAGAAGATGACAAAAATGACGAGGATGAAAAACACAATCAGGATTATGAGAACACTCCTAAAGACGAAGACTTTGCTGATGAATAGTATCCTCTTGCAGATGACCGATATAAACAGTTGGAGGATAGGCTCAAAGTAATGGAAGTTAAGAAGGTTCCTGAACTAGATTTTGGTGATTTAGGTCTGGTTTCAGGGGTGGTCACCCCACCTAAGTTCAAGAGCACTATTTTCTAAGTACGACGGGGTGTCTTGTCCTAAGCTCCACTTGAGGTCGTACATTCGGAAGATACAGCCTCACACTGATGATCGGAAGTTATGGGTCCATTTCTTCCAAGAGAGTTTGGCTGGCACACAACTGGAATGGTTCTACCAGCTGGAGGGAACCAATATTCATACTTGGGAGGACTTGGCTACTTCTTTCTACAAGCATTACCAATACAATGCTGACCCGGAACCAACCCGAGTGCAATTACAAAATATGTCCATGGGCTCAAGAGAAGGATTCAAGGAATATGGGCAAAAATGGAGGGATCTAGCTGGTAGAGTGAAAACTCCTCTGAATTATCGGGAAATGATAGACATGTTTATGGGAACTCTGACAGGCCCGTTCTTTAATTTGCTAATCGGAAGTTCTTCGTCTGGCTTTACAGAGATGCTCTTAACTGGGGAGAGAATTGAAAGCGGCATCAAAAGTGGGAAGATCCCGATGGATGCATCTTCTAGTACTGCAAAGAAGCCATTTGCAGGTAAAAAGGAAGTTAATGCTATTTATGGCCAGAAAAGTCGTAGCAAGTTCAATCTCCATGAATCTGTAGGAGAAGTTTTGATTTCCAATCCAGCACCTTCCCAAAAGCAACGACGGGGTAACCACCAAAGTCCAGATACTCCGAGAAGACAGTTTACCAGGATCGATATGCCTTTATCTCAAGCACTACAACATCTACTAAAGGTTGAACTCATAACACTGCGGGATCGTCCTCAAAATCCCAACACGGCGTCTCCTAAATACAATCCAAACGTGAAGTGTGCCTTTCACTCCAATAGTTTGGGGCACGACACCAACGACTGTTGGGCCTTGAAGAATGAAATTCAAGATATGATTGACAACAAGGAGATTGATTTCGATCCTCCAGAGACTCCTAATGTAATTACAACACCTATGCCCAAACATGATAAAGGCGTAAATGTTGTTGAAGATATTTTGTATGTTACTTCTGTGAATGACGTGGTTACTCCGCTTTCTACAATAAAGAAGAATTTGCTACAAGCTGGTTTATTTCTAGGTTGTGTTGAAGGTTGTTATTGTTGTGCAGTCGAACCCAATGGATGCGGGTCTCTAAAGAAAGGTGTTCAAATCTTGATGAATGAACACATTATTCTGATTGAAAAAGTTCTGTCCACCAACAATTTCTGTCAAGATCTATCTGTTATCTCCGATACTCCTTTTAGGATCCCTTCCAAAGGTCCTATAAGGATTACCGCCAATCCGAAAGCTGTTCCACTGGTCATTACAACACACGGGCCTATCTCGTACTCCTCGGAAAAAGCAATTCCATGGCATTATGGGCTGACGTTTATTACCATGGCGTCAAACATGAGTTGTCCAATGAAGAGAATGAAGGAGATGATCCCAGTATTGTCAATATTACAGGGACCAGTAAGATCATAAGAAGTGGAAGAGTTTTCTCACCAGAAATCTCTCCACCTGTTCAAATTATAGTTTCCAAGATGACTGCTGGGGCTCGGGGTAAAGAGCCAGCAATAGAGCTTGCCCAGAAGGAGGCACCAAAAGAGGCCTCTGTCAAAGATATTTCTAGACAAGATTTAGAACAAGTGCTGAAAATCATCCGCCAAAGTGATTATAAAATTGTCGAACAGTAGGGGCAGACCCGATCCAAAATATCTATGTTGTCACTACTGCTGTGTTCAGAGGCCCACGTGAAGGCTTTAGTGAAATTCTTAAAGGCTGCTCATGTACCGCATAAGATTTTGGTAGACCAGTTTGGAAGCTATGTGGCTAGTCTGACAACTGAAAATGGTTTGGGTTTCTCTGATGTTGACTTGACTCTGGAAGGGAGGAATCACAATAGGTCCCTGTACGTCTCCATTGAGTGCAGGGGCACTACATTGGCCCATGTATTGATTGACATAGGGTCATCTCTGAATGTTCTTTCGAAAGGCGCTCTCGACCGTTTAGATTGTGAAGAGATTATGCTGAAGCCCAGCAATATCATAGTTCGAGCCTTCGATGGATCAAAGTGAATGGTGCACGGAGAGGTGGACCTTGCGGTTAAGGTGAGTTCACAAATTTTTGAGTCCATATTATATGTCATGGACATACGGACGACTTACTCTTGCTTATTGGGATGCCCTTGGATCCATGGGACAGGTGTTGTCACTTCCACCCTGCACCATAAGCTGAAATATCCGGTAAAAAGGAAAGTTGTTACTGTTTGTAGAGGGGAGGAATATATGGTCATCCACCTCAACTCATTCAGATATATCGAGATGGACAGAGAATTTGTTGAAACACCCTGTCAAACCTGAAAAATTATCTCCTGCTGCTATTGAAGACGTTTCAGCCATTCCGAAGAGCACCAAAACTCCATACAAGATGTCCTCTTTAAAAGATGCTAAGGCCACTATGGAAGAAGGTGGTAGTACAATTTGGGGTCAGCTTATAGATATCCCTTTCAAGTCTAACAAGTTCGGTCTGGGCTTTACCGCAAAAGGTTATTTGTCGAGCTCGTGCTGGGAGACCCCCTTTCTGCATCAGCAACAACAGGGTTAATACTATAGAGGACGCAGACAGTGATGGTTACTTCAACAACTGGATCTTCCCTACTATTGGTGATGGGCTAGATAATTGGAAGGAAGGAGACGTGTTCCCTATCTCTTTCAGCCAGGAGTAATGGCTATACACTTGTTTATTACTTTGAAAGTTTTGGTTATGTAAAATTTGAACAATGACTTTAAAACTGTGTGTCTTACCCGGGGCACAATGGTTCATTTGTTAAGGGTTAATTAATTCATAAACATTTGCTCATTCAATAAAAACATTGGAAGTTTTGCATGCACATTTTGTGATCCTTGTCTTTATTTTTATCTTATTGCATTTTTTTTCAAAATAGCTATGTATTCTCACACCCACACCCACACACTACATTGCAGATCCTCATCCACTCTGGATCTCATCGATAACAATTCTGCTATTGCTTCGCATGACTTCGAAAATATGATTTACCAAGCCGAAGACGAAGATAAGGAAGATTGTGAAATACCTGGAGAACTTGCCAGACTATTGATACAGGAAGAGAAGACTATCCAACCCCATGAAGAGCCAGTTGAGGTGGTGAACCTGGGTACTGAGACAAATAAGAAAGAGGTCAATATAGGTGCTGATTTAGAGAGCAGTGTCAAGAGCAGGTTAATCCAGATGCTACATAAATATGTTGAAATCTTCTCCTAGTCGTTTGAAGACATGTCGAGGCTCGACGCTGATATTGTGGTTCACTGTCTACCAATGAAAGAGGATTGTGATCTAATTAAATAGAAGGTTCATCGCATGCATCCTAAAATGTAAGAAAAGATCAGGGCTGAGGTTATGAAACAGTTCGACGCAAGGTTATTGGCAGTGACATAATATCCTCAATGGGTTGCTAATGTTATTCTGGTGCCAAATAAAGACGGAAAAGTGTGTATGTGTATACACTACAGGGATCTGAACAGGGAAAGCCCCAAAGACGACTTCCCACTGCCACATATTGATGTTTTGGTCAACAACACCGTTCAACACAAGGTATTCTCCTTCTTGGATGGTTTCTCGGGTTACAATCAAATCAAGATGGCACCTGAAGACATGGAAAAGACTATCTTTGTCACACAGTGGGGCACTTTCTGTTACAAGGTCATGCCTTTTGGGTTGAAGAACGTTGGGGCAACTTATCAGTGTGTCATGGTAGCTTTATTTCATGATATGATTCATCACGAGATAGAGGTTTTTCAGATCTGACTTCCTTATGGCTGCTATTGACCTAAGAATCAAATTCTTAAGCATGCATGGGGATTCATCTTTGGTAATCAGCCAAGTTAAAGGAGATTGGGATACGAAGCACCTGAATCTCATTCCTTATAAAGAGCATGTACTAACCCTGATTCCATATTTTGGGGAAATTACCTTCGAGCACATACCAAGAGAAGAGAATCAGCTGGAAGATGCTCTGGCTACCATGCCATCCATGTTCAAGTTCAGATGGGACAATGAGGCTCCCAGAATTACCATTGAAAGATTCGACGAACCGGTGCACTATTATGGAATTGATATTGATGGAGTAGATGAAAAATCTTGGTTTCATGAAGTCAAGAAGTACCTAGAAACTCAAAAATACCCTGAAGGGGCATATATTAATGACAAGAAGTTCCTACGAAGGTTCTCGGCCAAATTCTTCTTGAGCAATGGAATTCTATACAAGCATAATCATGATTCAACCCTGCTTTGTTGTATGGATAAGAAAGAAGTAGAAGAAATTATGCAAGACATGCACGAGGGTGTCTTTGGTTTTCACTCCAGTGGACACACTATGGCTAAAAAGATATTAAGAGTTGGTTACTATTGGTCGATCATGGAAACTGATTGTCACCACCACTCAAGTTGTCATAAGTTCCAAATTTATGCTAATAAAGTTCATGTGCCTCCTGTACATTGACTATCATGACTGCGCCTTGGCCATTTGCAATGTGGGGCATTGATATAATTGGAGAAATCAAGCCTACGGCCTCTAACGGACACCACTTCATCCTCGTCGCGATTGATTACTTTACAAAGTGGGTTGAAGCAGCCTTGTTCGACTTTGTCACCAAAAATGTTATTGCCCGGTTCATCAAACACAACTTGATCTGCCAGTATGGCATCCCTGAAAGGATCATCACAGATAACGGTACCAATCTCAATAATACAATAATCACTGAGCTCTGCATGCAGTTCAAGATCAAGCACCATAAATCTTCTCCATATCGACCTAAGATGAATGGCGCAGTGGAGGCAGCCAATAAGAATATAAAGAAGATCATATAGAAGATGGTCATGAAATAAAAAAATTTGCATGAGATGTTATTGTTCTCTCTTCACGGCTACCGCGCCTCATCTAAAACATCAACTGGGGCAACCCTATTCTCTCTGGTTTATGGTATGGAAGTTTTCCTACCTGTCGAGGTCCAGATTCCCTCTCTGAGAATCATGAAAGATGCAGACTTGGATGAGGACGAGTGGATTCAGACCAGTTTGGATCAGCTAACCCTAATTGATGAGAAAAGGCTTGCAGCTGCCTGTCACAGTCAGATGTATCAAAAACGCATGATTAAGGCATTCAACAAAAAGATCAAGCATCGGGTATATCAGGCCAGTGACTTGGTAATAAAGCGCATCATTATACAGCAGGGTGAACCCAGGGGAAAATGGACTCCCACTTACGAAGGGCCATTTGTAATCAAGAAAATATTCTCTAGTAGTGCTATGATATTGACCACCATGGACGGTGAGGATTTCCCGCACCCTGTAAATGCAGACATGGTCAAAAGATACTATGCATAAAAATGACCCGCTAGGTTGACTGGCCTAGGAAAAAATAAGGGCATCCCGGCGAACCAAAAGGGTTCGGGAAAAAATTAGGGATATATATGAAAAGACTGTACACCCGGCAAGTCGAAAACTTGAAAAGGCGGCTTGGGCAAAAAAGGGTATCCCGGTGGAATGAAAACTCGAAAGGGCAGTCCAGGAAAAAATTAGGGATCAAAGCATATGATTATGTCCCTATTGGATCACTACAACAAACTTTATTACCAAAGTCAAAGTTCAAACGGTACAAATCAATTCAGCTCACTTTCTTCCGATAGCAAGGGATGAGATGCTTAAAGACACATGGGCAATAGTAGAGTTGGAACCCGACGAGATTATTCCCATATAGCTATATGTTTTCACTTTGTAATCTTTTCCCCGACGATTTCTTATTATTAGGTTTTCCGTATCTTTGTACAAAAACGCGTGTTTATGGGCAAAACTATCAATACAAAAACAATTTCAATTTCAAATTCTGTTTTTACTTTTTATGTTTTGTTTGAAAAATGTCCAATAACTAAAATTGAACGAGCATATGCATATGAATACAATTGACTGTTAACGAATATATGCATAAAAAAAGGAATGAGCAGTTACTCAAGACTGTAGGAGTTGGGATAACGTCTAAGCCACCCATTAAACCCCACATAGAAACTTCTATGAGATTATCCCTACATGGTGATCTTCACAAAGTTCATACATTCTCCACAATCTTCCCAGCAGATCACTCTGGCAGATAAAGGAGTGCAGACTTCCTCCCAGTAATATTACAGGATCCCAATTATTACAGTTTATGGGAATTCTTCTCCCCAGCTGAGTTTTCTAAACTGTAAAAGCCCCTGCAAATTACTTTTCTTCAGCAGAGCTCATTCCCATCAATAAAGTTTACTTCCCAGTGGAGTCCAGACTTCCGTCAACAAGGTTTATTTCCCCAACAGGGTTTAATTCCCCAATGAGGCCCAACCTCCCCAGCTTGAGTCTTTTCCTTAGATGGCCATAAGTCACCCGCAAAACTCCCTTCCCCAGTGAATCCATCACTATCCCCGATGAGTTTCTACTGAATCTAAAATCCGATTAGATGCTAGTCAACCTTATCCTCCTCTGACAAGCCGAAAGGTTATCCATCATCTTCTATTCCCAGTCAGGGTATAAAGTCCCTAGCAGGGTAATGAACAAACAATGTTTCCAAACTCTTCTCCCCAAGAAGGAATTAACACTCTCCAATAGAGTTTTACTCAAGCTCAAAGCAAAAGTAGATGTTCCCCAGCAGAGTTTCCTCAAACAGCAAGCAAGAGTCCCCAGCAGAAACAATCCCTAGAAGATTGAAGGTACACATACTCTTCATCCCCAGCGACAGTCATAGATTTATTTTCCCCAGAAAAATATGCTGCTCGAATTTACAAATGCACTTCAAAAACGTGTCACATTCATACATCATTTACCAAGTGTCATAGCATATGCATATGAAATACATATAGCACAATCTCATTTATCTTGAGAACATCATTACGCAATGCATTTCATACATCATGATATTGCATACATCTAACTCTTTACCTTTTCAGGAAAGACCAATCGACAGAAAAACATCATCAACCACTTATATGACCTGACAGTCTGCTCGAAGGCTACATCCGATGAAGAGCTGTTTCAGCATTTTTCTCAAAAGGTCATTTTCAAACAGACATATGCTGGTTCATTTTAAATCGATCAATGATTTATTCTGATTCATTTTCCATTAGACTCTTTCTCTGGTTCAGTTAAATCGACCCTAAGATTTTTATGATTCTTATCCAGTTAAAGACAATTCAAGACCTTTGTTGGTTCAATTTAAATCGACCAATGATTTATCCTGATTCGTTTTCTGGTAGACACTTTCTCTAGTTCAGTTAAATCGAACCTAAGATTTTTCAGATTCTTATCCAGTTAAAGACAATTCAAGATTTCTACTGGTTCAGTTTAAATCGACCAATGATTTATCCTAATTTGTCTCCAGTAGACACTTTCTCTGGTTCAGTTAAATCGACCCTAATATTTTTATGATTCTTATCCAGTTAAAGACAATTCAAGATTTCTGTTGGTTCAATTTAAATCGATCAATGATTTATCCTGATTCGTCTCTGGTAGACACTAACTTTGGTTTATTTAAATTGACCCTAAGATTTTTCTAATTCTTATCCAATTAAAGTTAATTCAAGGTTTCTATTGGTTCAGCTTAAATCGATCAATGATTTATCCTGATTCGTCTCTGATAGACACTTTCTCTAGTTTAGTTAAATCGACCCTAAGATTTTTCCGATTCTTATCTAATTAAAGAAAACTCAAGATTTCTGTTCGTTCAGTTTAAATTGATCAATGATTTATCCTGATTCGTTTCCGGTAGGCACTTTTTCTGGTTCAGTTAAATCGACCCTAAGATTTTTCTGATTCTTATCTAGTGAAAGACAATTCAAGATTTTTGTTGGTTCAGTTTAAATTGATCAATGATTTATCCTGATTCGTCTCTAATAGACACTTTCTCTGGTTAAGTTAAATCGACCCTAAGATTTTTCTTATTCTTATCCAATTAAATACAATTCAAGATTTCAGTTGGTTCAGTTTAAATTGATCAATGATTTATCCTGATTCGTTTCCGATAGGTACTTTTTCTGGTTTAGTTAAATCGACGCTAAGATTTTTCTGATTCTTATCCATTTAAAGACAATTCAAGACATCTGTTGGTTCAATTTAAATCGACCAATGATTTATCATGATTCATTTTATTTAGACACTTTCTCTGGTTCAGTTAAATCGACCCTAAGATTTATTCTGATTCTTATCCATTCAAAGACAATCAAGGACATATGCTGGTTCAGTTTAAGTTGCCCAAGATTTATTATGATTCTTCTTCCAGTCGAAGTCAACAATTACTTTGAATGGCATCTATAAGCTCATCTTCGATGACTCTCTATTACCTATCCAAATGTAATCTATAATCCAATTCCCGATACAATCAACCAATAACGTCACTTCTTGCACATGCGAGTGCAAATTTCTGGGCACTTAAGTATTCAATCATCTTCTACCTTCAAGTTGCAAATGGCGGACATGCCAATGTAACTCTTTAGGTCTAAGAGGATTGAACAGAGGCAGTTGTTGTACCACAAAATTTTCCTTCCCAACTTCTTCTCAAGACACTCTTTCAAGGCTTCTCTGACACTCAAGGGTTGACCAGTCAACTCACCTCCTAAGCCCAAAAGCCTACAACTAGGGTTTGGAGTTCCTCAAGAAAATTTGGATTGTAAATGTCTCAAGTGGACTCCATGGTTATTCATGGGTCCTCAACAAGGTCCATGTCAAGTTTCAATCCCTACATCACAAGTGTGTTCACTCAATGACTCGAATGATTGAAAATCAACTGTATTGGTCAAAAAGTCAACTATAATAAACATACAGTCAAACTTCAAGATTTTGGGTCAACATCAATATTTTGAAGTGATATTCATCATTTGATCAAGGGTTGATCATGATTTCCCAAGGAAAGCTCTTAAATCATCAAAAGTCAAGAATTGTCAAATTAGGGTTTTCTTAGGAGAAGTCAACAGAACTTTGACCAGGCATAACTTTCACATACTTCATCAAATTTCCCCCAACCAAATCTCATTTTGAAGAAAATTCAATTCTCTACAACCTAGCATTTGTTCTCAAGTCCAAAAAATGCTTCATTTAAAAGATATGATCCCATACATTACAGGTCATTTTCAAAAGTCAACAAAAGACACTTTTTGTCAAGGCAATTTACCTCAAGATAATTTCTTCAAAAGCAAAAATGGTCAACATAGAGATTGTATAGGGAATCTCTGGATTTCCAAAAAGTATAAGATCATCTTCAAAAGATACAAATTGAGCAAGTTATTATTTGCACAAGTTGGGCAAATTTGTGAAAATGCATGAAGTCAACTTTGAGCAAAATTGCATTTCTAGGTTAATGGACCTAACTTTTAGGGTTCAAATATGTTTCTGACATTCCCAAGGACTTCTAAACCTAACCATGCACTATCGTGATTTTTATTTCTATTTATTTGAATATTTATTCATTTAAATATGAATTGAATCACATAAAGAGAAAAAAATTAATGAGCTAAGCATGCAAGGCTTATGGGCTAGAGTATAGGAAGCCCAAATTCATGCAAAAACACATCAAACCTGTCCAGGTTCATTGCAAAACTAAATGAGCAAGAATATCTCATTTTTGGAAATGTTTCAAAATTGACATTGGTGTTAAAACCATGTCATAATGCGTTGATTTCTTGCCTTATTTCTACCCTCACCCAATCCTCTACAATAATGGACCCAAAGCAATTAAGAAGGGCATGCATACATTGTCTAAGAAGAGCTCTCAAAATTTCAAAAAAAAAATCCAAAGTTGTCAAAATTCAAAAGTCCATTTCCAGCACAGATTCATCAAAACCAGGCCTTGCATCGTGTTCTTGAGACTCCCAGGAGGCCATATCAATCCATATCCACGCTTGAAGCATCCTAAAACTGGAAAACCAAATCACTCCATTTTGTTAAAATTCTTGCATCTGAATCCCTTAATACATGTAGTTTAAATGAATTCAAAGCATATATTCGTGTTCATGTCATCATTTAGAATTGTTCTAACGTATTACATGAAAGATTAGAGGCCTACAGTGCAGGTTGCCAATGTTAGGGTTTCAAAGTGGTTAAGCATCGAGTTGGGCGATACAGGCTGTTTCAGACTAAACCAGTACCATGGTTGGATTCGTCGCATACGAATTAGGGGGAGTAGCCAGAATCTGGGATTGTGATTTTGCCTATTTTTGAAGATCGAAATTTCGCTTGACCGAAGAAGAAGGAGGTCAACCAACGCGTGTGGTTGTTTGACCCTCCCTGATCCTGCGTGTCCAAATCACGCTCCCTAATTTGCTCATTCAAAATAATAGGGACCCACTTGGGCGCGTGTTTTTTATTTAAATAATTTGTGATTCGTTTTCCTATATAATATTATCACGTTGTCAAAACTAACGAACGAGCAGGATGGTCTAGTGGTAAAGCGCGAATGTGAAAAGTTTGAGAGCCTGGGTTCGATCCCTGGGTTTTGTGTTTTATTTGTTCTCACATTTCCTCCTCAGATCCAGTGTTAGATAGAGCCACGCGCATGTTATGGGCCTTCACATCTGGGCCATCAGATGCCAACAAAGGCAGATCCAGCATCCCAAGGATACATTCTGTTATACCCCAAAATTTGCCCTCCCATTTCACCAATATTGTCTCTTCACAAGACTCTTGGAGCTCAAGATCAAGTTAGGGTTTGCTCTGCTCAAGACCCCTCCTTGCACTGTTGACCCAAATTAGGGTTTGAGGTTGCACAAAGATGTTTTGACCTAAAATTCCCAAAGTGACTTTCATGCTTCATGTTGGGCTCACAAGTTTATCCATACCAAGTTTCAAGCCTTGATTCCAATCTTTGCCCAGTCAATTGGACAGTTGACCTAAAAAAATCAACTGTATTAGGAAAAAGTCAACTGTGGCCATTTGAAAGTCAAACCTCATGATTTTTGACCCATATCAACATAATGAATTCATATGAACCATTTGGTCAAGTTTGGATCACAATTCCACAAGAAATTTGATCAGATCACCAAAAGGGCAAAATGGTCATTTTTAGGGTTTTGACTGCACAAAGGCAATTTTTGACTGTTTGACTTAACCAATGGCAAACCAAGCTCACATATGGACTCAAGGACCCAATGGCTTTGTCTTGACACATTCAACAAGTTCAAAAGATCCCAAATGCACAGGATTGACATATGAATTTTCCAGTCAACTGATCAAAATTTGACTGTATACTGAAAAGTCAAACTTTGACTTTTTGGTCAAAATCAAGTGCCAAGATTCATTTTTTCATCAAGACATGTCAAATTATGAAACTTGTTCATCAAGAAATCCAAATTTGCAAATTAGGGTTTAAAATGAGAAAATTTCATAACTTAGAATTTTTCTAAGTTATGAAACTTCCTTATTTTTTCCTAACTTTGTCCCATTTTTTCACCAAGATAAAAATGGATTCAAATAAAACTCAAAACATGAAAGTTGTAGTACATTGCAAAATCTACAACTTTGAGTCACAAATTTTTCTCAAAAGAAGCTTGTAGCTCAAGTTATTATTTTTGGAATAAGGGTGCAAAACATTCTTAACTTAGAGAAATTTTGACCTATTCTAGGCAGGATTTTTCTCCAACTTCATGGCCATTTTTCACATGCTTCCACTTGGAGTTTCAATTTGCATTACAAAGATGGATTGTCGTACACATTCCAATATTTCCAGATTGTCCAAGAACTTCTCAAGCACCCTTGTGGTTAGGGAGAATCGAATTTGAAAAGATGGGCAAAAATCACTTTTGTTCATAGCCAAATACATGTTCATAACATTGGCATTTTCAAGTCAGTAGGATTTGTGATGGTTTTCAGGCCTCTAAACCTCTTCACACTCAATAATTAAATGCATATCCTTTGTGTTAGAGTGTTATTTTGTTCATTTGGACAATACACACAAAATCAATCCATAATTAGAAAAAGCACATTTGCCATTTTTGAAAAGTGGTGCTTTATGTCAAATTCACAATCCAAGAAGTACAAGCCAAATCTTAGAGGCCAGATAGAGTCCACAAATTTGTGTTACCAAGGGGAAGATATGCAGCATGCTTGAGGGACCTGTACATGCATATATCACAAGTTGACATCTCTTTGCTTACATGAGAAGAAAACTTGCAAAACTGATACAATCTCTCATTCCTGTAAACACCAACCTAAGCAAACTTTGCCCTCATCTTTCACACTCCCTAACTGACCTAAAGCACGATTCCTTCACCCTCAATCCATCCTCATATCCAAAAGCACAGTTTTTTTGCAAAACAGAGTCCCTGCTGTAGATTGACTTCCACAGTCCATTCCACTCGTGCACTTTCGCCAAAAAGAGTTCAAACATGTTCCATATCACCCACTGAAGCTATCCCAAGCATTGAACATAAACTGTAACGTCCCTAACATCACATGCCATTTTCAGTTTTCAATTTTGCAGGTGGACTTCCATAGCTTGATTCAGAGAGATTCAAAGCAAGCTAAGCATAGAGGAAGCATCCTTGGACTTCAGGCAAGCTGTACCAAAGTTCAAACTCCATTGAAGATACCTCCATTGCTGTACACGACTCAAGCTGAACAGGTAAAAATATGAACTTCTATCTCTCTATCCAGGCATGATTAGGCTTAGGTTTGTGAAGAAAACGTATTCTACTCATAGCCCTGAAACCATCCATGTATTTACTTTCCATTTATATTATGCGTGCTGTGAGAATTTTGGCCATGAACATTGAAAAAAACTTAGGTCAGAAATTGGGGATGAAGAAATTCTCCCTCATTTCTGAGAGTTAGGTCAAGATTTTTATATGTATGAATTCGTCTCTTGATGCTCTACATTGCTTATGTTATGAGTTTTTGTTAAAAGTCAAAGAATCAGGAATTTGAATGAAGCATAGAGGGCGCGCGTTTTTGAAACGGAATGGCTGGAGGTTGAAGAAGGTGGACTTGGGCTGGGCCTGAGTTGTTCTTGCTGTTTGCACCCTCTTTTTCCATTTACACCCCCTGGCCCATTGTGTGATATTTTATTCATTTTTGATTTTTTCTTTTTGATTCTGACTTATTATTTTTTGCTCAAATATAAAAAATATAAAAAATATTTTTCCACCCATTTTTGCATTTTATTTGGAATTTATTTGTTTTATTTGAACTTATACATGTAGAATAAATATAAATACCTTTTTATTTAAAACATTAAAAATAACACAAAAATATATTTTCAGCCATTATTTTTATTTACCTTTTGAAAACATTTTCTAAAAAAATATACTTTTTTTTAAATAATTAATATTTTTATTTTAGTACATATTTAGTATAGTTAAATATATATAATATACATACTTGTACATTTATTAGAATATTTAGGATAAAATATGAAAATAATACATTTTTTATTTTATTAATATATGACATTAAAAAATACCTTTTTTTACAATATACTTCTTTTTTTATTTTTTTTCCATGAATTAATATATAATATTGTATAATATTAATAAATAAATATTATTTATTTAGAAAACTAGGGTTTTGCCCTAAGACCATAAAAATATCAAAAATTAACCTTTTTATTTTTGTTTATATTTTACATTGAAAAATACTTTTACATACATAAAAAACCATTTTTGTGCATAATACATTTTCCATATTTATTGTATTTATTTAATTATTGTACAATTAAATATTTGTCTATTCAATATGGATGTAATAGCTTTAGATTTAATTTCTTGCTAAATATCCCCCCATTCAAACATTTGTACCCCCATCCCCACAATTATGTTGTAATAATTTAGGACTTTAAATTTCCGCATTTAAAAGCTTTCAAATTATGCCATGATAGACCTAGGGTTTGTATGCAAATCAAAAATAACAAATAGTTTGACCTAATTCAAAGACAAAATGCATGAAAATGGACAACACAATGCACACTTGCACCTTTAGTGTTACTCCACTTGTTGCCTTCAAAAATGGGCCATGTTGCATGTTGAGTTTCTTTGGCAAAACAAAAACAAATCAAATGATCATAGTCCCTCGATGACGCTTTTGAAGTTTCCTAAAAAATGATCAAGTCCCTTAAAGGAAAATTGCCAAAGACACTTGGCACTATTGCATTCATGGTCTAAATGATGACCCGCGCCCGTCTCGTTAACATCCTAACACAAGATTGTCCACCAAATGCAATGGTGGAACAATACTGTTAAAAGGGTTAAAACATAGGAAAGATCTTTGAGAAATTTAGGGTAGATAGCTCTTGGTTACTTGACCAACTTGCAAAACAATCCTTGCCTTTTTCAAAACACACATCACAACACACTTTCAAAACAAATTTTCAAAAAAACATTGAAACATCTTTTCAAAAAGACACACACCTTTGTAAAACATTCAAACAAGAATTGTTACAATGGTTGCCTAGACAAAGGCATCTTTTTCAAAACATCTTTCAAAACCACACACAAAGCACCATTTCAAACAATTGAAAAGCAAAGGCAAGTGATCTAAGCAAGTAACTAAGAGCCCAAGGATAACCATGGATAGAAAGGGTGCTAATACCTTCCCTTTCTATAATCTACTCCCCGAACCCAAGAAAACATCTCAAAGGTTTTTGCTGTGCTTTTTAACCTTTCCTTAGGATAAAATAAAAAGTCGGTGGCGAATCTTGCTAAATCGAAACATTTGCGAAAACAAACGCAAAACCCAAGTCAGTTTTCCCACCGTATCACAGAACTGGCGACTCTGCTGGGGAAATCTTTAAAAGTGGAGTAACCTTAGGGCTTAGATCACCCTCTTGCATGACTAATTGTTTCCTTTGATTGCTTTACCTTTTGTTCTCTTGTTTGGGCTTGAAATCCTAACCCGGATTTGGGAAACATTTCATAGATAGCAATACGTTGTGGAAACTGTGCGGGGTATACCGACACGGTTGAAGCAATAGCTATATTAGTGCGACATATTTGTGAGTACCGGTAACCCTTGAGTTCAATCAAGGAGAGTACGGGGCCGCTGAGTGATGTCACTAAGCACTAATGACCTAGAACCTTACTTGACCATCTTAGCCTTTTATTAGGGGTAGTGAGATGACCGACTTTGGTGCAGTCCGAAGTTGGTAGATACTCGATACTACACTCATTGAGGGTTGTTTTCTTGGAATATTTTGGTCGCTAGTTAAGTGGCTAAACCAAAACGATGAACATAGAAAACAATCCAATGATATTGAGCTCCTTAGAACCAGGTTACTATTTATAGGACAGGTTTTTAAGCCAACTACACTCAAGAGGGTACTTACCTATGATACCTCATGCAAGCCTGAAACTAGGGTTTTGTGTGACTTGCTTGAACATGTGTTTGTGCATACATCATGAACATCATAAAGCATCATATGCATTCACTAACCATTTCAAGGGTTTGGATCTTCATCTTTGTTCTTGTTTTGTAGGTCATGGAAACTCTTCGCAGGAAAACTATCCAAGTCAACCTTGTAAGGATCCTTCCTCAACTCAAGGAGCTCACATCCAGAATTCCAGAAAGCTCTCCCTTCAGTGAAAGACATGGTAGACTGCTCAGCCTAGTCAGCACCAACATTGAAAAAGACATGGTAAAGGTGCTGTTCCAGTTCTTTGACCCCCCTTCACCACTGTTTCACATTCCCCGACTACCAATTGGTGCCTACTTTGGAGGAATTTTCTCAACTCCTGATAATTCCTATTCTTAATCAACTACCCTACAACGGTACAGAAAAAGAACCAAAACCTGAAGATGTTGCTCAAGCATTACACTTGCAACCATCTGACATCAAGGGGCGTTGGGAAACCAGAAGTGGTGTTAAGGGTTTCTTGGCAAAGTTCTTGTTTGAGAAGGCACAAGAGTGTTGGAACTCCTTGGATCTGCAAGCCTTTGATGAAATTGTGGCACTCCTTATTTATGGGTTGGTCTTGTTCCCAAATCCTGACCAACTTATAGATGTGAACGCCGTCAAGATCTTCATATCCAGGAATACCATACCTACATTGCTTGGGGACATACTCCACTCATTTTACACACGAACAATGAGGAAGAGAGGTGTTCTCATGTGCTGTACTCCTCTCCTTGCAAGGTGGTTTATTTCGCACCTTCCACAATCTGTTTTGAAGAATGAACAAGGCTTAAGGTGGTCACAACGATTGATGACCCTCACACACTATGATATACATTGGTGTTCTCGGTCCAGAGAAAATGTCATCATCGTCGATCATTGTGGTGAGTTCCCTAATGTTCCATTACTTGGCATTAGAGGAGGCATTACCTACAACCCTTGTCTAGCTTTGAGGAAATTTGGATATGCTCGGAGGGATGGCCCTCATGACATGCTGATTCCTGACCTAGTTTTTGACTTCGACAACGATGCGCAAGGACTTCGCCAAAGATTCATCAGAGCTTGGAGGATGCCTAACAAGGTAGATACTAAGACACTGGGCACAAGAATTCCATCCCTCTTGAGCCTTACCTCAAGTGGGTGCGAACCCGCTCTCAGAATCTTATGATGCCTTATCCTCACATTCTCCCGCTGATTAAAGAGCCTGTTAAGGAAGGAGAGGTTCCATACACCATCCTGTATCCTGGCATGCCAACATCATGGGAGGAGATGCAAAAGAGTTGGATCCAACTCAAGGAAGAAAGGGATACTTTTGAAGCCAGCTTCTACACCAGTGAGAAGAAGGTTTTAGAGCTCACCCGCCGACTCCATGAGGAAGAGACCCTCAACACCTACATCGCACCAAAGAGGATGCGCAATGTCTTTTTACCTTAAGAAGTTTTTTTAATATTTGGCCCATGGGGAATTTATGTACTGACAAAATTTCTTCTTATTAATATGACGTGTGTTCTTTTTGTTTGCAACAACTTTGAATTTCTAAATCCTTGAATGCATTGCATGACCAAACATATCATTCATCATATGCACAAACAGGTATTCAAGCCAGGTTTCCTTATCTTTCTGCTGTTTATTTCAGCAAGATGGATGTGGAACAAACAGTGAAGGACTTGCAGGCTCAAAACTCGCAGTTTCAACAGCTCCTTATGACCTTGGCAAAGGGTCAGGAGGATCTTAAAGCACTGTTGGGGAACAAAGAGCAAGAAAAAGTGAAAAAGAAGAAGAAAAGAGTCGGGGTGGTTACTTTCGGAAGAAGATTTGAGAATGAAGCTAGAAGAGTTATTGAATTTCCCTCCACATCTGATGAGGGGACCGGTAAAGGAAAAGGGGTTGCATTACCTTCTGAGTCCGAGGCTGAAGAGGATGAAGACTATTCAGAGCAGCAATACCCGCCACCAGACGATAAATACAAAAACCTGGAGGATAGCCTGGCAGCTATGGAGCTACAAAGGGTTCCTGGGTTAGATTTTGAAGAATTGGGATTGATTGCTGGAATTGTGATCCCTCCAAAGTTTAAGGTGCCAATTTTTGCAAAATATGACGGGCTGTCTTGCCCGAAAATGCACCTAAGGTCATATGTCAGAAGAATTCAACCTCATACATCCGACAGAAATCTTTGGGTACACTTCTTTCAGGACAACTTGTCCGGTATGCAGCTAGATTGGTTTTACCAGCTTGAGAGGTCGGAAGTGCATAACTGGGAAGACTTAGCAGCTGCCTTTTATCGCCAGTATCAATATAATGCTGACTTGGCGCCAACCCGTACCCAGTTACAAAGTATGGGGATGGCCTCAAATGAGGGATTCAAAGAATACGCCCAGAAATTGCGCGACTTGGCTGGAAGAGTGCAGCCACCTCTTTCAGATAGGGAACTAGTTGATATGTTCTTGGGGACCCTATCTGGCCCTTTCTTCAACCACTTGATCGGGAGCTCTTCCGCAGGGTTTACTGAATTGATTCTGACTGGCGAACGGGTGGAAGCTGGTATTAAGAGTGGGAAGATTCAGAGGGATGCCTCTGCCTCCGCAACTGTTAAGAAACCATTCCCGGCCAAAAAGGAAGCAGTTGTTATATACTCTCATAAAGGATTGAGAAGAACTGAGCGCCGGCCGACTGTGGGGGCCGTGATGATCCAAAATTCACCAAACGATCAGCCTCGTAACAATCAGTCCAGACCAAATAAGCAACGGGTAGAACGGCCACAACGGTAGTTCACCCGCATCAATATGACGCCTGCACAAGTTCTTCCCCATTTGTTGAAGCTAAATCTCACCAATATCAGAGAGGCGCCAAAGGTTGTGAATACCGCTTCCCCACACTATCATCCCAATGCTAAATGCGCCTATCATTCTGACAGTGTCGGGCATGACACCAACGATTGCTGGGCACTTAAGAATAAAATTCAAGACTTGATAGATGCAAAAGAGGTTGAGTTCGACGCACCAGAGAAGCCGAATGTAATATCCGCTCCAATGCGGAAGCATGGTCGCAATGTCCATGCTATTGAAGAAGATCTGTATGTTGTTACTATTGATGATCTGGTAACTCCACTACTAATAATCAAGTTGAATCTGTTAAAGGCTGGGATTTTCCCAGGATGTAAAGAAGACTGCTACTGTTGTTCCTCCCTACCAATCGACTATCCATTGCTGAAGATAGGCATCCAAGGCCTGATGGACAACCAACAAATTCTTTTCGAAAAGATTCCTTCTACTCCAACCCCTATCAAAGATGTTTCAATAATCACCATTGCCACCAATCTTTCCAAGGTCCCTAAAAAGCCTGTTAAGATTACATCCTCTAAAAAGATTGTTCCTCTGAAAATAACCATGCCTGGGCATGTCCCCTACAAATCTGACAAATCAATACCGTGGAATTATGGTGGAGAAATCTACAACCACAGTGTTAAACAAGTTGAGATAACTGAAGAGAGCTCTGACGAAGAAAATGTCGACATTGGAAACATTGCCGGTACGAGCAAGATTACCCGAAGTGGGAGAATTTTCTCTCTAGAGATTGCCCCTCCAAAGGCAATCTTTGGACCCTCAGCTGCTGCCAAGGTTACTCTTGCACCGGTAAAACTCTCTGCAAGAACTCCAATAGTTGAAGAAGCTGTTACTCCTATGGTTGTCCCTCCTACTTCTACTGATAAGGGGAAAGGGATCCAAGATGAGCTCGTCAGGACGAGGGCTCAGCCATTGGTCATCCCCGAAACCTCTAAGAAAGAAGTGGAGGAGATTCTGAAAATAATTAAGAAGAGTGATTTTGATGTGGTAGAACAACTGGGGAAAACCCCCTCGAAAATTTCAATGTTGGCCTTGTTGCTTTGTTCGGAGGCTCATGCCAAAGCCCTGATAAAGTTTTTGAAGACAGCCCATGTTCCACAAGAAACTTCAGCCGATCAATTTCAAAACTGTGTGGCCAGCCTGACTGCCGACAATGGTCTGGGTTTCTCTGATGCTGACATAACTCCTAAGGGCAGAAACCACAATGATGCATTGCATCTTTCGGTTGAGTGCCGAGGGACCACTCTCGCCCATGTCCTGGTCGACACTGGTTCTTCGCTAAATGTGTTGCCTAAGAAAGCTCTGGACCGGCTGGATTGTGAGGGCTTGGAGCTGAAGCCAAGTAATATTATCATCAAAGCTTTTGATGGTTCAAAGAGAATGGTCCATGGGGAAGTTGATATTCCCATCATGGTGGGCACCGAGGTGTTCAAATCTACTTTCTATGTGATGGACATCCGTCCGTCATACTCATGCTTGTTGGGAAGACCATGGATTCATCATGCTGGGGCAGTCACCTCCTCCTTACATCAGATGCTGAAGTACCCTGTCAAAGGAAAGATCATAACTGTACACGGTGAGGAGGAATATATGATCAGTCACCTGAACTCCTTTCGGTGTGTAGAGGTGGAGGGAGAGTTCATTGAAACACCATTTCAGCACTTCGAAGAGGTTTCTCCCGAGGTGGCGGCAGCGAAGACAGTAGCTGAGGTACCCAAGCAGGTGGCCAGGATGGCATCTCTGAAAGACGCAAAGGCTGCAATGAAGGAAGGAAAGAGCTCAACATGGGGACAGTTGCCTGACTTCCCCCACAAGACAGACAAATTTGGTTTGGGGTTCACCGCTGCGGGACAGAAGGCCATGCGCCGTTCTAGAATTGAAAAGACACCCGTCAAAATTTCTCCTCATGGAATCAATGCTTTGGAAGACGAAGACGAAGAGGGTAACTTTGAAGAGTGGATCTTCCCAACCATTGAAGGGGGACTGCACAACTGGGAGGCGTAAGACTTCGTGCCCATTACCTTTATTCATCAGTAATCTTTATCTTTGAACAATTTTCAGTTTTTATGGTCTGTAATAACTGATACAATTCGCACTACTTTTTCACCTCATGCCTTGCCCGGGGCATGTAGGTCCATTTGTAAGGGTTTTGATTTTCCTTCATAATCATATGCCATGTTTAACGAATCATTGGACGTTTTTCATTTATAAATTGTGTTCATTGTCTTTCCTTTTGCATTTTTGTTTGTTTAAGGATGGCTATCCCTTACACACACCCACACTCACAAATGCAGGTACCCATCCACTCTGGATTCTATGGGCGACTATTCTGCTATGTCCTTCAATAACTCTGAAGATTTGGTCAATCAGGCTGAATACGAAGAGGACGAAGATTGTGAAGTACCGGGAGAACTAGCCAGACTTCTACAACAAGAAGAGAGGGCCATCTTGCCTCATGAAGAGTTGTTGGAAACTGTCAACTTAGGAACAAAGGAAGACAGGAAGGAAGTACAAGTGGGTGCCAACCTGGAACCAAGTGTCAAGGAGCACTTGATACAACTGTTGAATGAAAACGTTGAAATCTTCGCCTGGTCTTATGAGGACATGCCAGGGCTAGACACAGATATCGTGGTTCATCGTCTCCCCACAAGAGAAGATTGTCCACCTATCAAGCAAAAGGTCCACCGAATGAGACCTGACATGTCAGAAAATATTAAGGTTGAAGTAATGAAACAGTTCAATGCGGGCTTTCTGGCTGTTACATCCTATCCACAATGGGTTGCTAACATCGTGCCAGTACCTAAAAAAGACGGCAAGGTCAAAATGTGTGTAGACTATCGGGATTTGAACAGGGCCAACCCTAAAGATGATTTTCCGCTGCCGCATATTGACATCTTGGTTGACAATATAGCTCAGCAAAAGGTTTTTTCCTTCATGGACGGATTCTCGGGTTACAACCAGATTAAAATGGCCCCCGAGGACATGGAGAAAACTACCTTTGTTACACAATGGGGTACCTTCTGCTACAAGGTGATGTCGTTCGGACTGAAGAACGCAGGGGCAACTTATCAACGCGCCATGGTAGCTCTGTTTCATGATATGATACATCATGAGATCAAAGTCTACGTAGACGATATGATAGCTCGATCACAAACAGAGGAGGAGCACCTTGAACATTTGCAGAAGCTGTTTGCCAGGTTGAAAGAGTACAAACTCAGGCTGAATCCAAGTAAGTGCACCTTTGGGGTTAGGTTTGGTAAACTTCTGGGATTTATTGTCAGCAACAAGGGTATTGAAGTCGATCCAGCAAAAGTAAAAGTTATTTAAGAAATGCCTGCTCCCCGTACTGAAAAGGAGGTTAGGGGATTCTTGGGGCGCTTGAACTATATCGCCAGGTTCATCTCTCACCTGACTTCTACCTGTGAGCCAATTTTCAAACTATTGAAGAAAGATCAGGTAGTTGAATGGAACGACGACTGCCAAGTTGCTTTTGATAAGATCAAGGAGTACTTATTGGAACCTCCTATTCTGATGCCACTCGTCGAAGGAAGACCGTTGATCATGTATCTAACCGTTTTGGATAATTCAATGGGATGCATGCTGGGCCAACATGACGAGTCTGGTCGAAAAGAGCATGCCATTTATTACCTTAGCAAAAAGTTTACCGACTGTGAGACTTGCTACTCACTGCTCGAGAAAACTTGCTGTGCTTTGGTATGGGCTGCTCGCCGACTAAGGCAGTATATGTTGACTCATACCACCTTGTTGATTTCCAAAATGGATCCTATCAAGTACATCTTCGAAAAGCCGGCTTTATCTGGAAGAATCGCTAGATGGCAAATGATCCTGACTGAGTATGACATCCAGTACGCTACTCAAAAAGCTATAAAAGGGAGCGTGTTAGCTGACCATCTAGCTCATCAAGCTGTCGAAGATTACCAACCCATGAGATTCGACTTCCCAGACGAGGACATCATGACTTTAGACAACACCGAAGGTAACGGACCGTATGACAGACCTGAACAAGGATCCCGATGGACCCGGTACTTTGATGGTGCTTCAAATGCACTTGGAAACGGTATCGGTGCGGTACTCATTTCCCCGGAAGGTTGCCATACACCTTTCACGACCCGACTTTGTTTCAGCTGTACTAACAACATGGCCGAATATGAAGCTTGCATTTTTGGTCTCAAGGCTGCTATAGACCCGGGGATCAAATCATTGGTTGTATTTGGGGACTCGGCTTTGGTTATCAGTCAAGTCAAAGGAGAGTGGGACACCAAACATCCTAATCGTATCCCATACAAAGAACATGTCCTGACATTGTTGCCTCATTTCGAGCAAGTCACCTTCGAGCATTTCCCGCGAGAAGAGAATCAGCTAGCAGATGCTCTGGCTACAATGTCTTCCATGTTTAAACTCAACTGGGATAACGAGGCTCCCTAAATCACCATCGAGCGAATGGACGAACCTGCGCACTGTCATGAGATTAATACTGAAGAAGTAGTGGAACAACCCTGGTTTCATGAAATCAAAAGGTATCTCCAGACTAGAGAATATCCTGAAGGAGCTTCCGTCAATGACAAAAAGTTCTTAAGGAGATTTGCGGCCAAGTTCTTCCTAAGCAATGACATTCTTTATAAGCGTAGCCATGATTGTGTTTTACTTTGTTGTGTAGACAAAGCTGAAGCAGAGTTGATCATGACCGATATACACAGTGGCACCTTCGGCACCCACTTGAGCGAGCATACGATGGCTAAGTAGATTCTAAGGGCAGGCTATTACTGGTCGACCATGGAAGCTGATTGCTATCAATATTCCCGTACTTGTCATAAATGCCAAATCTACGCCGACAAGGTACATATCCCTCCTGTTCCTCTCAACGTTCTGACAGCTCCTTGGCCATTTGCAATGTGGGGCATTGACATGATTGGAGAAATCAAGCCCACAGCGTCCAATGGACATCGCTTCATCCTGGTTGCCATTGATTATTTCACCAAATGGGTCGAAGCAGCTTCCTTCGCCTCTGTTACAAAGAATGTGGTTGCCCGCTTCATCAAGCAAAACCTCATATTCCAGTATGGTGTCCCCGACAGGATCATCACAGACAACAGTACAAATCTGAACAATACAATGATCACCGCTCTATGCGAATAGTTCAAGATTTATCATCACAATTCATCTCCCTATCGACCGAAGATGAACGGTGTTGTTAAAGCTGCGAACAAAAACATTAAGAAGATCATTCAGAAAATGACAGTCACCTACAAGGACTGGCATGAGATGTTACCGTTTGCTCTGCATGGATATCGTACCACGACACGTACTTCAACCGGGGCAACCCCATTTTCTTTAGTGTATGGCATGGAAGTTGTCCTACCCATGGAGGTTCAGATTCCTTCTTTAAGGATTATGAAAGACGCTGGTTTGAATGAAGACGATTGGATTCATACCCGACTTGATCAACTCCATTTGATCAACGAGAAGCGACTCACTGCTGTTTGCCATGGTCAGACGTACCAAAAACGGATGATCAAGGATTTCAACAAGAAAGTCAAACGTCAAGTATATCAAGTCGGAGATCTCGTAATCAAGCGGATTATCTTGCCGCAAAGTGATCCCAGGGGAAAATGAACTCCTACTTACGAAGGACCATTTGTGATCAAGAGCATATTTTCTGGTGGTGCAATGATTCTGACCACCATGGACGGCGACGATTTGCCACACCCTGCAAACGCGGACATAGTCAAAAGATACTACGCATAAAATCACCCGACAAGTCGAAAACCCGAAAGGGCGACTTGGGCAAAAAAGGGCATCCCGGTGAATCGAAAACCCGAAAGGGCGGTTCAGGCAAAAATTAGGGATAAAACAAAAAAATCTGTACACCCGGCAAGTTGAAAACCCGAAAGGGAGGCTTGGGCAAAAAAGGGTTTCCCGGTGGATCAAAAACCCGAAAGGGCAATTCAGGCAAAAGTTAGGGAATTAAAGCGTATGACTATGTCTCGTCGGATCACTTTAAAGGACAATCTCTTCACCAACCAGCTCCGAGCTTCTGATCAATCCAGTCATCAGCGAACGAAGCAGCGAATGGACAAGTATTCAGAGTTATGAAGGCTATGGCAGAATGGGATCCCATGGAATTATTACACATAGCCATCTTTTGTATAAATTTTTCAATTTTTTACGACAACATCCTCTTACTAGGATGCCTGTCTCCTTTGTACAAAGATACTCATAAAAAGTTAATACAAATACTTTTCCAAATACAGAAATTTGCTTTGTCTTCCTTTTTTCTCTTTTGCACTTATGTTTTATTTGAGAAACGTCCAATGTTTTGTTAAATAGGCATATGCATTTGAACATAATCATTTTCCTTACAAACCAAGAAAAGATGATTACTGATAGGTTGAAGGTACAGATAGATATCTTGATGCCCTTTCAGAAGGAATCCCCAGAAGTTCTAAACTCCAAATTCCTCAACAAAGTCAAAATCCAGAACTTAATTCCCCAAACAGAGTTAAACTTCAGGATCCTCAGCAGAAAAAAAAAGCTTTCTCAAAACTGATTTCCCCAGCCAGAGAGCCTTCCAGAACTCAATTCCCCTCAGAGTTAAGTTTCAGAATCCCCAGCGGAGCTAAAACTGCCAACTATCAATCCCTAGTGGAACCGGATTAGTAAACTTTCTCCCCACAGAGATACTTCCCCTTAGATTGAAGATTCTCAATCTCACTTCTCAGCATGAGTCTCCCAGATTCTGAACTCCCCAGTAGAGATGATCAGAATTCTCATTCCCCACAAGTCACCAAGGAGTTCCAATCCCCAGCAGTGGTCCTAAGATCCCTCAACAATTGAAGATTTTGTTCCCCAAGTAATCAGCAGTCAACAAGGTTTTCTCACCCTCAATAACCAAAGGATTTTCAATCCCCAACTTCGGTTATGGGTTTATTTCCCCAACATTTGTCAAGGATTTATTCTCCAAAACAAATCACATTTCCATTTGATCGGTCGTTCAAAAGTTCCTTCATCACCTGTTGGAAGTTACGATTTCCAAAGATCAAATTCTCACAAAATTCAAGTTATGAAGCCCGGATTTGACCGGATAGTATCTTGATCTCTACAGCACATTGTGAAGACCGGACTACGACCGGATAACAGTGTCAGACTACCGCAAAGCCTGGATTACGACCAGATAGTGGGATCTCCTAAATTCAAGTTATGAAGCCCGGATTTGACCGGATAATATCTTGATCTCTGCAGCACATTGTGAAGACCGCACTACGACCGGATAACAGTGTCAGCCTACCGCAAAGCCTGGATTACGACCAGATAGTGGTATCTCCTGAAAGCAAGCTATGAAGCCCGGGTTCGACCGGATATTAGTTTAATCCCCAGCAAGTTATTGTGAAACCTGGATTATGACCAGATGACAATACAAGTTTCTGTGAAGCCTGGATTACGACCAGACAGTAGTCAAGAATACTACGAAGCCCGGAGTCGACCAGATAGTGGTGTATCTTCAACACAAGCCGTGAAGCCCAGATTTGACCGGATAACAGCTTAGCAAGTTATTGTGAAGCCTGGATTACGACCAGATGACAATACAAGTTTCTGTGAAGCCTGGATTACGACCAGACAGCAGCCAAGAATACTACGAAACCTGGAATCAACCAGATAGTGGTATATATTTAACACAAGCCGTGAAGCCCGGATTTGACCGGATAATAGTTCAACCAGTTATTGTGAAGCCTGGATTACGACCAGATAGCAATGTAAGTTTCTGTGAAAGCCTGGAGATCGACCAGATAGCAGTTAATCGTTAACAAGAATGAAGACTCTCGTCCTTGAAACCTCAGTAGATTGGCATACAATCCAAGCTCCTGAATCCCCGACAGCGGTCCCAGGACTTCTCATTCTCAACGACCAAAGGATTTGCAATCCCCTGCAACGGTCAAGGATTTACTTTCCCCGACAGCAGTCAAAGATTTCATTATCCAGATTTCATCTATCCTCAGCAAGACAGCTCATCAGCTTACATGCGCATTCATTACATCTATATCATAAACATTGATATAACATACATATTGCATCATACATTTCATGCAACATAACTTTGTGTTCCAGCTAATATTTTACCCTTTTCAGGATAAGACTATTAAGCTTCAACTTCTGAAAACAGTTTACGGATTCCCCAAATACGAACGTTAATCTATCGCTTGTTCAGACTCAACTTTTGAAAACAGTTCACGGACGCTTCCCAACATGGATGCTGATCTATTGCTTATTCAACCTCCAAGACTTCTGAAAACAGTTTACGGGTTCTCCAGATACGGATGTTAACCTATCGCTTGTTCAGATCCAAGACCACTGAAAACAGTTCACGGATGCTTCCCAACATGGATGTCAATCTATTGCTTATTCAGATCCCCAGTTCAGAGATGTTCCAAACATGGATACTTTTCTGATACTCACTCACCAACAACATACAGTTCAACAAACAATTTCCAGATGGCATCTTTAAGTCCATCCCCGACAAGATTCTGTCACCCCTCCAGATGGCATCTTTAATCCCATCTCCAAATGGCATCTCTAAGCCCATTCCCGCATCTATGTTTTGACGAGTGCAAATTTACGGGCATTCTAGTGTCCAATCTCCTTTTACCTTCGAGACGCGAAAGGCAAACCTGCCAATCTAAATCTTCAGGTGCAAGAAGATTGAACAGGGGCAACTGTTATACCCCAAAATTTTCCCTCCCATTTCACCAATATTTTCTCTTCACAATACTCTTGGAGCTCAAGATCAAGTTAGGGTTTGCTCTGCTCAAGACCCCTCCTTGCACTGTTGACTCAAATTAGGGTTTGAGGTTGCACAAAGATGTTTTGACCTAAAATTCCCAAAGTGACTTTCATGCTTCATGTTGGACTCACAAGTTTATTCATACCAAGTTTCAAGCCTTGATTCCAATCTTTGCCCAATCAATTGGACAGTTGACCTAAAAAAATCAACTGTATTAGGAAAAAGTTAACTGTGGCCAATTGACAGTCAAACCTCATGATTTTTGACCCACATCAACATAATGAATTCATATGAACCATTTGGTCAAGTTTGGATCACAATTCCACAAGAAATTTAATCAGATCACCAAAAGGGCAAAATGGTCATTTTTAGGGTTTTGACTGCACAAAGGCAATTTTTGACTGTTTGACTTAACCAATGGAAAACCAAGCTCACATATGGACTCAAGGACCCAATGGTTTTGTCTTGACACATTCAACAAGTTCAAAAGATCCCAAATGCACAGGATTGACAGATGAATTTTCCAGTCAACTGATCAAAATTTGATTGTATACTGAAAAGTCAAACTTTGACTTTTTGGTCAAAATCAACTGCCAAGATTCATTTTTTAAGAACTTCATGGCCATTTTTCACATGCTTCCACTTCATGGCCATTTTTCACATGCTTCCACTTGGAGTTTCAATTTGCATTACAAAGATGGATTGTAGTACACATTCCAAGCTTTCCAAATTGTCCAAGAACTTCTTAAACACCCTTGTGGTTAGGGAGAATCGAATTTGCAAAGATGGGCAAAAATCACTTTTGTTCATAGCCAAATACATGTTCATAACATTGGCATTTTCAAGTCAGCAGGATTTGTGATGGTTTTCAGGCCTCTAAACCTCTTCACACTCAATAATTAAATGCATATCCTTTGTGTTAGAGTGTTATTTTGTTCATTTGGACAATACACACAAAATCAATCCATAATTAGAAAAAGCACATTTTCCATTTTTGAAAAGTGGTGCTTTATGTCAAATTCACAATCCAAGAAGTACAAGCCAAATCTTAGAGGCCAGATAGAGTCCACAAATTTGTGTTACCAAGGGGAAGATATGCCGCATGCTTGAGGGACCTGTACAGGCATATATCACAAGTTGACATCTCTTTGCTTACATGAGAAGAAAACTTGCAAAACTGATACAATCTCTCATTCCTGTAAACACCAACCTAAGAAAACTTTGCCCTCATCTTTCACACTCCCTAACTGACCTAAAGCACGATTCCTTCACCCTCAATCCATCCTCATATCCAAAAGCACAGTTTTTCTGCAAAACAGAGTCCCTACTGCAGATTGACTTCCACAGTCCATTCCACTCGTGCACTTTGGCCAAAAAGAGTTTAAACATGTTCCATATCACCCACTGAAGCTATCCCAAGCATTGAACACAAACTGTAACGTCCCTAACATCACTTGCCATTTTCAGTTTTCAGTTTTGCAGGTGGACTTCCATAGCTTGATTCAGAGAGATTCAAAGCAAGCTAAGCATAGGGGAAGCATCCTTGGACTTCAGGCAAGCTGTACCAAAGTTCAAACTCCATTGAAGATACCTCCATTGCTGTACACGACTCAAGCTGAACAGGTAAAAATATGAACTTCTATCTCTCTATCCAGGCATGATTAGGCTTAGGTTTGTGAAGAAAACGTGTTCTACTCCTAGCCCTGGAACCATCCATGTATTTACTTTCCATTTATATTATGCGTGCTGTGAGAATTTTGGCCATGAACATTGAAAAAAACTTAGGTCAGAAATTGGGGATGAAGAAATTCTCCCTCATTTCTGCGAGTTAGGTCAAGATTTTTATATGTATGAATTCATCTCTTGATGCTCTACATTGTTTATGTTATGAGTTTTTGTTAAAAGTTAAAGAATCAGGAATTTGAATGAAGCATAGAGGGCGCGCGTTTTTGAAACAGAATGGCTGGAGGTTGAAGAAGGTGGACTTGGGTTGGGCCTGAGTTGTTCTTGTTGTTTGCACCCTCTTTTTCCATTTACACCCCCCTGGCCCATTGTGTGATATTTTATTCATTTTTTATTTTTTTCTTTTTGATACTGACTTATTATTTTTTGCTCAAATATAAAAAATATAAAAAATATTTTTCCACCCATTTTTGCATTTTATTTGGAATTTATTTGTTTTATTTGAACTTATACATGTAGAATAAATATAAATACCTTTTTATTTAAAACATTAAAAATAACACAAAAATATATTTTCAGCCATTATTTTTATTTACCTTTTGAAAACTTTTTCTAAAAAAATATACTTTTTTTGTAAATAATTAATATTTTTATTTTAGTACATATTTAGTATAGTTAAATATATATAATATACATACTTGTACATTTATTAGAATATTTAGGATAAAATATGAAAATAATACATTTTTTATTTTATTAATATATGACATTAAAAAAATACCTTTTTTTTACAATATACTTCTTTTTTTATTTTTTTTTGCATGAATTAATATATAATATTGTATAATATTAATAAATAAATATTATTTATTTAGAAAACTAGGGTTTTGCCCTAAGACCATAAAAATATCAAAAATTAACCTTTTTATTTTTGTTTATATTTTACATTGAAAAATAATTTTACATACATAAAAAACCATTTTTGTGCATAATACATTTTGCATATTTATTGTATTTATTTAATTATTGTACAATTAAATATTTGTCTATTCAATATGGATGTAATAGCTTTAGATTTAATTTCTTGCTAAATGTCCCCCCATTCAAACATTTGTACCCCCATCCCCATAATCATGTTGTAATAATTTAGGACTTTAAATTTCCGCATTTAAAAGCTTTCAAATTATGCCATGATAGACCTAGGGTTTGTATGCAAATCAAAAATAACAAATAGTTTGACCTAATTCAAAGACAAAATGCATGAAAATGGACAACACAATGCACAATTTTACCCTTAGGGTTACTCCACTTGTTGCCTTCAAAAATGGGTCATGTTGCATGTTGAGTTTCTTTGGCAAAACAAAAACAAATCAAATGATCATAGTCCCTCGATGACGCTTTCGAAGTTGCCTAAAAAATGATCAAGTCCCTTAAAGGAAAATTGCCAAAGACACTTGGCACTATTGCATTCATGGTATAAATGATGACCCGCGCCCGTCTCGTTAACATCCTAACACAAGATTGTCCACCAAATGCAATGGTGGAACAATACTGTTAAAAGGGTTAAAACATAGGAAAGATCTTTGAGAAATTTAGGGTAGATAGCTCTTGGTTACTTGACCAACTTGCAAAACAATCCTTGCCTTTTTCAAAACACACATCACAACACACTTTCAAAACAAATTTCAAAAAAACATTGAAACATCTTTTCAAAAAGACACACACCTTTGTAAAACATTCAAACAAGAATTGTTACAATGGTTGCCTAGACAAAGGCATCTTTTTCAAAACATCTTTCAAAACCACACACAAAGCACCATTTCAAACAATTGAAAAGCAAAGGCAAGTGATCTAAGCAAGTAACTAAGAGCCCATGGATAACCATGTATAGAAAGGGTGCTAATACCTTCCCTTTCTATAATCTACTCCCCGAACCCAAGAAAACATCTCAAAGGTTTTTGCTGTGCTTTTTAACCTTTCCTTAGGATAAAATAAAAAGTCGGTGGCGACTCTTGCTAAACCGAAACATTTGCGAAAACAAACGCAAAACCCAAGTCAGTTCTCCCACCGTATCACACATTTCCACCATGGATCCTCAAAAGACCGTCTTCACCAAATCAGGCGTAGCGTTTAGGCTCTGATTTATTGGGCCTAGAACGTTTTCTGACTTCCACCCCCCATCTGCTAATTTGCAGCGCCAGAAATTCTGGATTGGGCCCTAGAATTTTGATTTTTACCTCCTGATTGCTGGTTGCAATCTGGCCCATAATCACCTTTTTTATTTATTATCTTATTTTGTTTTATTTAACTTAATTCATTTTCTTTTTTTCTTTAAATTAATTAATTTGTTATTTACAAAATCAAAATCACAAAAGTAATTAGAATTAGTTTTTTTAATTAAATTAATTTTTATTAATCATTTTTTAATTAATTAATTAGACTTAGGGATTTCTTAATTTAAGTCAGCTATTTCTTAATCAAAAATATAAAACAACAAAAAATATTTCTTTCTTTTTGTCACTTAGAAATTTTTAGGGCTTTCTCCTCTCTGCGCGTTTATTTATTTATCTGCATTATAATTTTTACAAATATTATGTATTTGCATATGAATTGTAATAGCTTAATTTAGGACCTTTACATTTTCTTATCCCCCATTTTTTGGTTTGTAATTCCCCCATCTTGAAGCATTGTAATAACGTAGTTTAAATTCTCGCACTTTTGTTTTTTGTACATATATTAACGTCTAGATGAATGTTAATAGGCGTGCATGATAAGATCTGAAAACAAACGGTAGAAAAACCTAAATATTTAAAGATAAATAACTGAAACACAACACACTCGCACACGCGCACCTTTAAGGTACCTCCACTTGTTGCCTTCGGAAAAATAATACAGTCATGTCCCTCAAATGTGGGACACTTTAGAATAGTCCCTCGATACAAAGATCATAGTCCCTCGATGACCCTTCGATGTTGCCTTTCGTTAAATAATCTAGTCCCTTACGATAAATTGCTAAAGCTTCCTACAAGTTTCCTTTATGACTGTATGATGAACCGCACCTGTCCCTCAAAACATCCAATGATAGGGCTACCTACTAACTAATGGTGGGATAGCACTATCCAAAGGAAAAGAGGAAAAAAACAAAGACCACTCGAGTAGATAGATAACTCGTAGTTGCTCGCTCACAAAAACAAATAAAACAAATTTTCACACATACACAAACTTTTTTTATTCTAAATATTTTCAAAGACAAAAAAACACTTTGTATAAGTTCTCAATGATACGAGAAACATTACAAAGTTCACCGCACTAAGGCGTATTTTCAAAAATATTTTCAAACACACTTACACAAAAAGATAGCATTTTTGAAAGTAAGCTAGCAACTAAGAGCCTGTAGTTAACTATGGATGGAAAGGGTTCTAACACCTTCCCTTTCCATAACCTACCCCGCGAACTCAAAATCATTAAAGGGTCTTTCCTGTTCTTTTCACCCTTTCCTTTATTGGATAAAATAAAAGTCGATGGCGACTCTTGCTAACGGCAATATTTGCGATAAAATGCAAAAACCAGTAAAGTCAGTTCTCCCATTGTATTACACTTATCCCTTACAAAGAATTTGTGCTAACCTTAATCCCGTACTTTGAAGAGGTTGCCTTTGAACACATTTCGATGGAAGAAAATCAGTTGGCAGATGCCTTAGCTACCATGTCATCTATGTTCAAAGTCAAATGGGACAACGAAGCTCCCAGAATTATTGTCGAAATATTTGACGAACTGGCGCATTGCTATGCGATTGACACTGATGGTGTAGAGGAGAATCCTTGGTTTCACGAAGTGAAGAGATATCTCGAAGCTCAAGAGTATCCTTAAGGGGCGTCAATAAACGACAAGAAATTCCTACGGAGGTTCTCTGCCAAGTTCTTCCTGGGAAATGGAATTCTGTATAAACGCAACCATAATTCAACTCTGCTTCGTTGTATGGACAAGAAGGAAGCAGAGAAAATTATGGAGGACATGCACGAAGGAATCTTTAGTACTCACTCTAGTGGACATACTATGGCAAAGAAGATTATGAGAGCTGGTTACTATTGGTCAGCCATGGAAACCGATTGTTACCTCCACTCGAGAACTTGCCATAAGTGCCAAACTTATGCTGATAAGGTTCATGTACCTCTGGTTCCTTTGAATGTCATGACTGCCCCTTGGCCATTTGCAATGTGGGGGATCAATATGATTGGATAAATCAAGTCTACTGCCTCTAATGGACATCAATTCATTCTTGTCTCCATTGACTACTTTACCAAGTGGGTTGAAGCAGCTTCATTTACCTTAGTTACCAAGAACATCATGGCCCGGTTCATCAAGCATAACCTCATCTACCGGTATGGTATCCCTGAGAGGATCATCATTGACAATGGTACCAACCTCAATAACACCATGATCACTGAACTCTGCACGCAGTTCAAGATCAAGGATTACAACTCTTCTCCATATAGACCTAAGATAAATGGCGCAGTGGAAGCTGCCAACAAAAACATAAAGAGGATTGTGAAAAAGATGGTGGTAACCTACAAATACTGGCATGAGATGTTACCATTTGCTCTTCATCGCTATCGTACTTCAGTGCGAACATCAACTGGGGCAACCCCATTCTCTCTAGTCTACAGTATGGAAGTTGTCCTACCTGTCGAAGTCCAAATTCCTTCTCTAAGAATCATGAAAGATGCATACTTGGAAGAAGACGAATGGATTCAAACAAGGTTGGATTAGTTGAATTTGATTGACAAAAAGAGGTTGGTTGTTGTTTGTCATGGTCAGATGTAACAAAAACGTATGATCAAAGCATTCAACAAAAAGATCAAGCATCAGGTATACCAGGCTGGTGACTTGGTAATAAAGCGCATCATTTTACCACAAGGTGATCCCAGGGGCAAATGGGCTCCTACCTACGAAGGGCCATTTGTTGTAAAGAAAGTATTCTTGGGTGGTGCTATGATTCTAACCACTATGGACAACAATGATTTCCCGCACCCTATGAACGTAGACGTAGTCAAAAAATACTACGCATAAGAATGACTCGCTAGGTTGACATACCTAGGAAAAAATAAGGGCATCCCGGCGAACCAAAAGGGTTCAGGAAAATTTTAGGGATATATACGAAAGATTATACACACGACAAGTCGAAAACCTGAAAGGGCGGCTTGGGCAAAAAAGGGTATCCTGGTGGACTGAAAACCTGAAAGAGTGGTCCAGGAAAAAATTAGGGATTAAAAGCGTAGGACTATGTCCAGTTGGATCACTTACAACCAGCTCGATTACCAAGGTAAAAAGTTCAAATGGTACAAGATCAATGCAATCAACTTCTTCTGACAGCAAGGGACGAGATGTTCGAAGACATATGGGCAATAGCAGAGTTGGAACCCAATGAGATCACTTCCACATGGCTATATATATGTTTTAATTTTGTACTCTTTTCATTTCACGACGAATTCCTCTTACTAGGATTTCCGTGTCTTTGTACAAAATCACCTGTTTATAGGAAAATTATCAATACAAATATACTTTGAAGTTCAAGCTTTTTGTTTTTCTATTTTGTTTTCAAAAACGTCCAATGACTAAAATTGAATGAACATATGCATATGAACATGATTAACTATTAACAAATATATGTATAAGAATAGGACAAAGCATTTACTCAAAACTATAGGAGCTGGGATTACACTTAAGCTATCAATAAGTCCCTACATAATCCCTTTCATAAGGTTATCCCTAGTGAAGTCGCTAGAGCCACTTCTATGAGATTATCCCCACAGAATAGTCTTCACAAATAAGGGTACATTCCCCGCAATCTCCCGGCAGATTGCTCCAGCAAATAAAGGAGTATAATCTCTTTCCCGACCATATCACTAACCTACGGAGTATCCAATTAGTACACTTTATAAAAATTCTCTCCCCCAGTTGAGTTTGGTCCTCCAAAATTGAAAAAGAAACCTTGCAGGGATCTTCACTCTAGCAAAACTCAATTCCCCCAAGAGAGTTTATTTCTTCAGTAGAATATTTCTCCAACAACAGGGTTTATTTCCCTAACAGACTACAAATCCCATAGCTCGAGTCTATTCCTCCAGCTACTACAAATCACTGATGGAATTCTTTTCCCCAGTAAAGTTGTCACTATCCCCAGAGACTTGCTGCAAAACCTGGAATTCGACCAGATACCAGTTAACTTTTATCCTCTCCAGACGAGCTAGAAGGTTATCCATCTCTTTCATCCCCAGTCAGGGTATATAAGAATTAAACTCCCCAGTAGAGCAACGAAGACCAGTGTTCCTAAACTCTATTCCCCAAGAAGAAATCATTACATCCTATACAAAGTTTCCTCAAACAAGTAAATAGGACTCCCCAGTGGAAGCATTCTAGACAAGATTGAAGATACACAAACTCTTCATCCTCAGTAATAGTCAGGGATTTATTTTCCCAGACAAAGATACAACACAGGCTTACAAATACACTTTACAACATTTGACATTCATACGTCATAACATATGCATACGAAACGCATATAGCACAGTCTCATTTATTTTAATAACATCATTACGCAATGCATTTCATACATCATGACATTACATACAACTAATTCTTTACCTTTTCAGGAAAGACTAATCAAAAACAAATATCATCAACAATTTTCAACATTTCTTGATTAATTCCTGAAACAATATAGGAAAACTATTTGTGGACATCCGTTTGTAGATTAATTCCCGAAACAAGACGGAGCAACTATCTACAAGACCGAGTTAGAGATTAATTCCTGAAACAAGATAGGACAACTATCTCAACGGCCAACAAAAAGCAGGTTCTATATTAATTCTTGAAACAAGACAGGGAAACTATCTGGATAACCAGTAACAAATTAATTCCTGGAACAAGACAGGGCAACTATCTGTGAAGAACCAAACCGATGAAGATCAATTCCCAAAACAGGGCGGGGCGACTATCTTTATCACCAATGGTACGAACTCATTGTGGATCAATTCCCAAAATAGGATGGGGCGGCTAACTACATGAACAGATTGAAGATTAACTCCCGAAACAGGATAGGGAAACTATCTTCCTTTTTTTTCTCTCTTTGGTCAGATAAAGATCAATTACTGAAATAGGACGGGGCGACTATCCTTATCAATAATGGTTAAATTCCTGAAGCAAGACGGGTTTAACAACCAAACTGATTGTAGATCAATTCCCGAAATAGGACGGGGTGACTATATACATGAATAGGTTGAAGATTAACTCCCGAAACAGGAAGGGGAAACTATCTTTCTTTCTCTTGGGTCAGATAAAGATCCATTTCCAAAACAGGACGGGGCGACTATCTTTATTACCAATGGTTTTACCAACAAATTTTATTATAGATCAATTCCCAAAATAGGACGGGGAGACTATCTATATGACAAGCAGCTACTTGAACACCTTTCCCATAGGTTCACTCTGGAAAGCACTCTTCAGATATAGTCGAACATAGACTCATTCTGATATTTCTATCACCGATTAATTTAGATGACATCTTTAAGCCGATATTCGATAACTCTCCATCATCTCTCCAAATGAAATCTCTAATCCCATTCCCAATATAATCAACAAACATTTTTCACTTCGTGCACAAGCGAGTGCAAATTTCTGGGCACTTAAGTGTTCAATCATCTTCCACCCTAAAGTCACGAATGGTGAACAAACCAATCTAACTCTTCAGGTTTAAGAAGATTGCACATGGGCAACTATTGTACCCAAAATTTTCCCTCTCTTTTCTCAATAAAATTCTCATCAAAGATCTCAAATGCTCAAGGGTTCTCAAGGGTTGATTAGACAAGCTCACCTTCTAAGCATTGGGTCCAAAATTAGGGTTTTTGTTTTCTCAAGGACAATTGGATTTTTGATGCTTCAAGTGACTTTCATGGTTCATTATATATCTTTAAGAATTCTCACACCAAGTTTTAAGTCTTACACTATAAATTTTCTCAGTAAATTGCTCAGATGACTGAAAATCAAATGTATTGGGTAAAAGTCAATTATTGTCAACATACAGTCAAAATTCATGATTTTTGGCCAACATCAACATTTTTAAGTTATACTCATCAATTGATCAAAGGTTGATCATAATTCCTCAAGAAAAGCATTCAAATCGTCAAAGGGGCAAAATTGTCAAAATTAGGATTTTTACTGAGAATGACTGATCATTGACTTTTGAACTAGTACATGAACTAATGACTTGAATCATGATCTCAAGGACTCAAACACAACATGTTAACTTAATGTCATGGCTCAAATCATTTCTCAAGATCAATGGATTGATAATTGAAATTTGATCAACTGATGAAAAGTCAACTAATACACAAAAAGTCAAACTTAGACTTTTTGGTCAACATTGAATTTCAAAGATCAAGATTCATCAAGACACTCAAAAATATCAAACTTGATCATCAAGAATCAAGAAAGTCAAAAAATTCAACAAAAAGTCAATATTTTCAATACTTAGAAAAATTCTAAGTGTTTTTAACCTTGATAATTTCACTACTTCATGACGATTTTTCACCATGATGCAAGATGATTCAAGGAAAACTTTAAACATGAAAGTTGTAGATATTGATGAATTCTAAAACTTTTTCCCTTAGGGTTGATGTCTAAAAAATTCTTAGATTTGAAGATATAAGCTCATAAAGTCATGACATTTTTCATAAAACACTTAGGGAAAATTTTAGCAAGTTTAGGAAGATTTTTGTCCTAACTTCTTGGCCAATTTTCACCAAGCTTCAAGTTTATTTAGCCAAAGTGGTAAGCATGAAGATTGTAGACAATGTTTCAAGCTTTCTAAAATGTCAAAGAACTTGAAGAGACCATGTTTGAGCTAGGAGAATCAAAGAGAAAAAGTTGAACATCCATTCTTGAATTACAAGGCATTTTCATGAAGAATGCATGATCCAATCTCAAGCCATGCTGCATAAATCTTGCTTTGCAGGCTTATAAATTGCAAATAACTCCATAATTAATTGTTTACACAAATGATTGAGCCTTTATCCAAGCATTTGAGCCATTTTCCAAGTAATTAATCCCTTTTTGGCACAAAGGTAACACTTCCATTTTAGAAAAGCCAACTTTAATCACAATGTCAACTTCTTGAGCATTGCACTAGTTCCTTCTGATTACAATCCATTGTAAAGTAAAGAAGAAACCATCTACAACCTGTTAACCAGCCTAGGAGCCCTTGTACTATGCATTGGAACAAGATGTTTCAAGCTTGCTTCAAAATCAAGTCACATGACCATAACATGTGATCTCTTGATTCTGATTGTTTCAAGCTTCCAAACCTTTTCTCTATAAATAAAGAATTTATATGCACGCTAAAGCACGAGTTTACAAGCCTAGAAACACCCTCAAATATTCTGAAGTCAGAATTTGCATTTCAAACCTCCATTATTGTATATTCTGACCATAATCTCCAAACTCCTAATTCCATTGTGCGTTTTCATTTCTAATCAATCACAAAACTTCCATAATTCATTTAGAACTCATCCCCACCCCTATTTCATAACTGTAACTCCATCTTCATCATCCTCCACACTCAAAAACTCAGCTCTGCAACTTGACTTCTCCAAGAAGATTCAGCCACTCTCAGCATAGAGTAAGAGTTGAATTAGCTTCCTAGGAGTCCAGTGAAGCTATCCAGATCATCACCACACCTCCAGGGGTGCTCAAACTCCATACACGATTTCCAGTTTTGAGGTAAGTTTTCTCAACTTTGAACTCTCTCTACAAGCATCAATAATGGTTACTTTGTGAATGAAAAATGTAGACATCATTGCCCTAAAGCTAACCATGCCTTTAGTTTTCATTTATGTTGCCGGAGTGATGTGAATTTTGAAGTTGAACTTTCTGAAAAAAGTAATGTTTATTTGGTACCAAGCAAGATTCGTGTTCATCTTTGATTTATAGCCTTAGTTATTTACATGGTAGAATTCGTGTTGAAAAATAGAGCAAGTTTCATGTTTACACTTTTAAAAATGGTTGAGAAATGAACAAAATCAAAATTTGAAAATGTAACAATGGAGGATGGCGCGAGGAAGAAGATGAAGTTATAATCAGGACTGGGTTTATTTTAAATTTATTACAAGTTGTTTTATGACCAGATGAAACAGCCACCCTAGTGGCAGAGGAAGCACGCATAAGGTATTGATATATAGGGACCTGGGTTCGAGCCCCAGTGGTACCCTTTTATTTGTTTCACATTTTCTTATTTCAGGTTCTATACATACAAGCCATGTGCGCACATGCTACACCCCACATCCACACCATTAGATCATCATTCATCTTCATCCAACACTCATAATGGAGAGCCCATGGTGCACTCTCAGAAATTAATCACACTGGATCAGCAAGCATTGGACTTTTGTTCCTGGGCCATTGACTGAGTTTCTTCCATATACCCCCTCTTTTACTAAAAATAATGCAGGCCCATATACACTTTTTTTTCTCTGATTTAAACAAAATACATCTTGGGCCCAACCTTTTTGCTACTTTTAACTCCCACCTTTCTTTTTAAACCCCCAAACCCAATATTTTCCCATATCCTTTATATTTTCTATACTTTATTTATTTATTTTTATTTAAAACTAAAATACAAAAAACATATTTTTTATTAATCAATTTAGTTAAGATTATTATTTTATTTTTGCTAAGATTTAGAACTAAATTTTATTATTGTTCTACACTATAAAATCCTTTTTGTCATTAATATTCAAATTATTTTACAAGCAAATTATTAGATTTAGATTTAATTTTCTCCTCAATTAAATTAGGTTTAGGTTTTGTCATTTAATTTTCCTTTTAAATTGATTAAATTAATTAACTTTTCTTGTAATTGAAATTAATTAGTTTAATTAGGTTAATCTCTAAAACCTTTTTAATCAAAAACCATAAAAACAATTTCTTCTTCATCTTTACATTTTGTACATTCTATCATTATTCATGTATATGGTTTATAATAGATAATCAGGGCTTTATTTCTTTCCTCCTTCTATTCACAAACTTGTACCCTCCATTCCCAAAGCGTTGTAATAGCGTATGACATTTAAATTCCAAAATTTACCTCTTTCCTTATTTGTTAGTAATTAGGGTTTGCATGACAAGACTTAAAATCAAACTTAGAAAAACCCTAACCCATAGATAAATACTTGAAAATAAAACACTTTTCACACATGCACCTCTAGGGTAATCCACACTTGTTTCCTGAGATAAAAACAGTCATGTCCCACGAATGTGAGATGTTTTAGCGAAGACCCTCGATTAAAAGATCATAGTCCCTCAATGACCCTTCAAATGGTGCATTCGGAACATGATCTTAGATCATTACGACAATTGCTAAAACATCTTACAAGTTACCTTCTAGGACTGTACAATGACCCACGCCTGTCCCTCACATCCAATGATATGGCTCCTTACCAACCAATGGTAAAACAGCACTATGATAAGGAGGAGGAAATGAACAAAGACGTTTTAAGTAGGTATATTGCTCGTAATTGCTTGCTCATAAACTAAAAACATTCACACCTCACACTTTCAAAAACAAACATATTTTCAAGCACTCTCTTTTCAAACCAATATTTTCAAAACAAACATTTTGTATACATTCTCAACGATATGAGAATCACTGCAAAATTGCAACACTAAGGCGTTTTCAAAATATTTCCAAAAACAAACATTTTGTATACATTCTCAACGATATGAGAATCATTTCAAAATTACCACTTTCAAAACATCTTCAAAACATATTTTCAACATACATAAACACAAAGAATTTTTAAATGCTAAAGCAATTAAGAGCCTGTGAATAACTACAGAATAAAAGGGTGCTAACACCTTCCCTTTTCATAACCAACCCCCCAAACTCAAGAAAATTCTCAAAAGGTATTTCTTGTTCTTTTAACCCTTTCCTTTATTTGATAAAAGAAAAGTCTGTGGCAACTCTTGCTATCTGTAATATTTGCAATCAAACGCAAAATACCCAAGTTAGTTTTCCCACCGTATCACACACACCAACATTACATTGTGATGATGTTCCGTCGGGATGCCATCTAGACAAACAATTGTGGATTTTAAATTGGTTTGGGTTGATATTTGTAGGGGTCTTCATCCGGGAAAACCCATCAGGTTACTTCTCCAAAATCATTTGTTGAATTGGGGGTTTTCGTGCAAGATCGTGCGTGAAGGAATCGTCCATGTGAAAAATCCCTTGGAGTGTTTGAAATATTTTCAAGGAACCTTACAGTGTTTGAAATATTTTTAAGGAAGTAGCAATAATTGGATGATAGAAACAATGATCTTGTATTAATAGTGTGCAATCAAATTTACTCGAGTGAAAAATCCCTTGGAGTGTTTGAAATATTTGCAAGGAACCTTGGAGTGTTTGAAATATTTTTAATGAAGTAGCTTAAGCGGCGAATAGGTTGCATCTATCGGTCTTGGTCTTGTTGAAGATCAAAAGAAGAGAAGGGGTTGAGTCAACATCAAACAGTTATGGTTTGTAGTATTGCTCTTGAACACTTCTCTTGTAACCATACTTTTGCAAAGTAAGACATTATCCTAATTCCAGATTTGGAATTGGGGGGACATGTAGCCATAGCTAGGATGATTAGTGAGCTTGCTAATCAAATCCTTGTGTCTCTTTTATTTTATTACTTTAATTGATTTGTCAAATAGCATTGAGTAATTTATCTATGTGTAGGAATTTTATGAAATTGTTTTTGTTTTTAATCGTGTGTTGAGTTGCTTATAATCACTTTTAATTATAAGTGATTTTTCATATCAACACAACATAAAGGAAAATTCTGAAACTTTGATTGCACGCCAAGTATTTGACAAATTGTTTAGCTTGTTTAACTCAGAAAAATTGCAATGTTCTATCTCTTACTTTCATTTACTCTTTATATGCAATGTGTTGAATGTAATTTTTGATCAATTGATTTATATAGAATTTCTCTTTAATTATTAAAGTTTAAATTGCTTTGTTGATTAGCTTATAATCACTTTGATTGTAAGTGCTTTTGTATATTAATAAATCTCAAAGAAAATTCTGAAAAATTGATTGCGCGCCACATGTTCGATAAATTGTCTTGTGCTTTTAATACGATTTCATTGGAAATAGGAACCTATTATGATGAATATTAAATGGTTAATTGAGATATTGTTATGTTGATTGATTTTATCATAATGTTAATTCCATATGGCTCGTGCATATATGAGTTTCCAATAACTAGGTTCGTTTAGACTACTATATTTGATCTAGGCCAAAAACCTTCCGCTCAACATTGTTTTTTAAATAAGTTTTAAATAATCATTTTTAAAGGTACTTTTTATTTGGGGATATATTCACCCTCGCTCTAGATCTGGTGTCGTTTTCTAACACAAACATCATTAAAAGTTTCTAAATTTGGTTGTTGAGCTAATTTAGGAAACTTGAATATTTGTTCAAATATTTAAGGAGATATTCTCTGCAACAATCAATGCATGGAACAAGGAATAGTTTGGTATAAACTTCGAAGCCTATGGACAGCTGAAGGCTTATAAAAGGAAGACCAAAACATAGGGCAAAATAATTCTTAACAGATTGTAAAATAAGGGTTTAGGTTTGAGAGTATCTCATGTTCATTGTGGTGTAAATCAACCTTGTATCTTCTGATACTTGTGGTAGACATAATGTTCTCACTCAGAAACCTTTAGGTAATGAGTTGAGTATTGTTCTTGGTGGAAGATTTTAAAAAACCCAACTATTATCCTTATTTAAGATTCCTAACAAAGTGTTTTGGACTGGCACAATAGCTAGAATTGGCCCAATCCGCTTCTGTCTTCAAGGTGGCCCAACAACTTTGGCCCATTATCCCTGGTCTTCAGCCGAGAACACTTGGTCGATCACACCAAAAGAATATTGAGGATAACGATGCCATGACCATACGTCTTCCTGTACCAACATCCACTATCAAGTCTGCTCGCCGTGCATTGAGCAAATCACTAGGAAGACGCTCACAACGCGTCTGCCAGTCATCTCGTCCTTGCTCGGAGCAATGGCTAGTAACGGCATGACTGCCCATTTTGACCAAGTCGTTGCAGTTACCTATTTTTGAGGAACCTAATATCTAGGCCCAAAAATAGGAACCAATGGCTAGGCGCTGGGGAATTATATAAACCCTTACACTTGTGAGGGCCAGGTATCCAATATTCACTCTAAAAACCCTAATCTATTTCTTGCATCTCTTTGTGCTCCTACAAACGTTAGCATTAGAGTGCCTTGCAGGTACACACCCTCCTCTCCTTATATTTCCATCCAAGTAGACGTCATCATTTCGGCCTACCTCAGGTTCTGATCAACCGGTAAGATTAGTGGTCCCGTCCGTGGGAACTATATATCCTTAAAACTGAAGACCAAAGATACTTTCACTACTTCTGTCATGACCGACCATGATGAACACCACCTTTCTGGAATGATTGTACTCTCTCCCATCCATAAGACATACAGAAAACAAGAGCATCCTCATCTAGAGGATGTCCCATATGTTAGAAATGTCCGAACAACGTCTCTAGATTTGGTTGATATTGAACGTAAAAACCTTTAGTTCTTGGAAGATCATAGGGCCAAGAACCCCAATGAGGAACTACAAAAAATCCTTCATCCAGTTCTTATCCCACCAAATTTTGTCCCAGCTATGGAAGCACTGCTCGCTGCCCTTAATCAAACCAATGCGTTAATCATGCAACATAGCAAGAGGATTAGGGCCTGGGAAAAGAAGCGATCAAAGTCCCCTCCTCAGAGACACCAACGTTATGACTCCTGCAGTCCATCACCACCAAGGTGTGGTCGTCTTCCAGTACAAGAAAGGAAAAAAGTGTCTTTCCTTAAGAAACAAGGTCGCACACCTCCCTAGAGAGATCGGCGCTCTCTGATCTCTAAGAAAACCAAGAGTGGTCGGAGGCTTGATCGTGGCTGTTCTCCATCACCCAAGCCGAGGAAGCATCCAAGAAGAACCTCTCATGGCTGGGACGATATCCCCTGACGAGGGAGAAACAACTATTCCCCGCTAGCATCTCCTGATCATAGCGATGACGACGAGCCCCATGACCCATTATCTAGAGAGATCATGGAGATCCTGCTTCTTATCGCTCTGGAAAACCCCCACACTTATGGATATACGATGGCACAACAGATCCGGACGAGCACATCGAAAACATCAAAGTGTTTCTCAACTATAGGGGTTTCCTAGGAGCAAAAAAATGTCGATTGTTCCCAACGATGCTCAGAAAGGGAGCCATGGCTTGGTACAAGAGCCTCCCTGATGAGTCCATCTCCTCTTGGAAAGGCTTGGGAAGGAAATTCTCAAGGAATTTCACGGTGTCTCACCAACATCCCAAGTCTGAAGTTGCGCTCGAGGCCGTCATCCAGGGGAAGGATGAGTCCTTCCGAGCATACATTGAAAGGTACAACCAGGAAGTCGTCCAGGTCACCATAAGCGATAAAATGAAGAAGTATCTCCTCGAGCGTGTATTGCACCCTCGTAGTGATTTATCCAAAGTAGTAGATATTGAAACTCTTGCAACTCTGGATTCTCTTCTGCTCAAAGCACAAGCGCACATCCAGTTCGAGGAGAAAGAGGCAGCTAATAATGCGTGGGACTCACGACATAGAGAAAATATGAAGGTCTTGAAGACTGATGAACCATCGACATCCCGTTAAGAGGGAAAAAAGAAAAGGGAAGACAAGCCCCGGGAGTCTCGAGACTACAAGAGGCCACCAAGTCACTTCCATGACTCTACTCCTCTCAGCGTCTCACGCGAGAAGATTCTGACCGACTGTGCGAACACATAATTCAAGCATGTTGGGATTCGCTTCCCCTGACAAACACCGTCTAAGCCAGGGACGGACAAAACCAAGTACTTCTGGTTTCATAAAACTCACGGGAATACGACGGAAGACTGCATCCACCTCAAGGATGCCATTAAGATCCTCATTCGGGACAGGCATCTCAAATAATACAGAAAGAAGGAATCTCGCTAGGAAGATGCTCCCGAAACCAAACAGGTCAAAGAAACAGGAGCCACCCCAGATAAAGATCTCATGCCTATCGCTATGAGCATCATCTGGCCAGAAGATTTTTATTCTCTCGACATGTAGGAGGCCCCCCTATACTTCTCATCACACAACCCTTGGGAGTCATTCCCAGCAGCAATGGTTATTTCGGGCGGTGGATTTAACAAATGCATCATAGGCTCAGTGAAGAGAATATTTGAGCAGTTAATATAAGCTAACTCTGACATGAGTTCCACCCTCGACAAGTTCAGAGGAGGCTCCTAACCCCTCTTATTCTATCGGGAAGAGTGACCCGAAGGATCCCTCAACTCCAACATTTTGTTTCTCGTATGAGCTCGCATGGCAAACTTTGCTGTCAGGCGCATTCTGGTCGACGAAGACAACTCATTCAATATAATGTATTCCTAGTTATTCACCACCTTGCAGCTGAATAAGACACACCTAACCCTATACGTGGGCTCTGATCTTCAGGGATTCAATGATTCTATCACCAAACCTTAGGGATATGTCAAACTGATCATTACTTTCAGGGATGAAGAGACAGCCAGGTCCATCAAGACCCAGTTCCTCGTAGTAGACTGCCTTTCATTATATCAGTGCATCTTTGGAAGGCCCACATTGGCCGAACTAATAGCAGTGCCCTCCATGGTGCACCTAAAAATGAAGTACTACACCGCTGACGGCCTCGTCGCCACCCTGTACGGGGATATTTCGGCCGCCAGGAGATGTTTTAAAGCAGCTGATAAAGGCTTGAGCTCTATCAGTACTCAACCCAAGGCAACTAAAAGACCCTCTCTCCCCGATAGTTTTAAACAGCAAAAGTCGCAGCCCAATGTTGACACGACCGACCTAGACAACCGCTTTACAAAGGAGGACCTCAGAGAGTATAAGAATAAAGGGAAAGAGATCATGTTTAACGCAGAAGGATCGTCCTTGTCAATGAGCATCGGTGAACCTATAAATCCTATGCGACCAATTCTAGACAGGGAATTTGAAATTGCTCTCCTATGCAGCAACCCCTCCAAAGGAGTCAAGATCGATGTTGACCTCCCCGACTTGGCATAGAGACAATTGAAGGCGTGCTTGAAGGAGAATGCAGACTTGTTCGCCTGGAGCATAGCATAGATGCCTGGCTTAGACTCAAAGATAGCTTGCCATCATCTGACGATAGATCCTACCATTAAGGCAGTTGCTCAACTTAGGCACAGGTAGTCCCCAGAGAAAACTGAGGCTACCGAGCAGGCTATCAAAGACATCCTAGAGGAAAAATTTATTTCTGAAGCCCAGTACACAATATAACTCTCTAATGTAGTTCTTATAAAAAAGAGTAATGGAAAATGGCGCATGTGCATGTCTATACCGATCTCAATAGGGCTTTCCATAAAGATACTTATCCCCTCCCTAGTATAGATAAATTGGTTGATAATTCTACAGGTTTCAAACCACTATCCTTCATGGGCGCGTATTCGGGATACAACCAGATCCCCATAGCAAAGACAAACAAAAAATACACACCCTTCATGACCGAATTGGGTAACTATTACTACAACATAATGCCCTTCATCCTGAAGAACACGGGCGTCACCTATCAGCGCATGATGAACAAGGTCTTCCGAGGAGAGATCAAAGACATGCTCGAAGTCTACATTGAAGACATGTGCTCCACCTCAGGAAGGGCTTCGACCATGCGAGGAAATTCATAATGCAATTCAACCCATAAAAATGCACATTTGACATACGAGCAGGCAAGTTCCTGGACTTCTACTTAACATAACAAGGAATCAAAGCCAACCCCAACAAATATAGAGCATTTTTTGAACTTCCAACCCCGAGCTCGAAAATATCAATCCAATCTTTAAACAGAATGCTCACATCATTGTCCCATTTCATGGTAAAGTCTTCTCAACACGCGCTCCCCTTTTTCAAACTTCTCCGCAAAGAAGCTGCATTTGAATGCACCGAGGAGTGTGAGTGCGCCCTCCTTCATCTCAAACAGGCATTATCTCACTGAATGATCCTTTCAAGACTAGACAAGGAAGAAACTATCTACCTCTATTTGGTCGTAGCTTCCAAGGCAGTAAGTGTTGCTCTCATTTGGGAGACCCCCGAGGGGCAGAAGCCCATCTGCTTTACGAGAAAAGCCCTGCAAGGTCCCAAAGTAAGGTACCAGAAGATAGAGAAAATATCCTTTGCACTCATCAATGTGGCGAGGAGACTGAGATACTACTTATTGGCACACGCCATCGTGGTCCGCATAGAACACTCAGTAAAGCAATTACTTGGTCGACCTGATATGGTGCTAGAGGCGGTAAATTGGCAAGCAAAAAGGAAAGTATTATTTTATCGGGTGATACTTAGGTTATATCGTAACGTGTCTACATAGATTGATGTATTGAAATGTTGTTTAACAAATCTCTCGTTAATGAGTTTGGGGATAAATGGGTTGAAAGGAAAAGTATTAACAGAAAATAAATGTATAAAAAGGAAAAAGGAATAACTTATCAAGCATGCATATATACCACTTCTCACTGACTTAAACCTATCGACCAATTATACTAAACCTACAATATTCATCAATGTCATCACGTGTCAAACACAACATCCACTGTATCACCTCAGCGGTGATTTCTCAACCACCTCAATAACATAGAAGATAATTGTGCTCGCTTGCATCGACAATCTCTCAGAGCGACACAAACAACAGAGAGGCATTAATCACAGACACCATAAGTGAATAAAATCTCTAAATATATCTCTAGAATTCAGACACTATTAGATAATCATTCGAGCTAAGAATCTAAGTAGTATATGTCTATAGCAACTCAAATCCCTAGCACAGAGCAAAAATCAAGGATAACAATCGACAAAGATTTGTAAAGCAAGTTTTATATAATGCCAAGGGCGACAAATAAACATAAGATCAAGATAAATACATATACAAACCCAATCAATAGAGAATACACAAAGTAAAATAGAAATGACCCACATATCTACCAGTTTGTCAGTGCCGATGAAAGAGCAATCCACCCTGGATCATCCGTATGCAAGCTCCATAATTGTTATCTAAGTTAAACCAAACAAAATTGGAGGTTAATGGAGTTGGGAGAAAAAAATTCCACAAAACCATCACCTAAAAAATGAATGAAATGAAGTTATAAAACAAATCTCAGTAGACCGCGCTAAGAGGATTTGGGGTGCTAAGCGCGGCTTATTTATTTTACACATCAAACCGCCCTAAACCGTGCTAAGCGTAATATCTGCACTAAGCGGGCATCAAAGCAATGCTTCTTCCAGAGTCAAAATGCAAGCATCGCACTACAAAATACGCTGAGCACACTCGCGCTTAGCGGCCTTCTATGCGCTAAGTAGGTTCTCCCAGAAAAAACTTCCCAAAACTGGTCTTTTATTCCAAAAAAGTGCAACTGGAGCCGTGACTTTGAAACCTTATTCTCCGATTCTATAAAATGCAACAAATACCTACAAAATTAATGGAAAAACATTAATCGGTACACTATGTACACAAAAACACAAATGAACACAAACTAAGCGTATTTACACAAAATTCGGATTTATTCAATGATTATTAACAACAAAATGTCGATAAGTGCAACAAAAAGTATATACAAAAACAACTATTATTTGCACTTACCAAAATCTCCCCAACTTGAACTTGTGTGTCCTCAAAAAAGGCCAAACAACTCAAAGAACCAAAAGTAATCAACCAAAATATCATTAATCAACAAGTTTTAAAACAGAAAACAAATGTATATGTTATAACTGGTTTTAAATTCTGAGTCACCACCCTTAATTTTTATCCTAAGGAAGGGAGTATAAAGGAATAACCCTAAATGTTAGAGATTCTAGGTTTTTGGACTCGGTCTTAGACGAAGGGAAGGTGTTTGGCACCCCTCATCTACTTTGTTCACAAGGATACTAGGTTTAGAAGCACGATCTTTAGGGAATAGGGTTTTAGTTTTTTATTAGGGGAACTCGCCATGATTTTAGTCGTATGCCTACGTATCCTCTTATGAGGAATAAGAGTCTCAATTCATAGTTCGCAGTTGGTTTGTGTTTTTTATGGATTACAAAGATATTTGAATTTCCTGCATACTTAGTCTAGGCGTGTGAATAGCGGAGATATTTAGAAAAAGCGCCCACTTAATTAAAATGTGCTTCGTAATCCTTTTTGAAAATTAATTGTTGAATTAATTTAGTTATGAAAAATAATTTGCCGTTGGTTGAATATTTTTTATGTGTTAATCGTAGAAAAGATCTTTATTTAAATGCATGATTAAAAATATTTTTATGCAATGAAAATAAATAATATTTTGGATGAATTTATAAAATAATATTCATGTGATTTAATAATAATAATAATAGTTAATATAATATTATAATTATAAAAATAAAATATAAAATATAAAATATAAAATATAAAAATAATAAAGAAAATTAAATAAAATGCTAAGGGGGTTACAAATAATACTAGGCTAGTAAAAATGGGGGGATGCAGCTATTAGAGCCTTGTATTTAGATATTGAATTCAGGCCTAATAAGACAAAATTGGCTTAACTTTAAATGGGCCTTTCGGATTTAGAAAGGCTCAAGAGTTTCTTAAATAGTGGGAACCTCCTTCAAGGTTTGAAAATGGGCTGAAACCAAAACAAAGATCCTATTCAAAAAAGCGACAGACTTTGGGCCTTTTTCTGATTTAGAAAATGAAACCCATAAACCCCCTTTCAAGAACTAAACCCCCATGAATTTGAATAATAATTTTAAAAATAGAAATAAAAATATTATGAGCTAATAGGACAAATTAGTGGTATGACAATTTCCCCTATTTAATTTTCTTTCGATAGAATAGTGCGAGAATACGTAGGTCTTGCACATTCTGATCGAATGTTTATTAAATATTGGAAGATCCCAAAATATATCGAAAAGATTATAAGGATACGCTGTAAAGCGTTCCCATGAGTATGAAGAGTAAGCATGGATGATGATGTATCATCTAATCCATGTTTGAACCAAAGTTGATTTGACTTAGACATGACAAAGCGGATAACTCGTCAGTATCTAAGAAGAGATCGTTTGCATATTTACCATAACCTAGAAGGTAAATGATACAAGTTTGAAAAGCTGACTTACTAATGCTTGGATACTAATATAGAAAGTTTTGATTTGATTTGCTTTTGTCAATTCATCGCAACCTAGCGGATGAATAAAACAAAGTCTGATAACACATTACTGCATAGAGACTGATGCAATGTATTATGCAGATTTATTCGCACATCTATCACACACCTAGGGGATAGGTATTTGAAAAAACTTGATAACAACATTGCTGCATGGAGATTGATGCGGTAAGTTACATTGCAGATTTCGCACATTGTTGCATAGAGCCTAACGCAAGGAGCTATATCGCAGAGGGGAAAACACATTGCTACGTGGAGACTGACATAATGAGTTATATCGTAGATTTTGCACATTGCTGCATGGAGCTTGACGCAAGGAGCTATATCGCAGAGGAGAAAACACATTGCTGCACGGAGATTGATGCAATGAGTTATATCACAGATTTCTCACATTAATGTATGGAGCCTGACACAATGAGCAATATCGCAGAAAAAGATGTTTTTGATGATCAAATCTTAGATAACTAAATCAGAGATGAGATCAGATTCTTTTACAGGTTGTGTCTGTTCTCAACCAAGGTAATTGGTTAGCATAAAAATGTTAGGTTTAAAGATTGAAACTGAAGTTTTACGATGATGTTGGTTGTGTCTATCCTTAACTAAGACTATCATCATGAAGAAATAAACCCCAAATTTTCCTTATATGTACATGCACCAAATGTTATGAATGACCTCGATACTTTGATATGGTTATGTGCACGTCATGCTTGATGTGGGGCTCTTAGTGGGAAATCTACTACCAAGATTTCCAAGGAATCTTCTGCCTAGATTTGATTGTGAACTACCTTCTACCGAGGTCTTCTGGATAATCATCTACCAAGGTCAACTAGGAGAATGTACTGCCGAGATTCCATTGGGAACTACCTTCTTCTGAGGTCTTCTAGAAAATCGTCTGTCGAGATTAACTAGGGGAATCAACTGTCGAGATTTAATGTATAATTACCTTCTATCGAGGTCTTCTGGATAATCATTTGCCGAGATTAACCAGGGGAATCTACTGTCGAGATTCCATGTAGATTTATCTTCTATCAAGGTCTTCTGGATAATCAACTGCCAAGATTAACTAGGGAAATCTACTGTTGAGATTTGACGTATAATTACCTTCTGCCAAGGTCTTCTGGATAATCAACTATCGAGATTAACCAGGGGAATCTACTGCCGAGATTCAATTGAGAACTACCATATGCCGAGGTCCTATGGATAATCAACTGCCGAGATTAACCAGGGGAATCTACTGACGAGATTAGATTGTGAACTACCTTCTCCCGAGGTCTTTTGGATAATCATCTGTTGAGATTAACCAGGGGAATCTACTATCAATATTCGAGTGTGAACTACCTTTTGCGAAGGTCTTCCAGATAATCATCTGCCAAGATTAAACATGGGAATCTTCTGCCGAGATTCGATTGTGAATTACCTTCTGCCGAGGTCTTCTGGATAATCATTTGCTGAGATCAACCAGAGGAATATACTACCGAGATTCAACATAGAATCATAACTTGTTTTGACAATGATGATTGTCTTCACGTGAAACATGGTTTTATGCTATGCATGTTGTTGTACCCCAAAATTTTCCCTCCCATTTCTCAAGAAATCACCCTGGATCCTCAAGTTTGCTTTCATCAAGTTTCCAAGCCTTGAATTATCAATTTTTCCAATCAAACCATTCACAAGGGCAAAATTGTCATTTGCACACTGAGAAGTCGAACTTTGACTTTTGAATCAAAATCAAATCTCAAAAATCATATTACATCAAGACATGTTGGAATATGGAGTTTGTTTCATCAAGAATTTCAAAAGTCAAATTTTACTTTGGAAAAGTCAAATTCTAAATACTTAGAAATTTTTCTAAGTGTCTAAGAAATATGACAATTTTAGAACTTCTGGGCCAGTGTTCACATTCAGCAAATTCTTGATATTCTCAAGACAGTGTTTGGTCAGAATTTTTGGGCCAGTGTTCACAAAGGTTCAGTCAGAGTTTGCCAAGGTAAATCAAAGAAGATTACAAAGCGTGCTGCAAGCTTAATGGAAATTCTGAAGGATCCTTCAGAACATGCTGAATCCAGAAGATAAGAGGATCAGAAGATTGGATGCTACACTGAAGCAGAACTTATAATCCAGAGTTAAGCAAGGATGCAAAGTTTCACATGGGAACTCATTTAATGCTCACAACCACTTTTGAGTCTTTATCCAAGGGATTTCCCCCACGTGTACCCCTACTGTCTTGGGAAGACAAACTTTTATGCAAAAGTATGCTAGGCCCAAGAGCTGCTTCTACTTTTCCTTAATTCATGCTGACAAATCTAGCTTAGGCGCTGCTAACCATCCCACTTGGTGCATTGAACCACGCTTGTTTAAGCTTACTTCAAAAGTAAGTCAACATCTAGCATATGATGTTGGCGCCACTTAACATCTCTAAACTACAAAACCTTTGCCTATAAATAGAACACCATTGGCCACTGAGAAAGGGGAGAGGAAAAAAATTTGTGAAAGTGGTGAAGGAAAATTGAGAAAGAAAAGTCTTGAACCCCTGCAAAAATTCCAAGAATCTACAAAACCATAAACCCAAAAATACAAAACCTTAACTTTTGATTCCTTGTGTTCAAACTCCATTTGTTCTTAAGTGTTCTTTACTAAAACCATCCACAAAGTTTCTGATCCACATATCAGAAACTTCCCTAACTTCTGTATTCGTACTGCCATACACTCTCCATCCACCTCCACCTCAAAGAAGTCAGAATATCACCCCTTGGCTGTTCTAGAAGTTGCAAACTTCTATCTTGTTGAGCACGTGAAAAAGTTGCTCAGAACATCACCAGAGTTCGGGACCAACCTCCAGTTCACAAAATCTTTTCCAGCTGCAAGGTAAGTTTTCTGCTGACTCTTATCATACTAATTAGGAATTGTCAAATTTTGCATATTTAACACAATGTAGATATTCTGATCCTGATGATGTACATATTCTGAAATTTCATGCATCTTCCTGCCTAAGTAGAAGGAATCCAAGTTCAGAGTTTCATAAAGAAATTAGGACTCAGAATTAGGATTAGCCAATTCATGTTGCTTCTGATTTGTGCTTCTGATATTTCATGAAACTTGTCATAATTGTTATATGTGTAACTTCTGTTCTGTTAAGAAATGACTAAGTTGCAGATGTTCTGACTGGCATGGAAAGAGGAAAAGTTTTGACAGTTGCATCAGAACTTTCAAAAACTTCCAAATTCTCAGAAGATCCAGAACTTCTGAACTCCCATATTTCTACTAACGTTGTTTCTCTTTGTGCAGCAAGTCAGAGTCAGAACTTCTGACCTCTTCCATTTTCAGCATTTGCGTTGATTTTTTTTTCTTTCTCTTTTATTATTTTTTCTTCCATCATATTTATTTTCCAATTAATCAAAAAACACCAAAAATATTTCATATTCACATGTTATATTTTCTTTTAACATAAATAGACAAAAAATATTTTCTTAAACAAAACTCATTTCTTTTTTTTTTAAAACGAGACAAACATTTTACATTTCCTGTACATTCTTATCCCTTCAATATGGTTGTAATAGTAACATAGGATTTAATTTGTAATCCCCATTTGAAATTTGTACACCCCATCCCCCTAATGATTATAATAACGTAGAATCTTTATCTTCCGTACTTTTATTGCTTTCAAATATTGTTAGTAATTAGGGTCTGTATGGCAAGACTAAAACCAATGTTTAGAAAACTCTAATTCAAGATAAACAAGCATGAAAATCAAACACACTTGAACCCTTAGGGTAATTCCACTTGTTGCCTTACAAAAATGGCCATGTTATACATGTGGGATGTCTTAGCACAAACAAATCGAAAAATACAAGATCATAGTTCCTCGATGACGCTATCAAAGTTTCCTTTCAAAATGATCTTAGTCCCTAAAAGAAAAGTGCTAAGTCATCTTACAACATTGCTATCATGGTCATACGATGACCCAACGCCCGTCCCTTCACATCCAACGATGGGGCTTCTTACCAAGTCAATGGTAAGATAGAAACATCTAAAGGAGGAGGAAAAGCACATCTAAGACCTTTTGAGTAAGTAGATTACTTTTAGTTACTTGCTCACTCTCAAAACAAATATCCTTGCTATTTTCAAAACAATCACATGCACTTTCCAAACATCTTTCCAAACTTGAAACATTTTCAAAAGCTCAACACTTTGTATACGTTCTTACGAACGAGAACTATTACAAAGTTTGCCTAAACGATGGCACCTTTTCAAAATACTTTCAAAAACCACACAAAGCATATTTTCCAAACAAAAGCAAGTGATCTAGAAAGTAACTAAGAGCCCATGGAAAACCATGGATGAAAAGGGTGCTAATACCTTCCCTTTTCATAATCTACCCCCCGAACTCAAGAAAACATCTCTAAAGGTCTTTCCGGTGCTTTTTCACCTTTCCTTTTTGGATAAAAGAAAAGTAGGTGGCGACTCTAGCTAACCGCAACATTTACGATCAAATGCAAAAACCTCAAGTCAGTTCTCCCACCGTATCACACATGTATATGTGATTGATACATGAAATTTAATGATTGATTGATGCATGTAATGAGTGACTTGGATATGTATCAATGGATGTTGGATTTTGAAAAGTGAATGCGTAATTGTGCTTCTCTTTTTTTATAGATATGCTCAATCCATGTTGTCTGAACCCGTCAGATGGATGAGATGATAAGTATAGTTTAATTCTGGATCGAAGAGCCTTAATGCATGATTTATGCATCTTTGCGCTTTATGATTATTACTCGAATGGTTTTTTAAATGATGCCCTTGTGATGGGTCGTGGATGATTAGAGCATAGAGGTTTTCCTATGCAACAAGGTCGCTTGTCACATGATGGTTTAATGGTATGCTATCATGATTTTGTGATACTCAATTTGAACTTAAAGATTGCTTGATGTTGGAGAAAGATCAACTGGAGGTTATGACAGTACGTGGAGAGCTTGCCCCAATGTGAACTATATTTCCCTAATTTGTCGGTAGGGTCTTGGAGGATTTTCTCATTGATATGAGCTTGGAAATAGTTTGATCATAATATGAATGACCCTACTACCTTGTACTATACCCCTGATAAATAAATTCTTGAAAATGTTTGGATTTGATGAACCATTTTGAATCAACTCCTTTTGATCGAGCCTCGCATTAGTTTCCCCCAACATTTGAGTTTTAAAAGATGTGCCCCTCAACCTCCATGATTTGGAGGAATTACCCTCAGAAAGAACTTATACCTCATCATGAACTTGACATAGACTTCCATAAGTATTCGAAGCTTGAAAAGTTTTCACTTGAAGTTGCTTGAAGGGAAATTTGGACCCTACATGCAGTAGGATGAACTTGGTATGTACCGCCCCAACATTTGAATATTGGAAGGTTGCCCCTGATTATAAAAGACTTGAGTGGTATGTTAAAACGAGGAAGCCTAATTATATCCTATTGTGATATGACTTGATTAAGGAATGCTCCTTCGAAAGGTATTCCCCTGATTGAACAATGCTTTGAAATTTGATCCAGGTTGATTAAATCTCGGAATGATCACCCCTTGTCAATAGTATTTTCATGTGATATACCCATATGATCAATAGTATTTTCCCTTGTTTATAGGGGTCCTCTTAGATGCTTTGGCCCCAAGTTAGAAGCTTCTTGGAAATGCTGCATTGGATCATACCCTTTTGAAATCACCTTGATGCTAAGTATTGATTTGTAAGTAAATTTATCCTCTTTGAAAAGTAATCCTAATGTGATGCGCATGCAAGTTCTTGAAATCGAAATTGATTATTGAAAAGAAATGGATGATTCGAGATGAATAAGTGGCAATGAGGTTTAGTGATAATTTATCAAACATTAAGAGTCAGTTTAACAAAAATCTTGCTGAGTATGCTTTCATAGTGAACCTAGCTTCAATTAGGACTTTTGATGGTTATAGCGTGGCCATGGTTTGTGGTTTAAGAAACAAAATATATAAGGCTCAAAATTTGTTTATCCCACCCCATTATCCTTGATGTTCTCCAGTCCTAATTTCAATTAATGCAACAGATGCGTTTCAATTAATTCTTTTGAATTTTCAGTCCATTAGGATGCCCTAACCTTTGCCTAAGTCAAGTTTTGATTTCCTTTGATTTAACGGGCTTTCTCTTTTGAATTTCTTTTTGCTTTTCGATTTTGACACTTGTGACTGTCATGATGATTGTTGTAAGCTTCTTCTTTATTGTTTTCCTTAATTTTGAATGATGTATTGAGGAGGAAGATATTGAGAGCTTCAAGTATTCCTCATTCTTGATGGATGCGAGGAAAAGGATATGCTTAAACCCTTGCTTAGATTGTTTCCTCAATCTGTGATTATGTATCGAGGAAGAAGATATGCTTGAACCTTCACTTAGATGGATTTTCCTAATATTTGAATGCATCATTGAATTAATCGAGATCTACCCTGCCCCTGGTTAAGATTAAGGTTGTTTTTAGAAATAAAACAAAACTCCAACTCCTGACTCGAGGGGGTTGACTACGGATTAACTCCTTATTTCTCCAATGTTTAGGAGGTGAGACAATGCCTTACATCATCAGCTAGTCTTACTATTAAAAAGCATACATCAGCAAAATTCGATTATTTTTGTATTTTCATCATTCTCCCGCAAATTTTGTTAAAGTTGTGCAATGGAAGAGAGAATATAAGAATAGAAAGTAGTTGATTATTTGTGGAATGAATCGATTTCAAAAATGTGCATGATTACTTATTCAAATTACTGATCACAAAGTACAAAGTTTATAACAAATAACACTTAGCAAGAAAGAAATTACACATGATAAAGCCTAAATATCCTAGGGATGAGCTTCTTTAGTGATCTACCAATTAGGGCAAGGGATTTTCCATCATATACGGGACATCTTCTTCAAAAGTTAATTGCTTATTTTCAATCAGCTCGTGTACCCCTTCTTTGAATGAATTGCATTCTTCAATCGAATTCCCCGCTACTCCATCATGAAACTCACATTGAACATCTGAGTTGTACCAAGGAGGAAATGAAGACTTCATGGATCTGGTTTGTCTAGGGGTCATTGCTGAATTTTGGACCAGATATGACCATAATTGACTGTACGTCATATGGATTGGGTCAAACTGGCGAATTTCCCCTTCTTGGCGGTTTGGACGCCTATGTTGATTCGAGCGTTGATGGTGATTGTTTCGATTCCAAATTGGTTGATTTTGACATTGACGTTGAGGTGGAATCTTAGCCTAATGGTTATGTGGTATAGGACATGACTTCTGGTGTTGGAGACTAGAGGGTGGCTGTTGGCATTGAGCATCTACTGCATATGAATATTGATGATAAGTCACAGGAGATAGAGTTCCTGGAACTTGGTAAGTTTCCCATATTAAATTCATTTCATTTTCTTCTTCCTCTTGGAAATATCTAAGGGATTCACTAGTTGGGTTACTCAGGATGCTTTAGATTTTTCCACTTTTGATGTCGTTCTCAATGCGTTCCCCAACTATTACTAGGTCAGAGATGTGTGACGATACATTGCCCAACATTTTTTCATAGTCCTGACCTCGTAGGATGCTCATGAACAAGTCTACAAACTCCTTATCCAATAATGGTGGTTGCACTCGAGCAGCCAACTCTCTCCATCTATGTGCATATTCTTTAAAGGATTCGTTACTCCCTTGAGATAAATCTTGCAGTCACATGCGACTTAGGGCCATGTTCGTGTTGTATTGATAATGCTTCTGAAATTCCAAAGCCAAGTCATTCCTGGTGGGAACATGGTTTCTTTCTAATTGCGTATACCATTCTAATGATACTCCACTAAGACTGTCTTGAAAACAATGGATAAGCAATTTGCCGTCGCGTGGGTATGCTGCCATTTTCCTAACATACATCTTCAAATGAGTCTTAGGACAACTAGCTCCTTTGTACTTTTCGAAATCTAGCATCTTAAACTTCGGAGGAAATACCACGTCCTCCACCAAACATAAAGAAGAAGCATCAAAGTTATGAGTGTCATATCCTTCTATGGCGCTAAGCCTCTTTTCCAGCATGCAGTATCTTTTGGTGTTCTCAGCATCCTATGGCTCTTTAGTATTCATGGTCGGGTTTTACCCTTGGGGTTTTTGCATAGGGAATTCAAATTGATGATACTCAATAAATTCATGGGATAGAGTATACCCGTCTTGGAAAACGGCGTGTTCCTGCATATCAAGGTTCTTAATTGAATCTTGTATAGGCTGAGGTCGAGCCTGAGTGTTTTCTTGAAGTGTAATGATGTCCTCAGTTGTGTCTTTTTGACCTTCTATCATTGTCATAGTTAACATTATGCTTGCTTCGTGAGTTGTTTAGAGTTTGTTTTGAGTATCCGAGATTCACCTTGTTGGAATATGGTTGGAAGTTTTCTGTGAGTTGAAGAGATGTGAGCTTTTATGCAGATGGGTGGAAATGAAAATGTATGAAAATGCTTAGGTATGCAAAAAATATATATTTTTTGGATTTTAGGTACTGTTGTACCCCAAAATTTTCTCTCCCATTTTTTATTCAAGATACTATCCTAGGTCTTCTCGAATACTCAATTTGGCTCAGAAGTTGATCATACAGATTCTCTTCCCATGCAGTAAGCCAACAATTAGGGTTTGACGTTTCTCAAAGAAAATTGATTCTTCAAAGTTTCAAGTGGGCTTCATAGATCTTCATGTCTAATCAAGGGTGTTCATGCCAAGTTTCAAACCTTGCATTGCAAGTTTCCTCAGTCAATGGTTTAGACGACTGAAAATGACTCCTTTAACCTAAAAATCGACCTTTTGTGTGAGAGCAAATTCAAGCGATAGTAACTTCTTCATTATTCGATATTCTTTAGCTGTTCTTCTTGCGTATGACTCTCCTCGATGTCATCTCCAATTTCTCTTCACAAATCAAGAGTTGATTACGTGTAGAAGATCACCAATTTCGAATGCGTTAGAAGTCACTTCATGGATTTTGACCTAATCTTAAATAACCGTCGCCTAATTTCTAAGAATTGTGATTTCCTCAATTACGAGATCTTGAGATGATTATTTATGAATTTGGTTATAAGTGATGTTACATACGAGTTTATCTTCAAATATCGAAATAAAATTGCAATTGGAATACTTTGAAAGTTATCGAATCGTCGCAAGTCATTTGTTTGATTTCAAGTGTTCTTAATCACCATTGTTTTTGAAATTTGTTAAGGTTGATGTTTGTTCTCAAAGCATGATTGTTTGGCAATGAAGTTCCATTTTAATCGAGTATGGTGTGTGAGTTCATTTTGAATGCAAATTTGGTTTGGACAAAAGTTGAAGATTAAGACTGTCATTTAGATGACCATGGCTTTGGGTTTGAGTTAACCAAGTTAGAATTGAATTCTTAAACATTTATTTTGTTTAGAAATTTGATTGGAGTACAAGGAGCATTGGTTTATTTGACCATTTTGTGATTGCTTGAAGTTCAAGTTACCAAACCAAGATGTTTTATTCAAAGCATTCAATTGAGAATTGCAAAGTTTAAATAAATTCAGGATTGCTACGATAAATTTCATCATTTACAAATTTATTCAAGGCCTTGTGTTCATTACATCATAAATGAAATAGATTACACATTTTTGTTTACAAAGAATTACAATGTTTGCTTTGTCTACAAAGAGAGAAAGTTTATTTTGTTTCTTCAAGTATCCATTGCTTCATCTTCAAGCAATCCTCTCTTGCCATCCACGCCTCATGTTCATGAAACAAAGAAGAGAAAGTTAGAAATTCAAGCAAAGTGTTGTGTAAAGAAAAGAAAAGAATTCATCACTAGGGTTTGTATGTAGGAATCAGAATTAAAGATGGTTCACTTTATCATAATCCCTTTTCTCCCATTTTTTGCAAATCACAAGGTTGGGCCTTGGTTCACAAAAAGGAAAAGGAAAATACAAAGTGTGATATGGTGGGAGAACTGACTTGAAGGTTTTGCGTTTGTGTTCGCAAATGTTGCGGTTTAGCAAGAGTCGCCACCGACTTTTCTTTTATCCAAAAAGGAAAGGTGAAAAAGCACCAGAAAGACCTTTAGAGATGTTTTCTCGGGTTCGGGGGGTAGATTATGAAAAGGGAAGGTATTAGCACCCTTTTCATCCATGGTTTTCCATGGGCTCTTAGTTACTTGCTAGATCACTTGCTTTTGTTTGAATGTGCTTGTGGTGTGGGTTTTGAAAGTATTTTTGAAAATGGAACTTCGTAATGGTTCTCGTTTCAATAATAACGCATACAAAATGTTTGTTTCAAAAATAGTTCAAAGAGGTGTTTGTGAGATGTGTTTTTGAAAGTGATTTTAAAAAGGTGTCTTTGTAATGGTTATCGTTTCTATAAGAACGCGTACAAAGTTTTGTCTTTCAAAAAATGTTTCAAAATGAGAGTGTCGGTGTATGAAATGTTTTTGTTGTGAGCAAGCGAGTAACTAAGAGAGAACCTACCTACTCAAAAGGTCTTAGATGTGCTTTTCCTCCTCCTTTAGATGTTGTTATCTTACCATTGATTTGGTAAGAAGCCCCATCGTTGGATGTGAAGGGACGGGCGTTGGGACGTTGTATGACCATGATAGCAATGTTGTGAGATGACTTAGCACTTTTCTTTAAGGACTAAGATCATTTTGAAAGGAAACTTTGATAGCGTCATCGAGGGACTATGATCTTGTATTTTTCGATTTGTTTGTGCTAAGACATCCCACATGCATAACAAGGCCATTTTTGTAAGGCAACAAGTGGAATTACCATAAGGGTGTAAATGTGCAAATGTGTTTTATTTATATGCATTTAGTCTTGATTAGGGTGATCTATTTGTTGGTTTTATCTTGCCATACACACCCTAGTTACTAATAATGTACGAAAGCAATAAATGTGTGGAAATGTAAAGTCCTACGCTATTACAATATTTAAGGGATGGGGGTACATATTTACAAATGGGGATTGCAAGTAAAAATAAGTCCTAAGTTACTATTACAACCATATTGAAATGTACAATATAAGAAATAAATGGACTTGTTTAGAAAATGTTTTTGTCTTAATGAAAAAAAGAAATTAATAAATTAATGAAAGAAAAAAAAATTTATGTCTTTTTTATATTGATGAAAAGAGTTTTAATGTTGAAAGTGATAAAAAGGAAAATAAATGAGACATAGGTACAGCGTGTTGCTGCAAGCAAAACAAACAGAATCAGAAGTTCTGGAACCAGGCGCGCTGTGACTCAGCAGGAAACGTCAGTGGACATCAAAAGTTCTGGATTGGTATACTCTGAGGTCCTGCAAGACACGTTAGAGGGAAAGGGAACAAAGGTTCTGGATTGGTACATTCTAAAGTCCTGCAAAAACGTTAGAGAGAAAACACAGAGGTTCTGGGTGGTGTTCAGCCAATGAACCAAAAGTCAGAAGTTCTGTGTTATGCTAAAACAGTGAGTAAACGTTAGCAGTTCAGTGCGTTATCAACATGTAAAAATCAGAAGTTCTAAGTGTTTGAAAACATCTGATGGAAACATCAGAAGTTCAGTGTATTTGACATGTAAGGAGAACTCATAGGTTATGTGTTGTGTTAGAACAGTGAGTAAGTCATCAGAAGTTCTGTATTGTGTTGAGCCAGTGAGTGAACATTAGCAGTTCAGTGTGTTATCAGCATGTAAGCATCAGAAGTTCAGTGTGTGTTAACAGTGAGAAAAATCATAGAAGTTATGTGTGTTAAAACAGTGAAGAGAACTCAGAAGTTCTGCGTGCTTAAACAGTGAGAAAATCCTAGAAGTTCTGTGTGTTAAAATGGTGAGTGAAAAACAGAAGTTCTGTGTGCTTAAACAGTGAGTGAACATCAGAAGTTCTATGCCATATTTCAACTCTTAATCAGCACATCAACAATTTATTCAGTTCTTTAAACAACAAATCAGAAGGATACCAGCACAACAGTTTATAGAAGTTCTAATCCTAGATCTGAGTCTAGCCTTAATCAAGAAGTTCTGATCCATGGTTTTTCTACTTATGCAATGATATGGAAAACATTAATACTATGATATTTACATGTTAATAATGTTCAAAATGAAAAATGCAAGGTCAGAAAGACTTACCTTGAACCTGGAGCATGGGCTTGGAGCTTTGAGTGGCTGCCTTGGGATGTTCTGAGTCAGCAAGAGAAACGGAAGAGGAAATGCCAAGTTCTTTGATTCAAAAGGAAGAACAAAGGTTTGTTTTTGTGTATGAGAAATCTGGATTTTTATGAAGGTTTCACAACTTCCTTTTCTCTCTTTTGGCCAATCTGTCTCTCCAAAAGCCAGTCCCTTGAACGTGTGATGGAGCCACTTATTTATAGATGAATTTGTTGTGATTTTGGGGGGGGGGAAACAAATGGGATTTTAACACTTTTGGCATACTATTCCTTTGCTTTTAATCACAGTTTTCGTATGCTAGTTTGGTGCAATTATGGGATGCAGGCGTAGGCTGAAGTAGCTGTTGGTTATAGGTCTGCAGCAGGTTGTACAAACAAGGTTTTGGGATTTGGTCAAGTTCTGACAAAAGAGTTGAATATAACCCTCATATGCTAAAGCGATGCCTTGTTCTTGAAGCAAGCATGGTGGTTGTCAGCAGGAATGAAGGAAAAGCAAAAAGCAAAGCATGGGCTTAGTATCAAAGTTGTTATCCCAAGATAGTAGAGGTACACGTGGTGAAAATCCTTTGGATAAAGACTCAGAAAGTAGTTGTGAGTATTAAATAAGCATTAATTGATAATGAGACTTATCACAACCAGAAATACCGCAACGTGAGATTCTACACCATGGCTTAGTTCTGGACCAGAAGTTCTGCTTCAGCATAGCATCCAACCTCTGATCTTTGTATCTTCTGGTTCCAACATGTTTTGAAGGATCCCTCAGACTTTCCAGTAAGCTTGCAGCACGCTTTGTAACCTTCTTTGATTCACCCTTGCAAACTTCGGATTATAAGTTCTTCTTCAGCGTAGCATCTAATCTTCTGATCCTCTTATCTTCTGGCTCCAACATGTTCTGAAGGGGCTTTCAAACTTTCTAGAAAGCTTGCAGCACGCTTCTTAACCTTCTTTGAATTACCCTGGAAAACTTTGACTGAGCTTTTGTGAAAACTTGCCCAGAAGTTCTGACCAAACTCTGTCTTGAGAATATCAAGAATTTGCTGAGCGTTATGGTGATAATCTGGTCAGAAGTTCTGAAATTGTCATATTTCTTAAACACTTAGAAAAATTTCTAAGTATTTAGAATTTGACTTTTCCAAAGTAAAATTTGACTTTTGAAATTCTTGATGAAACAAACTTCATATTCCAACATGTCTTGATGAAATATGATTTTTGAGATTTGATTTTGATCCAAAAGTCAAAGTTTGACCTCTCAGTGTGTAAATGACCATTTTGCCCTTGTGGATGATTTTCTTGAAAAATTGCAATTTAAGGCTTGGAATTAGATGGAAGCAAACTTGAGGATCCAGGGTGATTCCTTTGAGAAATGAGAGGGCAAATTTTAGGGTACAACACAAAGCAAGCCCAAAGCTTCCAAGCACAACAAGCCAAGCCAAGACTGTCCAAAACATGCAACAAATTTAGCAGCAGGCAGCAAACATACAACAAGAAATGCAAATAAGTCAAAGCTGCCAAGCACAACAAGCCAAGACAAGGCTGTCCAATACATGCAGCAAATATAGTAGTAGGTCAAACAACAACAAAATACACGAACAGAACAGCAGGCCAAGCCTGCAACATAAAGCAAACAACACAGTAGAACAACAGCAGGCAGCAGATGAAAAACAAGCAAAATATAGCCCAATTGCCAAAACTGCCAAGCACAACAAACCAAACCAATGAGCCAAATAGTCAGCAGTATTTCATTAAAAAAATAGCAAGCTTTCTCAACAAACAAGTTATCATCACTTTCCTAAAAAAATTCAAACCCTTCAGAATTTATTTGCATCATAGAAAGATGAAGAGCGAAAGAAATAAGACAGAAGGATATCACCTAGCAGTAACAGTCCCAAAACCAGCAAAAATAGCCCTGCTATAGCCTGTATAATAACATGTCCAAGGCAGGCTAAAAACTTGCACCAAAATAGGCAATCCCTAAACCTGTTATTTCACTGCATCATAAACAGTCTAGGAGTTACACCAAAATGGAAAAAAACATCAACCTACATCAAGAAAGGATTAAAACAGTATATGATAATAGTTCAAACTTATCATTATTGTCCCTCCAATTCCCACTAGGTCAGCTGATATAATACAAAAACAACCAAGCGGCAAAAGAGGGACGGATAGATACAAATACAACCAAACGCAAAACTTCAACAAAAATTGAAGACAACACAACCAACAAGCTAGCTGTTAGAGAACAAAAAGAACACACCAGATACAAACCACACCCCAACGCCAAACTTCAACCTTAATCTCATACAACACAACCAACAAGCTAGCTGTTAGAGAGCAAAACAAAACACACCAGAAAGACCAAACCAGAGCAAGGATATACAAACAAACAAAGAGCTAAACCAGCAGAGAAAAACCAAACCAAGAACCAAAAACCAGCAAGGGGAGGAGGTATCTGTTGGCCAGCATAAGCAGATAACGAAAACCAGAAAAACAAAACCAAGCATCATACCTATTAGAGAAACTCACCTCTCTGACGATACCCTTTTTTTTTCCTCTTTTAAATTATTGTTGATACTTGTCTTTGTCTATAGTTGAATCAGACTTTTTTCTTTCGAGTGAATCCGCGAGAAGAGTTGAGTTGCAACCATATTTCTGACCCAAGACCAAACTATTTCTTTGAGTCCGTAAGCGGTGGACGATGTAGATCGTTTTCTCTGATTTAGGTTTAGATGAGAAGGTTGAGTCTACTAGTAGATAGGGAAAGTGAATCGCGAATGGTGTTTGAAGCGGAAGCCATAGAAATGTTCATTATTAAGAGAAGAAGAACAAGGAAGGTGACAGAGAGAAGCAAGTAGAGGGACGAGAGCGGTTGAGGGATTTTAGGAAAATAGAGATTCAGAATGGCGAGGAACAAAGGCTGTTTGCTTTGGTTCAGAGGGTTGAGTTTTGTTTTAATTATTGTTAATTAGAATTTAATCAAGTTTTATTGAAATAACAATAACCTATCCCCAACGCGGCGCATTCATGCAAACTAGGGTTTCCAAAACCCTTCATATCCTTTCCAAATCAGGTCGCCCCATTGGGCTTGCTGGCCCAATCACACTATCATTTTCCCCTTATATTTCATTTAAGTCATTTCAATGACGAATGAAGCAGGATAGCGTAGTGGTTGGACAGTGGGTTGGCGAGCGTAGTGTTCTAGGTTCGATTCCTGGAAGTTGTTTTGTTCCTTTTTCTTTGTATTTTTTTAAAACACATGCTTTTCCTCATTGACAAACAGCTTTGGGCTTCACATTTCTTTTTTGGCCCATCCATATTTCTACCTCACACACCCATAGTCAGTTTAACACCACCATCTTACTTTGTTTTGTTAGTTTTGATTTTAATTAATCATGTAGCTTTGTTAGTTAATTTTTCTTAATTAGCTTAGTTCTAAGTTTAAATTAGGAAATTTTGTGATTTATTTTATTTTATCATTTAGTTAATATCTTATTAACTTATTTAGTTTCTACGTAATAAAAAAAACCTAAAAAACAAAAAAAATAGGTATACATTTGATCTAATATTTTTTAGCTAATCATTTTCTTTAATAGAATAGATTTTTTTCTATTTTTCCTTTCAAACTTTTTTTAAACAAAAAACAAGAATTTTATTTCTTTATCTTGTTGATTAATTTTTACTTCATGAACTTGTTGTAATTTCGATTAATTTCTAGATTCGATTTGGTTGTATTGTTTGCCTATTTGGACATTTAATTACGTTGATCCATCCCCATTTGTAAATTTGTACCACCATTCCCAAAAGCTCTGTAATAGCATAAAATTTCAATTCCCGCAATTTACTGTTTTCCTTATACTGTATAGTAATTAGGCGTGCATGGCAAGATTCAAAATCAATCGCTAGATAACCTAATTTCAAAGACAAAATAACTTAAAACAAACACACTCTTTCGCACGCACACCTCTAGGGTAACCTCGCTCGTTGCCTCAGAAATATAGTCATGTCCCTCGATTATGGGATGCTTTAGCAAAGACCCTTCGATAAAAAAAGATCGTAGTCCCTCGATGTCCTTCAATGTTGCCTTCGGTAAAACAATCTAGTCCCTTACGAAAAATTGCTAAAGCATCTCATAAGTTGCCTTCTACGACTGTATAAATGTCCCGCGCCGGTCCCTTCACATCCAACGATGGAGCTTCTTACCAAATCAATGGTAAGATAGTAACATCTAAAGGAGGAAGAAAAGAACATCTAAGACCTTTCGAGTAGGTAGATTCGCTTCTAGTTGCTCGCTTGCTCACGACAAAAACATTTTTACACCAACACTTTCATCTTGAAACATTTTCAAAAGACAAAACACTTTGTACGCGTTCTTATAGAGACAAGAACCATTACAAAAACAACTTTTCAAAATCGCCTTCAAAAAACACATTACACAAACACCTCTTTGAACTATTTTTTTTCTTTTTTGAAACAAGACTTTGTATGCGTTCTTATAGAGACGAGAACCATTACAAGAACATTTTCAAAATACTTTCAAAACTCACAACACAAAATCATAATTTTCAAACAAAGCAAGTGATCTAGCAAGCAACTAAGAGCCCATGGATAACCATGGATGAAAAGGGTGCTAACACCTTCCCTTTTCATAATCTACCCCCCAAACTCAAGAAAACATCTTTAAAGGTCTTTCCTGTTCTTTTCAGTCTTTCCTTTTGGATAAAAGAAAAGTCGGTGGCAACTCTTGCTAACCGCATAATTGCGATCAAATTCAAACGACCCGTGTCAGTTCTCCACCGTATCACAGAACTGGCGACTCTGCTGGGGAAATTATTAAAGTGGGGTTACCTTAGGGCTAGATCATATTTACTTTCTTTCATTATTTGACTTGTATGCTTTACATTGTCGTTATTTGTTTGGGATTGAATCCTCTACCCGGATTTAGGATACCTTATAGGTAAGTAGCAATACGTTATGGAAAATATGCGGGGTATACTGACACGGTCTAAGAAATAGCTACGTTAGTGTGACATATTTGTGGGTACCGGTAGCCCTTGAGTAGTCAAGGAGAATACGGGGACGTTGAGTGATGTCATGAAGCACTAATTGACTTTTAGAACCTTTACTTGACCAACTTGGCCATTAGGACGTAGTGAGATGACCGACTTTGGTCCAGTCCGAAGTTGGTAGATACTCGATACTACACTCATTGAGGTTTGATTTATTGGGATATTTTGGTCGCCATTAAAGAGGCTTACGCTGAAACAGTGACCAAAGAAACAAACCAGTGATATTGAGCCCTTTAGAACCCGGTTACTATTGCTAGTACAGGTTTAAGCCAACTAAACTTCAAGAGGGTACTTACCTATAAAACCCCATGCAAGCCTAAACCTAAGGATTTGTTTACTTTGTTTATGTATATTTACCTGTACATAACATCATGAACATCATAACATCATACTCATACTCACTAACCATTTCGAGGATTTTTGGGATTTATTTTTGTTTCTGTTTTGTAGGACATGGATTTTATTCGCAGGAAAACCATTCAAGTCAATTTCGTAAGGATTCCTCCTCAACTCAAAGAGTTAGCATCAAGGATTCCTGAGAATTCTCCATTTACTGAAAGGCATGGTCTCCTCCTAAACTTGGTCACCTCCAAAACTGATGAAGATATCATGAAAGTGCTCTTCCATTTCTTTGACCCTCTACACCATTTCTTCACATTTCCCGATTATCAACTTGTGCCAACTTTGGAAGAATTCTCCCAACTCTTGAGGATTACCATTCTCAATCAAATAGCTTTCAACGGTACGGAAAGAGATCCAAAGCCCAAAGAGATGGCTCAAGCTCTACACTTGCAACCATCTGATATCACAACTAATTGGGAGACAAGGAGTGGTGTCAAGGGTTTCCTAGCAAAGTTCTTGTTTGAGAAAGCCCAAAATTGTTGGAACTCTTTGGACTTTCAAGCTTTTGAGGAAATTGTGGCTCTCCTCATCTATGGGATGGTTTTGTTTCCAAACCCTGACCAACTCATAGATGTGAACACCATCAAAATCTTCATGTCTCGTAACCCGGTTCCTACTTTGCTAGGAGATATCCTACATTCCTTTCACACTCGCACTATGAGGAAAAGAGGTATCCTTATGTGTTGCACACCTCTCTTTGCAAGATGGTTTATTTCGCATCTTCCCTAATTTGTATTGAAGAATGAACAAGGCTCAAGGTGGTCACAAAGGTTGATGACGCTCAAACATTCAGACATCCATTTGTGTTCTCAATATATAGAGAATGTTATCATCGTCGACCGTTATGGAGAATTCCCTAATGTCCCCTTACTTGGAATTAGGGGAGGTATCACCTATAATCCCTGCTTAGCTTTAATATAGTTTGGTTATGCCCGAAGGGATGGTCCCCATGAGATGCTGATTCAAGGGTTAGTATTTGACTACGAGAGTGACAATCAAGTTCATCTCCAGAGGTTTATCCGAGCCTGGAGGATGTTGAACAAGGTAGATAGCAACACATTGGGGAACAAGAATTCCATCCCTCTTGAGCCTTACCTCAAATGGGTATGAGCTCGTGCTCAAAGTCTTATGATGCCTTACCCTTCCATTCTCCCGGTAATCGTAGAGCCTGTTGTGGAAGGAAACTTTCCATAAACTATCCTGCATCCTGACATGCCCACCTCTCTTGAAGACTTACACAGGGATTGGATACAGCTTAAGGGGGAACGAGACACTTTTGAGGCACAATTCTACGCCAGCAAGAAGAATAATCTAGAGCTCACCAAACAACTTCATGAGGAGCGGACTCTAAACGCCTACATCGCACCAAAGAGGATGCGCACAACCTTTTTATATTAAAGTTTTTGTATTTCTTTGTAAGCCCAAAGAGGCATGATGTACTCAAGCTTTGATTTATTAATATAACGTGTGTTTCCTTTTTGTCTAAAGAAAATTTGAATCTCTAATTTCCTTGAAATCATCGCATACTCATATCATCCATAACATCGCATAAGCAGGTACCATTACAGGTTTCTCATCTCCTTCGCTGTTTATTTCAACAGAAATGTCTTCTGAACAAAGCATCAAAGATCTTCAGGCACAAAATGCCCAATTTCAACAGATGTTCATAACTCTGGTGAAAGGATAGGAGGATCTGAAGGCCCTCATCCTGAAAGAGAAGAAGGAGAAGAAGCTCACTGGTGCCCTCAATATGGGAAGAAGATTTAGGGGGGCGCTAAAGCAACCAGTTGATCTAACCTTCTCGTCCAAAGAAGGGGAAAATCAAGAGAGAGAAACAAGGGAGGAGAACCCTAGTCCTGAAGTCTCTGACAATGATACAGGCTATAATGATGAGCAGTATCCTCCCACTGAGGATAAGTACAAACAATTAAAGGATCGGTTAAGCGCTATGGAGATCCAGAGAATACCAAGGCTGGATTTTGAAGAGCTGGGATTGGTGTCCAGGGTAGTCATCCCACAAAAATTTAAAGCTCCAGTTTTCGCAAAGTATGATGAGGTGTCTTGTCCCAAACTTCATCTCTGTTCCTATGTGAAGAAGATCCAGACTCACACTGCTGATAGGAACTTGTGGGTTCACTTCTTTCAAGACAGCTTGTCAGGGACTCAGCTTGAATGGTTCTACCAATTGGAGGGAACCAATGTCTGAAACTGGGAGGATTTGGCCGCTGCTTTTTATAAGCAGTATCAATACAACGCCGACCTTGCCCCTACCCGCACTCAACTTCAGAGTATGTCCATGGGTGCAGGTGAAGGCTTTAAGGACTATGCACATAAGTGGAGAGATTTGGCTGGAAGAGTCCAACACCCTTTGTATGATAGGGAGTTGGTCAACATGTTTCTTGGGACGTTGTCCGGTCCATTCTTCAACCATTTGATCGGTAGCTCATCGGCTGGTTTTACTGAGCTGATATTAACTGGAGAGAGGGTAGAAGCTAGAATCTGGAGCGGTAAAATACATAAATATACCTCGTCAAGTTCAACAAAGAAGCCCTTCAAGGCTAAGAAGGAGTTCAATGTCGTTTATAGCCCAAGAGGTCAAAGCCGAACTGACTACCGTTCAATAGTATGTGATGTGATGATACCTAGGCCTGTGGCTATTCCACAACGAAACAATCAGCAAAGGGTAGAAAGACCACAAAGGCAGTTTACTCGGATTAACATGACATTGACAGAGGTTCTACCCCATCTACTGAGATCTAACTTGGCAACTTTGAAAGAGGCTCCCAAGAATCCTAATACATCCTCTCCTCGGTACAATTTGAACGCTCGGTGCGCCTATCATTTTGAGAGTCCTAGTCACGATACAAATGACTGATGGGCTCTAAGAAACAAAGTACAAGATCTGATTGAAGCAAAGGAGATTGAGTTCGACGCTCCGGAGAAGCCCAATGTCATAACTGCTCCCCTGCCTAAGCACAACCATGGAGTTAACATCGTTGATGCCGATCTGTTCGTGACCTCAGTTGATGAAGTTTCTACTCCTCTTATGACTGTTAAGAAGAATTTGTTGTTGGCCGGTTTATTTCCAGGTTGTGGTGAAAGTTTCCACATATGTTCATCTCTGCCTTATGGTTTCTATTTGCTGAAAACAGGTGTCCAATGCCTGATGGACAACAGAGAAATTTTGTTCGAAAAGACTTTGATTCCAACTGTTCCGTGTGAAGATATTTCTATTATAACCATTTCCTCCTATCCTTCCAAGGCCTCCTCAAGAAAACCTGTTAGGATTACACTCGCTCCGAGAGTCGCTCCGTTAATAATCACTTGTCCTTGTCCTGTCCCATACGCCTTTGACAAAGCTGTCCCTTGGCATTATGGTGCTGAGATTTACTATCATGGTGTTAAACAGGATTTGAAGAGTATAAAGGTTGATCCTGATGTCAGTAACATTGTCGAGACCAGCAAGATTACCAGAAGTGGAAGGGTTTTCTCTTCCGAGATTTCCCCAAAGACTGTCAATAAGCCTTTTGTTATTCCATCTGATGTTCCTACTAATATTTCAGCTACTACTCCCGTTCTTACTCCATTTGTTACCCTTACCAATGAGTCATCTGGGACTCGAGGCAAAGAAGCTGTAGGCGAGCCTGCCCGGACGGAGGCATCTAGAAATGTCGTTGTGGAGTCCTCTAAGCAAGAGATAGAGGAAATCTTAAAAATAATCAAAAAGAGCGACTACAATGTGGCCAAGCAGCTGAGGCAGACCCCTTCGAAGATATCGATGTTGTCTTTGCTGTTATGTTCTGAGGCCCATGCAAAGGCTTTGATTGCATTCCTCAAGACTGCACATGTTTCGCAAGAAACATCAGCCGATCAATTCAAAGACTGTGTGGCCAGCTTCACTGCTGACAATAGGCTAGGTTTTTCAGATGCCGACTTGACACCGAAAGGGAGGAAGCATAATAAAGTTTTACATGTCTCGATAGAATGCAGGGGCACCACTATGGCTCATGTGCTGGTGGATATTAGGTCTTCACTGAATGTCCTACCTAAGAAGCCTCTCGATCGACTAGATTGTGAAGGCTTGACCCTAAAGCCCAGTAACATTGTGGTAAGGGCTTTTGAGGGTCGAAGAGAATGGTGCATGGGGAGGTGGACATCCCTGTCAAGGTAGGCTCCCAGAATTTTGAGTCCACCTTCTACGTGATGGACATCAGGCCATCAAACTCCTATTTGTTGGGTCGTCCTTGGATCCATGAAGTTGGGGTTGTTACTTCTACACTGCACCAAATGCTGAAATATCCGATAAAGGGGAAGATTGTCATTGTGCATGGCGAAGAGGAGTACATGGTGAGTCACCTGAACTCCTTCAGGTATGTAGAGATGGATGAGGAATTCATAGAGACTCCTTGTCAAAACTTTGAAGAGGTTCCCCAGATTTTGGCGTCAACCGAGACTACAACCAACACCAAACCTCCTCTGAAGATGGCTTCTCTTAAAGACGCCAGAGCAGTGATCGAAGAAGGTGGGTGTACCAATTGGGGACAACTCCCTCATTTTACTCACAAAACTGACAAATTTGGTTTGGGGTTTACTTCAGGGGCTCAAAGGGTTGTTCGACACGCTAGGGCTGAAGGACCTCCCCTACACAGCAGCAATCGTAGGGTCAACGCTATTGAAGACAGTGAGGAAGACTCTGACATTGACAGTTGGATCTACCTGGCTACCAACGGTGGACCGAGTAACTGGACGGCTAGGTATTTTATTCCAATTTCTTTTATTCCACAGTAATTGTCTTACTTGTGTTCTAAATTTGTAATGAACAATTTTTAAACTTTTTGGCCCTGTGCCTTACCCGAGGCGCAATGGTTCCATCCGCGAGGGTTATTATATGTCATTTCATATGTCATCAATAAAGCATTGGACGTTCCTTGCATACAAATTTTGCGTTCTCTATATTTCTTTTCTGTTTTTACTTTATCAATATATCTATGCTCTTACACACACTCACGTATCAAACTGCAAATCCGTATCCACTATGGATCCCATTGATAACAATTCTGCTACTGCCAGTTATCATTTCGAAAATCCGATCAACCAAGCCGAGAACGAAGGTGAGGACGATTGTGAAGTTCCTGGAGAACTGGCTAGACTGTTGCAACAGGAAGATAGGGCTATACAGCCTCATGAAGAGCCAGTTGAGACGATAAACTTGGGCACAGAGGTGGACAGAAAAGAAGTCAAGATCGGTGCAAATCTTGAAGCTAAGATCAAACAGCGGTTGATACAGATGTTGCACGACTATGTTGAGATCTTCGCCTGGTCATATGAAGACATGCCTGGTTTAGACACTGACATCGTGGTACACCGACTGCCGACTAAAGAGGATTATCCTCCGATTAAACAGAAGGTCCGCCGTATGCGCCCTGAAATGTCAGAGAAGATCAAAGTGGAGGTTATGAAACAATTCAATGTTGGGTTCTTGGCTGTCACCACCTATCCGCAGTGGGTTGCTAACGTTGTTCCGGTGCCAAAAAAATACGGTAAGGTACGGATGTATGTAGATTACAGAGACCTGAACAGGGCAAGTCCCAAGGATGACTTCCCGCTTCCTCACATTGATGTTCTGGTTGACAACACCACACAACACAAAATTTTCTCCTTCATGGATGGTTTCTATGGATATAACCAGATCAAGATGGCTCCTGAAGACATGCAGAAGACAACCTTCGTCCAACAGTGGGGCACTTTATGTTACAAGGTGATGCCTTTAGGGTTGAAGAATGTCGGGGCAACTTATCAGCGAGCCAGTGTCGCTTTGTTCCATGATATGATTCACCATGAGATAGAGGTTTATGTTGATGACATGATAGCCAGATCCCAAACCGAGGAAGAACACCTTGAGCATCTACAAAAGTTGTTTGAAAGATTGAAGACATAGAAGTTGAGGCTAAATCTGAACAAGTGTACCTTCAGGGTAAGGTCTGGTAAACTTCTTAGATTCATCATCAGTGACAAGGGTATTCAGGTAGACCCTGCAAAAGTAAAGGCCACACAAGAGATGCCGGCTCCCCGCACAAAGAAGGATGTTAGAGGTTTTTTGGGAAGCCTAACTTATATCGCAAGGTTTATCTCACATCTAATTGCTACTTGTGAGCCCATCTTCAAGCTTCTGAAGAAAGATCAAGTGGTGAAGTGGAATGACGAATGCCAGACTGCCTTCGAAAGAATCAAGGAATACCTTCGAGAACCTCCAATTCTGATGCCTTCGGTTGAAGGAAGACCTTTTATATTGTACTTAACAATGCTAGACAATTCAATGGGGTGTGTGCTGGGGAAGCATGACGAGTCTGGTCGAAAAGAGCATGCAATATACTACCTTAGAAAAAAGTTTACAGACTGTGAGACAAGATACTCACTGCTCAAGAAAACTTGATGTGCTTTGGCATGGGCTGCTCGCTGGCTAAGATAGTATATGTTGACCCACACTACTTTGTTGATATCTAAGATGGATCCAATCAAATACATCTTCGAGAAGCTCGCTCTCTCCGGAAGAATAGCGAGATGGAAGATGATCTTAACTGAATACGATATACAATATACAACCCAGAAAGCAATCAAGGGAAGTGTATTGGATTAATCATTTGGCTCATCAGGCCGTGGATGACTACCAGTCCATGAATTTTGAGTTCCCGGACGAGAATATCATGCTAGTGACTGAGTACGAAGAACCTGGACTGGATGAAGGACCCAAGTAGGGATCCTAATGGACTATGGTTTTTGACGGAGCTTAGAACGCACTCGGTAATGGCATTGGCACCATAATCATATCTCCTGAGGGTTGCCACACTCCTTTCACTGCCTGACTATGTTTTAACTGCACTAATAATATGGCGGAGTATGAAGCCTGCATCATGGGTCTTAAAGCTGCTATCGACCTCATGATCAAGTTCTTAAATGTCTTCGGGGATTCAGCTTTAGTGATAAGTCATATCAAAGGCGAAAGGGATACGAAACATCCAAACCTCATCCCATACAGAGAACACGTGTTGACGTTGCTCCCACACTTTGAGGAGGTAATCTTTGAACATTTCCCACGAGTGGAGAATCAGTTAGCGGATGCGCTAGATACCATGTCTTCTATATTCAAAGGCAGGTGGGACAACGAAGCTCCCCGAATCACCATTGAGAGGTTGGATGAACCAGCGCACTGCTGCTAGATTGATACTGAAGAGGTAGCAGATAAGCCTTGGTTTCACGAAGTCAAAAGGTATCTCGAAACTCAAGAGTACCCCGAAGGGGCATCTATCAACGATAAGAAGTTTCTGAGAAGGTTCGCTGCAAAAATTTTCCTCAGTAATGGAATTCTCTACAAGCGCAACCATGACTCTACCTTACTGCGGTGTGTAGACAAGAGCGAAGCAGAGAGGATTATGACCGATCTACATGAAGGTACATTCAGAACCCATTCATATGGACATACCATGGCTAAAAAGATCCTACGAGCAGGATATTGTTGGTCCACTATGGAAGCAGATTGTTATCAGCATTCCCGAACCTGTCATAAGTGCCAAATCTATGCTGATAAGGTGCATGTGCCTCCGGTTCCTTTGAATGTCCTGACAGCTCCGTGGCCCTTTGCAATGTGGGGCATTGACATGATCGAAGAAATCAGGCCTGCCGCTTCCAATGGGCATCGCTTCATCATGGTAGCTATCGATTACTTCACAAAGTGGGTTGAAGCTGCCTCTTTTGCTACTGTGACCAAGAACATGGTGGCGCGATTTATCAGGCATAACCTGATCTATTTTTATGATGTGCCAGAAAGGATCATCATGAACAATGGTACGAATCTCAATAATACGATGATCACCGAACTCTGTAACCAATTCAAGATACAACATCATAACTCTTCCTACCGGCCGAAGATGAATGACACTGTTGAAGAGGCTAACAAGAACATCAAGAAGATTATACAAAAGATGATAGTGACCTACAAAGACTGGCATGAGATGCTACCATTATCTCTTCATGGGTACCGTACCTCAGCACAGGCATCGACATGAGGGACCCCCTACTCTCTGGTATATGGCATGGAGGCCATCCTACCCATTGAGGTCCAGATTCCGTCTTTAAGGATTTTTAAAGATGCGGGTTTGAACGAAGACGGCTGGATCCAGACTCGACTTGATCAACTGAATTTAATCAACGAGAAGAGACTTATTGTTGTCTGTCATGGTCAGACGTATCAAAAGCAGATCATCAAGGCTTTCAACAAAAAAGTCAAACATCAAGAGTATCTAATTTGGGATCTAGTAATCAAGCGCATCATACTGCCACAAGGTGATCCCAGGGGCAAATGGACTCCCACCTACGAAGGGCCGTTTGTAATTAAAAACATTTTCTCTGGTGGAGCCATGATTCTAACCACCATGGACGGTGACGACCTTCCTAACCCTGTCAATGCGGAAATAGTGAAAAGATACTACGCATAATAAAAGACCCACTAGGGTGACTGGCTTAGGCAAAAATAAGGGCTTCCCGGCGAACCAAAAGGGTTCGGGAAAAAATAAGGGTTGAAAATAAAAAAAATATATACACCCGATAAGTCGAAAACCTGAAAAGGCGGCTTGGGCAAAAAAGGGTATCCCAGTGGACTGAAAACCCGAAAGGGCGGTCAAGGAAAAAGTTAGGGATGTAAAGTGTATCACTATGTCCCATTGGATCACCTTGCGATCAGACCTCAATATCGACTGTGAAACTCAAACGACACCAATCAATCTAATCATCTTTGGACAAGCAGCGATGTGATGAGACGCTCTAAGACATAGCAGCATTATCATAATTGAAACTCAATGGGATTGTTGTACATAGTTGTTTTCTTTTACACAATATTGTATAGTTTCAATTTTTACGACAGTGTTCTCTTACTAGAGCGTCCGCCTCTTTGTACAAAAACGAATATTATAGGCAACCTTCGAAAATCAATGCAAATCATTTTTACAAAAACTTTGTGTTTTCCCTTTTCTGTTTTGTCCTGCAAGAATGTCCAATGGTTTATTCTTGACATATGCATTTGAATATGATTACTACTCACAAATGTTTACATAAGAAACGAAAAGTCACTCTGTCCAGCAGGTACCGAGGCATAGACATCTTTGAAACATAATCATCAGTACCCACGACCCTGTGACATCTACACTCCCCATAGATTGAACACAATCAAGACATTGACATCAGATTTCCCAAAACAGGAGGTAATCTCCCCAACCAGGGTCTTTCAGGAATCTGACATCTATATACCCCAGCTGAATCTCATAATCGCGAGCGGGTCATAAAACATGTCTCTCAAGCAGAAGTTCATTTCTCAAAATACAGAAACTCAATCCTCGACAGAGTGTATCCCTCCAGCTACAGAAGTTCATCCTCCAACATAGTTTATTTTTTTTGCCGCATAGTCATTCTCAAAGCAGAGTCTCTCCCCGGCAGAATATCCGTCAATAAGGAGAAAATCTCCCGCATGATCATCTTCGTTCACCATCTCCAGCGAAAGTTGAAGAACCATGTTTTTTCCACAACAGTCAGGCAGGGCATTTCCAATACTCTCAGGCAGCAGTCAGGGATTTATTTTCCCAGACTCAGATATGTCACAATAGCATCTCATGTCCACACATCATGACATGCGCATACATAACACATACAACACAATCTCATTATTTTGAGAACATCGCCCCATCGTGCATTTCATGCATCGCACATAATTAACTTTACTATCTTTTCAGGAAAGACAATTATCACTAACAATTCCAGCAGTTGTACATATCACAACTACAGACAACTTATGGAAAATCAGTTCCCGAAATCAAACGGGTCAACTAATCTACATGGTCAAATGAAGTAGCCCTACCATCCAGGCTTTCACTTCGAGGTAACCCTACTATCCAATTTCCTTCCCATAGCCCTGCCATCCAGGCTTTCACTTCGAGGTAACCCTACTATCTAGGTTCTTTCTCATAGCCCTACTACCCATGCTTTTATTTCGAAGTAACCCAACTATATAGGTTCCTTCTCATAGCCCTACTATCCAGGCATTCACTTCGAGGTAATCCTACTATCCATGTTCCTTCTCATAGCCCTACTACTCAGACTTTTATTCCGAAGTAACCCCACTATCCATGTTCCTTCTTATAGCCCTACTATCTAGCCTTTCACTTCGAGGTAACCTTACTATCCAGGTTCTTTCCCATAGCCCTGCCATCCAGGCTTTCACTTCGAGGTAACCCTACTATCTAGCTTCCTTCTCATAGCCCTACTACCCAGGCTTTTATTTCGAAGTAACCCAACTATCCAGGTTCCTTCTCATAGCCCTACTATCCAGGCTTTCCCTTCGAGGTAACCCTACTATCCAGGTTCCTTCTCATATCCCTACTACCCAGGCTTTCATTCCGAAGTAACCCTACTATCTAGGTTCCTTCTCATAGCCCTACTATCCAGGCTTTCACTTCGAGGTAATCCTACTATCCAGGTTCCTTCTCATAGCCCTACTACCTAGACTTTCATTCCGAAATAACCTCACTATCTAGGTTCCTTCTCATAGACCTACTATCCAGGCTTTCACTTCAAGGTAACCTTACTATCCAGGTTCTTTCCCATAGCCCTGCCATCCAGGCTTTCACTTCGAGGTAACCCTACTATCCAGGTTCCTTCTCATAGCCTTACTACCCAGGCTTTCATTCCGAAGTAACCCTACTATCCAGGTTCCTTCTCATAGCCCTACTATTCAGGCTTTCACTTAGAGGTAACCCTACTATCCAGGTTCCTTCTCATAGCCCTACTACCCAGGCTTTCATTCCTAAGTAACCCCACTATCCAGGTTCCTTCTCATAGCCCTACTATCCAGGCTTTCACTTCGAGGTAAACCTAATATCCAGTCTTTCACTTCGAGGTAAACCTATTATCCAGGTTCCTTCCCATAGCCCTGTCATCCAGGATTTCACTTCAAGGTAACCCTACTATCCAGGTTCCTTCTCATAGCCCTACTACCCAGGCTTTTATTCCGAAGTAACCCTACTATCCAGGTTCCTACTCATAGCCCTACTATCCAGGCTTTCACTTTGAGGTAACCCTACTATCCAGGTTCCTTCTTATAGCCCTACTACCCAGGCTTTCATTCCGAAGTAACCCCACTATCCAGGTTCCTTCTCATAGCCCTACTATCCAGGCTTTCATTTCGAGGCAACCCTACTATCCAGGTTCCTTCTCATAGCCCTACTACCCAGGCTTTCTTTTCAAAGTAACCCTACTATCTAGGTTCCTTCTTATAGCCCTACTATCCAGGCTTTCATTTCGAGGCAACCCTACTATCCAGGTTCCTTCTCATAGCCCTACTACCCAGGCTTTCTTTTTAAAGTAACCCTACTATCCAGCTTCCTTCTCATAGCCCTACTACCCAGGCTTTTATTTCGAAGTAACCCAACTATCCAGGTTCCTTCTCATAGCCCTACTATCTAGGCTTTCCCTTCGAGGTAACCCTAATATCCAGGTTCCTTCTCATAGCCCTACTACCCAGGCTTTCATTACGAAGTAACCCTACTATCTAGGTTCCTTCTCATAGCCCTACTATCTAGGCTTTCACTTCGAGGTAATCCTACTATCCAGGTTCCTTCTCATAGCCCTACTACCTAGACTTTCATTCCGAAGTAACCCCACTATCCAGGTTCCTGCTCATAGCCCTACTATCCAGACTTTCACTTCAACGTAACCTTATTATCCAGGTTCTTTCCCATAGCCCTGCCATCCAGGCTTTCACTTTGAGGTAAACCTACTATCCAGGTTCCTTCTCATAGCCTTACTACCCAAACTTTCATTCCGAAGTAACCCTACTATACAGGTTCCTTCTCATAGCCATACTATCCAGGCTTTCACTTCGAGGTAACCTTACTACCCAGGTTCCTTCTCATAGCCCTACTTCCTAGGCTTTCAATCCGAAGTAACCCCACTATCCAGGGTCCTTCTCATAGCCCTACTATCCAGGCCTTCACTTCGAGGTAAACCTATTATCCAGGTTCCTTCCCATAGCCCTGTCATCCAGGATTTCACTTCGAGGTAACCCTACTATCCAGGTTCCTTCTCATAGCCCTACTACCCAGACTTTCATTCTGAAGTAACCCTACTATCCAGGTTCCTTCTCATAGCCCTACTATTTAGGCTTTCACTTTGAGGTAACCCTACTCTCCAAGTTCCTTCTCATAGCCCTACTACCCAGGATTTCGTTCCGAAGTAACCCCATTATCCAGGTTCCTTCTCATAGTCCTACTATCCAGGCTTTCATTTCGAGGAAACCCTACTATCCAGGTTCCTTCTCATAGCTCTACTACCCATACTTTCTTTTCAAAGTAACCCTACTATTCAGGTTCTTTCTCATAGCCCTACTACACGGGCTTTCATTCCGAAGTAACCCCACTATCCAAGTTCCTTCTCATAGCCCTACTGCCCAGGATTTCCTTTCGAAGCAACCCTGTTATCCAGGTTCTTTCTCCTTTATCTCCAAACAACAGTTTATAACATTGTAAGACCTGGACCCGACCAGATACGGTCGATTTCACATTTCCCCAGTTGGAGTCAAACTTGGACTTAGTCTAATTCCTGTCTACAATCACCTTCAAATGGCATCTGTAAGCCCATCTCTGCCATCTTTCTGTCATCTCTCCAAATGGCATCTTCAAGCCCATTCCCTATGCAATCGACAACCACATCATCAAGTGCAAATTTTTATGCACTCTAGTGTTCAATCATCTTCCAGTTTCAAGCTACGAACAACAAACATGCCGATCTCACTTTTTAACTTTAAGAAGATTGAACAGGGGCAGCTGTTGTACCCCAAAATTTTCCCTCCCATTTTTATTCAAGATACTATCCTAGGTGTTCTCGAATACTCAATTTGGCTCAAGAGTTGATCAAACAGATTCTCTTCCCAGGTAGTAAGTCAACGATTAGGGTTTGACGTTTCTCAAAGAAAATTGATTCTTCAAAGTTTCAAGTGGGCTTCACAGGTCTTCATGTCTCATCAAGGGTGTTCATTCCAAGTTTCAAACCACGCATTGCAAGTTTGCTCAGTCAATGGTTCATACGACTGAAAATGACTCCATTAACCTAAAAATCGACCTTTTGTGTGAGAGCAAATTCAAGCGATTGAAACTTCTTCATTATTCGATATTTTTGAGTGGTTCTTCTTGCATATGACTCTCCTCGATGTCATCTCCAATTTCTCTTCACAAATCAAGAGTTGATTACGTGTAGAAGATCACCAATTTCGAATGCGTTAGAAGTCACTTCATAGATTTTGACCAAATCTTAAATAACTGTCGCCTTATTTCTAAGAATTATGATTTCCGCAATTACGAGATCTTGAGACGATTATTTCTGCATATGGTTATAAGTGATGTTACACACGAGTTTATCTTCAAAGATCGAAAGAAAATTGCATTGGGAAGACTTTGAAAGTTATCGAATCTTCGCAAGTCATTTGTTTGATTTCAAGTGTTCTTAATCACCATTGTTTTTAAAATTTGTTAAGGTTGATGTTTGTTCTCAAAGCATGGTTGTTTTGCAATGAAGTTCCATTTTAATCGAGTATGGTGCGCGAGTTCATTTTGAAAGCAAATTTGGTTTGGACAAAAGTTGAAGATTAAGACTGTCATTTAGATGACCATGGCTTTGGGTTTGAGTTAACCAAGTTAGAATTGAATTCTTAAACATTTATTTTGCTTAGAAATTTGATTGGAGTACAAGGCGCATTGGTTTATTTGATCATTTTGTGATTGCTTGAAGTTCAAGTTACCAAAACAAGATGTTTTATTCAAAGAATTCAATTGAGAATTGCAAAGTGTTAATAAATTCATGATTGGTACGATAAATTTCATCATTTACAAATTTATTCAAGGCCTTGTGTTCATTACATCATAAATGAAATAGATTACACATTTTTGTTTACAAAGAATTACAATGTTTGCTTTGTCTACAAAGAGAGAAAGTTGATTTTAATTATTCAAGTCTCCATCGCTTCATCTTCAAGCAATCCTCGCTTGCCATTCACGCCTCATGTTCATGAAACAAAGAAGAGAAAGTTAGCAATTCAAGCAAAGTGTTGTGTAAAGAAAAGAAAAGAATTCATCACAAGGGTTTGTATGTAGGAATCAGAATTAAAGATGGTTCCCTTTATCATAATCCCTCTTCTCCCATTTTTTGCAAATCACAAGGTTGGGCCTTGGTTCACAAAAAGGAAAAGGAAAATACACAGCAAGCCCAAAGCTGCCAAGAACAACAAGCCAAGCTAAGACTGTCCAAAACATGCAACAAATATAGCAACAGGCAGCAAACATACAACAAGAAATGCAAACAAGTCAAAGCTTCCAAGCACAACAAGCCAAGCCAAGGATGTCCAAAACATGCAGCAAATATAGTAGCAGGTCAAACAACAATAAAATATATGAACAGAACAGCAGACCAAGCCTGCAACATAAAGCAAACAGCACAGTAGAACAACAGCAGGCAACAGATGAAAAACAAGAAAAATATAGCCCAATAGCCAAAACTGCCAATCACAACAAACCAAACCAATGAGCCAAATAGTCAGCAGTATTTTATTAAAAAAGTAGCAAGCTTTCTCAACAAACAAGTTATCATCACTTTCCTAAAAAAATTCAAACCCTTCAGAATTTATTTGCATCATAGAAAGATGAAGAGGGAAAGAAAAGAGACAGAAGGATATCACCTAGCAATAACAGTCCCAAAACCAGCAAAAATAGCCCTGCTACGGCCTGTATAATAACATGTCCAAGGCAAGCCAAATACTTGCACCAAAATAGGAAATCCCTAAACCTGCTATTTCACTGCATCATAAACAGTCTAGGAGTTGCACCAAAATGGAAAAAACATCAACCTACATCAAGAAAGGATCAAAACAGTATATGATAATAGTTCAAACTTATCATTCTTTTCCCTCCAATTCCCATTGGGTCAGCTGATATAATACAAAAACAACCAAGCAGCAAAAGAGGGACGAATAGATACAAATACAGCCAAACGCCAAACTTCAACCAAAATCTCAGACAACACAACCAACAAGCTAGCTGTTACAGAACAAAAAGAACACACCAGATACAAACCACAACCCAACGCCAAACTTCAACCTTAATCTCATACAACACAACCAACAAGCTAGCTGTTAGAGAACAAAAAAAAAACACCAGAAAGACCAAACCAGGGAAGGATATATAAACCAACAAAGAGCCAAACCAGCAGAGAAAAAACTAAACCAAGAACCAAAAACCAGCAAGGAGAGGGTATATCTGTTGGCCAGCATAAGCAGATAACAAAAACCAGAAAAACAAAACCAAGCATCATACCTATTGGAGAAACTCACCACTCTGACGGTATCCTTTTTTTTTCCTCTTTTAAATTATTGTTGATACTTGTCTTTGTCTATAGTTGAATCAGACTTTTTGCTTTCGAGTGAATCCGCGAGAAGAGTTGAGTTGCAACCATAATTATGACCCAAGACCAAACGTATTCTTTGAGTCCGTAAGCGGCGGACGATGTAGATCGTTTGCTCTGATTAGGTTTAGATGAGAAGGTTGAGTCTACTAGTAGATGGGGAAAGTGAATCGTGAATGGAGTTTAAAGCGGAAGCCAGAGAAATATTCATGGTTAAGAGAAGAAGAACAAGAAATGTGACAGAGAGAAGCAAGTAGAGGGAAGAGAGCGGTTGAGAGATTTTAGGAAAATAGCGATTCAGAATGGAGAGGAACAGAGGTTGTTTGGTTTGGTTCAGAGGGTTGAGTTTTGTTTTAATTGTTGTTAATTAGCATTTAATCAAGTTTTATTGAAATAACAACAACCCAGTGCGGCACATTCATGCAAACTAGGGTTTCAAAAACCCTTCATATCCTTTCCAAACTGGGTCGCCCCATTGGGCTTGCTAGCCCAATCACACTATCATTTTCCCCTTATATTTCATTTAAGTCATATCAATAACGAATGAAGCATAATAGCGTAGTGGTTGGACAGTGGGTTAGCGAGCGTGGTGTTTTGGGTTCGATTCCTGGAAGTTGTTTTGTTCCTTTTTCTTTGTATTTTTTTAAAACACATGCTTTTCCTCATTAACAAACAGCTTTGGGCTTCACATTTCTTTTCTAGCCCATCCATACTTCTACCTCACACACCCATAGTCAGTTTAACACCACCATCTTACTTTGTCTTGTTGGTTTTGATTTTATTTGATCATGTAGATTTGTTAGTTAATTTTTCTTAATTAGCTTAGTTCTAAGTTTAAATTAGGACATTTTGTGATTAATTTTATTTTATCATTTAATTAATATCTTATTAATTTATTTAGTTTCTACATAATAAAAAACACCTAAAAAAAATAGGTATAAATTTGATCTAATATTTTTTAGCTAATCATTTTCTTTAATAGAATAGATTTTTTTTTCTATTTTTCCTTTCAAACTTTTTTTTAAACAAAAAACAAGAATTTTATTTCTTTATCTTTATTTTGTTGAATAATTTTTACTTCATGAACTTGTTGTAATTTCGATTAATTTCTCGATTCGATTTGGTTGTATTGTTTTCCTATTTTGACATTTAATTACGTTGATCCATCCCCATTTGTAAATTTGTACCCCCATTCCCAAAAGCTCTATAATAGTGTAGAATTTCAATTCCCGTAATTTACTGTTTTCCTTATACTGTATAGTAATTAGGTGTGCATGGCAAGATTCAAAATCAATCGCTAGATAACCTAATTTCAAAGACAAAATAACTTGAAACGAACACACTCTTTCGCACGCACACCTCTAGGGTAACCTCGCTCGTTGCCTCAGAAATATAGTCATGTCCCTCGATTATGGGATGCTTTAGCAAAGACCCTTCGATAAAAAAAGATCGTAGTCCCTCGATGTCCTTCAATGTTGCCTTCGGTAAAACAATCTAGTCCCTTACGAAAAATTGCTAAAGCATCTCATAAGTTGCCTTCTACGACAGTATAAATATCCCGCGCCAGTCCCTTCACATCCAACGATGGGGCTTCTTACCAAATCAATGGTAAGATAATAACATCTAAAGGAGGAAGAAAATAACATCTAAGACCTTTCAAGTAGGTAGATTCGCTCCTAGTTACTCGCTTGCTCACGACAAAAACATTTTTACACCAACACTTTCATCTTGAAACATTTTCAAAAGACAAAACACTTTGTACGCTTTCTTATAGAGACGAGAACCATTATAATAACATCTTTTCAAAATCGCCTTCAAAAAACACATTACACAAACACCTGTTTGAACTATTTTTTTCTTTTCGAAATAACACTTTGCATGCGTTCTTATAGAGATGAGAACCATTACAAGGACATTTTCAAAATACTTTCAAAACTCACAACACAAAAGCATAATTTTCAAACAAAGAAAGTGATCTAGCAAACAACTAAGAGCCCATGGATAACCATGGATGAAAAGGGTGCTAACACCTTCCCTTTTCATAATCTACCCCCCGAACTCAAGAAAACATATCTAAAGGTCTTTCCTGTTCTTTTCAACCTTTCCCTTTGGATAAAAGAAAAGTCAGTGGAGACTCTTGCTAACCGCACAATTGCGATCAAACGCAAACGACCCGAGTCAGTTCTCCTGCCGTATCACAAGTACGTAAAAAAATGTCTCATGGATATGCAATATGACGTAGACGTAAGAGTACCCTATACAGGTTTAGTGGTAGATATGAAAATGATGATGTCCTACACTGACTTAGAAATTGAGATAGGCAGGAACTCCTTAAAGACAATAATAACAAAAAACATAGAAATGAAGATACCCTATACTGACTCAGATATTGAGACAAACAGAAACTCCTTAAGGATAAAGAAAGACGAAGAACCTGCAGGCTAGGGTATATATAGACCTACAGGCTAAAGATGATAGTGGAAGAAAAGATAACCCTCGCGGGTTTAGGGATTGTAGTGGTATGTGAAAGGTATCCTTAGTTGGTAGGCTCCTAGTTTTAGCCTACAGAAATTTTACCCTCCCCTAAGGCGGTTTCATTAAGGGTATCATGAATGACACTAGAGGGAAAGCCACAAGGGCCTCCCTTAAGTGGAGCCTCTTTGCAGATCGAAATTTTCATCTCTAAGTCATGAAAGGTCTCATCATGAGCTTTTGGTTTCATTCCAAAGTCCTACTTCCCGAGAGGATATATCTTGAGATGTATTCCTTTTGCGGAATTCCACCAACTCTAGGCGAATTCGTCATATAAACTCATAGGGTTGATGTATCCTTTTGGCTAATAGACGAACCTTCTTTCTAAGGTTTTTATAAAAAAAAATTTGCAAAATTTAAATTCCACCACAGATATAATAATTTGATAAAATAACAATAGATAAGTAAATGAATAACTAAATAGTTAAATAAACAAATAAAAACCCAAAAAATAAGAAGAACCCTAAAACCAAAAGATAAGGCTTCAAAACCTAGGGTTGAGTCCCCAGCAGAGTCACCACCCTTATAGCTGGTTTTAAATTTAGAGTCGCCACCCTTAATTTTTATCTTAAGGAAGGGAGTATATAGGAATAACCCTAAAAGTTAGAGATTCTAGGTTTTTGGTCTCGGTCTTAGATGAAGGAAAGGTGTTAGACACCCGTCATCTACCTTGTTCACAACGATATTAGGTTTAGAAGCGTGATCTTTAGGAAATAGGGTTTTAGTTTTTTATTAGGGGAACTCGACATGATTTTAGTCGTATGCCTACGTATCCTCTTATAAGGAATCAGAGTCTCAATTCATAATTTGCAGTTGGTTTGTGTTTTTTATGGATTACGAAGATATTTGAATTTCCCGCATACTTAGTCTAGGCGTGTGAATAGTGGAGATATTTAGACAAAGCACGCAGTTAATTAAAATGTGCTTCGTAATCCTTTTCGAAAATTAATTGTTGAATTAATTTAGTTATGAAAAATAATTTGTCATTGGTTGAATATTTTTTATGTCTTAATCGTAGAAAACATCTTTATTTAAATGCATGATTAAAAATATTTTTATGCAATGAAAATAAAAAATATTTTGGATGAATTTAGAAAATAATATTCATGTGATTTAATAATAATAATAATTAATATAATATTATAATTATAAAAAGAAAATAGAAAATAGAAAATATAAAAATAATAAAGAAAATTAAATAAAACACAAGGGGTGCAAATAATACTAGGCTAGTAAAAATGTGTGGGGGGGGGGGGGGGGGTGTAGATATTAGGGTCTTGAATTCAGATATTGAATTCAGACCCAATAAGACAAGGAGGTACATTTTTGAGTGCGTTAGTAAAATTGGGGGCGTGTAAAGCATCAATTAACCATCAAGCTAAGTTATAGATTACCTTTCGGCGCCTTAAATTTCTTTGTTTTGGTTCCCTTTCTAAGCTTTCTCTTTTTGATTCGCAGGTGGAAGCCGGTGATGATGATTAAGGCGGAGATTTGATGGCGGCGGAGGCACGAGGACTGCATCTAGGATTTCAGATGTTGAATCCCTAGGCGATGGTGAAGGGGGATTACAACGACGAGGCTTCTCTGTTCTTCTTCTGTTATAAATTTTCCTCCTTCTGATAACTTTCTTCTCTGTAATTCTTTCGTCTCCGATTTTTTTGTTGGTCCTCTTTTTTGTATCAGTCCTTAGGTTTTATAGTGTTTTTAGGTTAGTATAAATTTATGAAATATTTTAATGTGTCTGTAATATTGTATATGATTTTAATTTTGTATTGACTATGAACTTGATTTTGTCTGTAAATCAGTGATATCCTTGATTAATTTCGATATTAATATTAATATTGTCTGAACATTTCAATAGGTTTTGATTCTGTGCATTAACCTGGTTTCTGTTTTGGTACAATATTGTTTCTGGAAAGTTAATGCACAAATTTGCTTATGCTTTTATTATTTGATTCAAACAGTTTTTGTTAGTCTCAACACATACATTTCTAGCTCTTGACGATTTGTACAGTGCATATTTTTGTAATAAAAAGTGTATTATTTCTCATAATTTGAACAGTAGTTGTTTTTCTCATAGAAACTGGGCCACACATTCTTTTTTGTTCTGGCCTTGAACTTTGGCCTTGAAAGGATTTGGAAATGGATCGTGGAAGAAAAAACCTCTTCATTAACACTTTTCTTTTAATTAATAAAATAAAAATCATTTTTAATTAAGTTTATAATATAATATTTTAATTATAATTAATATGAATATGATTAATATTAATATAATCAATAATAGTAATTATAATAGTAATGTTAATAAAAATAATAATAATAATAATAATAATAATAATAATGTTATAATTAAAACAAAACATTTTTTTCAAAACAAAACCCAAAAATGAATTGGGCCATACTATTTTTTTAATATTGTGTTTTAACAAAAAAATGTGACCTCAATGGGCCTTCCTGATTTAAATAGTGGGATTTAAACAAAATGATTTTTTTATACACCCTTCAACCAAAATGGGAGCAGGCCACAACACTCTTAGTGGGCCGGTAAAAATTAATTACTACACCCCCTTAAATAATACCCCCTTCTATTTATTCAATAAAATGGACTTAACTTTACATGGACCTTTCTGATTTAGAAAGGCGCAAGAGTTTCTTAAATAGTGTGAACCTCCTTCAAGATTTGAAAATTGGCTGAAACCAAAACAAAGATCCTATTCAAAAAAGTGATGGGCTTTGGGCCTTTTGTATGATTTAGAAAAAGAAACTGTTAAACCCCCTTTCAAGAACTAAACCCCCATGAATTTGAATAATAATTTAAAAAATAGAAATAAAAATATTATGAGCTAGTAGGAAAAATTAGGTGTATGACAGTATAGTTCAAACAAAAATGCACACACAAGGTAAACACTTACCACAATCCTATAACGACAACATGTAAAGGAAACGAATCCCAAGTACAGAAATAATACTAAACATTCTAAAACAAAAAAAAGCTCAATCATGAATCACACCTAGCAAAAATTCATTGGTAGATGAAAAATACACAAAAGTTAGGGATAAAAAACACTCATCCATAATCTTGCAAATAATAGACTAAATTATGCATTCATCCAAAAACTCATATTGAAAATACTAAGGCATGAATCACAAGGGCTTTTTAAGGTTTTAATGTGGCTTGGTTAACAAACAAGGGATAAGTCCTAAAGCTAATCGAAACAAAAACTTACCTTAACCTAAGGGAGTGTCACAAAGACTAAAGCAAAATAATTTCAATCAAATTTCTTCTTCATTCCAAATTTTAAACCAACAAACATCACTTATTAATACAATATTATTCCATACTCTTTTTGTTTTTGTTTTTCAAAACTTTTCTCTTTTTTCTTTCTTTCTTTTTTTTCTTTCTTTTTAATTTTTTCTTCTCCTTTTATTTCTTTCTTTTTTAATTTTCTTTTTCTTTTTATTTTATTTCTTTCTCAACATCATAGTAATACACACAAGCACATAAATATTTCTCTCCCAAACTTGAATTCAACCATATCATAATGTGAATACTCCCTACTTTCTAAGGCAAGGTAAAAATTCAAACTAAAAATCATAGTTAAAGATTCAAGAAAACAAAGAATCAATATACATACAAAAAGATGAACCAAACACTCATAGACAAGCATTTAGCAAAAACAAAATGGATATCAATAAAAAGTGTTAAAAGGGGATACTAATGATCACACACTCACAAGGTGAATTGACTATTTGGCCAAGGTAGTTGTGCTCAAAATGACACAAAAAATGTCTTGATCATGTTCATGCTTATATACAATCAACACAAACAAAAGATTAAACAAAATAAAATTCAGTTAAAACAAGAATTGTGACCTCTAACATATATGAAAAATGGAAAGCTTCCTCATATTTATGGGTAAAAAGGGAACTAAAGCGATTCAAGTCATGAGCAAGTAATGCAAAAAGAATGAATGACATGGTAATTGTACAAATGAAAAATTTCCTAAACATGTTATGCTATAGAAAGCGATAAAAGAATACCTGGCGAGTACCAACTTCAAAGACTATCATTACCATACATCTGCAAGTTGACACACTCAAAATCAGAAAATCACCAAATGCGACTTCAAGCTTCCTAACCAAAATTTTGGGTTCAAATAACAAAAGAAAAAAATTAAAAATATTACTATTAATTACTATACTATAAAGTGGGAAAAAGGAGAGTCAAGTGAAAAATTATAAATAATTCATTGGATCTGCATAGCAGGGCACGCTGCAGAAAAACAAGGCAGCTGGTGCAGCTTCTGTGCAAGCTCCACTTAGACCTACACAATCTCAAACATACAATATTTATAACATACAAACACAGTTCGACAAGCTAAAAACGAAAAGGTTGCGGAAAAACACAAATTGACATGATGAAACAAACGGTTGAAAGTGAATTAACAAGTTGAAAAGTGAAAATTTGAGAATTTAAAACAGGTCAAATTTCAACTTGTTAAAACACAAGTCAACATCTAGATAAAAAAATACAAACAAAATATGCTTGTTTTACGTCGTAAGCTCAACGCCTTTATTGTGCGTGCTAGTAACCTCCTCTCGTCATACCATGGTATTGTCACACTGTGCAAACCTAAAGAAAGTGTCCTAACAACCACAAAACAAATGTTATGAAAACGAGACAATTCACAACAATACGTGAAACAAAGAAAAACACATATATGCACATGTATGGAAAGTAAACACAAAATATGTACAAGTAAAAATAGACAAGTTTATGTACACATTATATACAACATATACATTAATTACAAAACTCAAAAACAAAGAAACTATCGCAACACAAAATAATAAACACCAATCTCCAGCAACAGAGCCATTTTGCTAGAGGTGGTAAAATTGCATCGTGTCTATAAAAATTGATGTATTGAAATTTCGTTCGACAAATCTCTCGTTAATGAGTTTGGGGATAAATGGGTTGAAAGAAAGAGTATCAACAGAAAATAAATGAATAAAAAAGAAAAATAAATAACTTATTAAGCATGCATATATACTACTTCTCACAAACATAAACCTATCGACCTGTTATACTAAACCTACAATATTCAACAATGTCATCATGTGTCAAATACAATACCCATTGTCATCACGTGTCAAATACTAAACCTACAATACTCAACAACACAGAAGTCAAATGTTCTCACTTGTGTCAATGATCTTTCAGAGTGACACAAACAACACAGAGGCATTAATCACATACACCCCTAAGTGAATAACAACTCTAAATCTATCTCTAGAATTCAGACAATATTAGATAATCATCCGAGATGAGAATCTAAGCAGTATATGTCTATAGCAACTCAATTCCTTAGCACTGAGCAAAAATCAAGGATAACAATCGACAAATATTTGTAAAGAAAGTTTTATATAACACCAAGGGCGAAAAATATTTGTAAAGAAAGTTTTATATAACACCAAGGGCGAAAATATACATAAGATCAAAGTAAATACATGTACAAACCTAACCAATAGAGAATACACACAGAAAAATAAGTGAACCACAAATCTACCGATTTGTAAGCGTCGATCGAAGAGCAATCTACCTTGGATCATCCGAATGCAAGTTCCATAGTTATTATCTAAGCTAATCCTAACAAAATTGGATGTTGATGGAGTTGGGAGAAAAAATTTCCCTAAAACCATCACCTAAAAAATGAATGAAATGAAGTTATAAAACAAATCTCAGCAGAACGTGCTAAGCGGGCCTGGCGCGTTAAGCGCGACTTCTTTATTTTATACATCAAACCGCCCAAAACCGCACTAAGCCAGATATCCGCGCTAAGCGGGCTTCAAAATAATGCTTCTGCCAAAGTCAAAATGCAAGCAGCATGTTACAAAATGCGCTGAGTGCACTCGCGCTTAGCGGCCTTCTGCGTGCTTAGCAGGCTCTCTTGGATAGAACTTCCCAAAAATGGTCTTTTATTCTAAAAAACATGCATCTGGAGCCGTGCCTTTGACACCTTATTCCTCGATGCTCCAAAATGCAACAAATACCTACAAAATGAATGGAAAAACATCAAACGATACGCTATGTACATAAAACACAAATAAACACAGACTAAACGTATTTACACAAAAGTCGGGTTTATTCAATGATTGTTAACAATAAAAAGTCGATAAGTGCAACAAAAAGTATATACAAAAATAGCTACAATTTGCACTTGTTATATGGCCGACAAGATGCTCAAGTGGTCATTAGAAATTCTGAGTTCGACATTAGTTACGAGAGCCGAAAAGCCTTTAAAGAACAAGTGTTGGCAGACTTCGTAGCAGAAATGACCTCCCCGATCCCCACAAGTGGAGCACACAAATGAATCATCTTCGTGGATGCAACTTCCAGCTCAATGGGAAACAAAGCAAGTATCGTACTGAAAAACAAGGAATTAATACTAATCAAAGTATCCCTCACTTTATCCTACCCAACCTTAAATAACCAAGCATAATACAAAGCTCTCCTCGTTGGGCTTCGTTTGGCCAAGGACTTTGGAGCCGAGGAAGTAAAGATCTTCACAGACTCCTAGCTCGTCACCTCCCAGGTACGAGGGGATTACCAAGTCAAAAAAGACCAACTCTCATAATACTAGACTCTAGTCCGAGGAAGAATAAAGAAATTCAACTTTGTGGACGTGCAACATGTTCCCTACAAACACAATTCTCGAGCAGATATCCTGTTAAAATTTGCTAGCACAAAGAAGAAAGGGGGAAAATCCGTAATACAAGAAATACTACCTCGACCAAGCATTAAAAAAATCTCATTGGCTCTAGAACTGTATTCCATTGGTGACAGTAGTTATTGGATGACCCTGGTATACAACTACCTCATAAAGGGAGAACTACCATCTGACCAGAAGGAAGCCATCATGGTCAGACGAAGAGCTTGCTCTTATGTCTTGGTCGAAGGTAAACTGTATAGAAGGAGATTCTATATACCCCTCCTCAAATGCATCAAAGAGAACAAGGTCGCCTATAGCGTACATGAGATCCACGAAGGATTCAACGCCCAACACATTGGTGGAAGATCCCTCGCTAGGAAAACATTCGAGCATGATATTATTAGCCCACCATGCAGGACGACACAAAATAACACGTGAAGAGATGTGACAAATGCCAGCACCACGGGGACCTGCACTTAGAACCCCTAAGAAAGCTCAAGCCCCCCTCCTCTCCCTGGACCTTTGTGTGGTGGGGCTTAGACTTCATCGGGCCATTTGTTGTGGGACCAAACCAAAACAAATACCTGATAGTGGTCATAGATTATTTCACAAAATGGATAGAGGCAGAGGTACTAGCCAGAATCACAGCATAAAAGATTCTCCTCTTTTACAAGAGAAACACCATCACCCGATTCGGCATACCCCAAGAAATTGTCACCGACAACGGGACGCAATTCACAGACAGGAATTGCCAAGAATTTTTCGCCAAGTTAGGCATCATCTAACACTTCTCTTTCATCGAACACCCACAAATGAAAACACAAGTTGAGGCCGCAAATAGGGTGATCCTCCGAGAACTCAAACAAAGGCTCGACGAAACCAAAAAAATGGTGGGTCGAGGAATGCACAACGTGCTCTGGGCCTACCGAACAACATCTCACTCATCAACTAGGGAGACTCCCTTCCGACTAGCATATGGAACCAAGGTCGTCATCCCCATAGAGATTAGAGAACCATCGAGACAGACTGAAGCTCCTCTTGATGAAGAAATGAACGACAAAGCCTTAAGAGAAGACCTTGAACTCGTTGAGGAAGTCCAAACTGGGGCAGCCATACGAGAAGCCTCACTCAAACAAAAAATTGCCATACGATATGACGCCAAAGTCATACGGTGTGAATTCGAAGTCGGTAGCCTAGTCCTAAAGAGAAATTACAAGGAGTCTTGCATGGGCAAGCTCACCGCAAACTGGAAAGGCCCCTATCGTGTCTATGCAAAAACGGGGATCGGGGCCTACTACTTATAAAATTTACACGGGGAAAAACTTGCTCGACCTTTGAACACTGAAAAACTAAATCAGTATTATAGTTAAGGTGCTAAAAACAATTGGTGAGCTCTATCAAAACGATGAACCCAACCGTCTCGACCATGCATGCTCAGGTACAAGCGTCGCACTACGAATTAAACAAAGAGGCAAGACTCCACTCTTTTGATAAGGAGATACTTAGCCTGACACGGAAAACTCAAACGAACTCCATTGTCATCGTACCACAATGGTATAACGCCCAGCTCGCGATGGAAAGTTCATGCCACCAAGCCCAGACTCCAAATGAGACCTGAGTTCTGACTCATGCCCAGAAATTACCCTGGTCATTCGACCAGTTCCCCTCACTGGCGAACCAAAATGACTAACGAGAAAATCCCCCCAAACTCTTGATAAAAACAAACGTCTCAAGCTAGCGAGCATACAAACATGCAACCCTTTGAAAATAATCAATAAGTTATGAATGAAAAAAATTAAAAACATTTAAATAATATAGATTAGAATAAACGACCTCCATGGCCAAAAAAATTAAAAGGCAACCACGAAGGATGCAATTGTCAAAGCATTATATAAAGGGAGCACATAGCCGTCATCTAAAATACGATCAAGTAGGCCACAAGGACTACAATTGTTTGGAGATTATATTAAACGGATAAAGCCCCCAAAACATATTACAATAAAAATGACACACAGGCCGAACAGAACAAAGAAATAGCAAGCTTCATTTAACTGACGGGTTGGGGATGCTTTTTAGGCTCAAGGCGTGCTTTAGTATCAGATTGTGGTTGCACAGGCACCCGTGAGGAACCAATCGCATGGCCTTTGACCGCCAACAAGAAGTCAAGAACAACGATTTAACCATCCACCATGCTATGAAGGAAGCAAGTCTGTTGTACCCCAAAATTTTCCCTCCCATTTTCTTCAAAAAAAACATGTTCACAAAGATCTCAAATACTCAAAACCACTCAAGAATTGACTGGTCAAACCTCCTCCTAAGCAAGGGTCTTCAGTTAGGGTTTGGCGCTTCTCAAAGAAGATTGGGTTTCAAGGGTCTAAAATGACTTTCACGGTTCATCATAGGTCTTCTACAATGCTCATGTCAAGTTTCAAGCCTTGCATCACAAGTTTGCTCAGTCAATGGCTCAGATGATTGAAAATCAACTGTATTGTGTAAAAAGTCAACTATGGTCAACATACAGTCAAATTTCAAGATTTTTTGTCAACATCAAGATTTTAAGGTGATATTCATCATTTTATCAAGGTTTTACCATGATTCCTCAAGAAAACCCTCAAATCATCAAAGGTCAAGAAATTTCCAAATGCATGACCTAGTGGCTTGAAGCATGATCTCGAGGACTCAAATACAATATCTTGACCTAATTACATGGCTCAAGAAATTTCCAAAGATACAAGTGATTGATAGTTGAAAATTTGAATTAATTGATGAAAAGTCAACTGTCACACAAAAGTCAAACTTTGACTTTTTTGTCAACATTGGAATTCAAAAATCAAGAATCATCAAAACATTTAAAACTATCAAACTTTGTCATCAATAATCAAGAAAGTCAAAAGTCAAGATTTTCAAACACTTAGAAAAATTTCAAGTGTTTTGTGCTTAAAAAACCCTAACTTCACAAGCAATTTTCCCCAAGATCCAAGTTGATTCAAGGAAAACTTTCAACATGAAATTTGTAGGGACTAATGAATTATACAACTTTGTCAATGTGGGATGATCCCCAAAAAGTGCCTGGATTAAGAGATATGAGCCCATGAAGTTATGACATTTTTATCTAACACTTAGAAAAAATTTCAATAAGTTTTGGTCAGTTTTTCATCTCAACTTCTTGCAAATTTTCACCAAGTTGCCAATTGATTCAAAAAAAATGGTCAACATGGAAGTTGAAGATCTTGATTCATGCTTTCCAAAATGTCCAAGATCATAAAAGGATAATGCTTGAGTTAGAAGTTTCGAAGAGATGAAATTGGGTATCTAAGGTTGCATTATAGGTCATTTTTGTGACAAGTTCATAACCAAATCTTCAAGCCATGCTGCATAATCTCACTTTTCAGGCCTCTAAACCTCCAAATCTATCCATAATCAGAAGATTGCACCCACTTCTGAGCCATTATCCAAGTGATTCAAGCTTTGTCCAAACTTATTTTCCATTTAAGGGAGAAAGGTCACACTTCCATTCTTGTAAAGTGACTTTAATCATAAAGTCCACTCTTCTTGAGCCTTTCAATTGTTTCTTCTACACACACACAATGTTAAAACCAGAAGTAACATCGCAAAGCCTGCCGACCACCCTACATTGCATTGGAATCATGTTCTTCAATGTTACTTCAAAACTAAGCAACCAAACCATAACATGTTATCTTTTAAATCTGATCAGCCCTTGCCCTCAAACATTTTCTCTATAAATATAGAGTTCATTTGCAACCCAAGACACGATTTCACAATCCCTCAAACACTCTCAAACTCAGAATCACTAAGAAACCACCATTGTTCCATATTTGAAGCTTCCAATACCCAACTTCAAATCCACAATACCCAACTTCAAATCCACTCGTGTGTTTTTCCTTTTTATCATCCATACACCTCACATACATCACATATAATACATCCAAACACCTGTTACACTTCTGTAACATCATCTTCATCATCCTCTAAAATCCATATCTGAAGCTTGCACATTGAATTGGTTGGTGAGATTCAGACACTTTTAGCACAAAGTAAGGATTGGAATAGCTTTAGCGAGGTCCAAGGAAGCTTAATTAATAATTTACTTGCACCTGGAAGCCTCCATATGCGTTCTGAGTTTTCACTTCAAGAGGTAAGTTTCTCCAACATTGAAATCCTTATACACGCATCATTTGCTTTCAATTTCAAAAGATAAAATGTAGATATGATTGCCCTGAAACTAACCATATCCTTAGTTTTCATTTATGTTGACTGTGTAATGAGAATTTTTGAATTGAAGTTTCTGAAATATTAGGTTTCACTTTGGTACCAAGCAAAATTCGTTTTGGCCATTGACTTATAACTTTAAAAAGTTACATGGTTGAATTCGTGGTAAAAAATCAAGCAAGTTTGATGTTTACAGATTCAATAATGGTGTTGTTGTTGGTCTAATCGCGCGCGGGGAAGAAGATGAAGTTCATTTTTTGAAAACTTTTTTATCTTATATTTAATGATTGTTGTTTCATAATCGGATGTAACAATCATCCAAGTGGTAGCGCGCGCATGTTTAAGTCATACCTAGGACCGGTCCTGGGTTCGATCCAGGCGTGAGGCATTTATTTTTCTAACATCTTCATTGCAGATCCAGTGTTAACCAAATATACACACTCATTATGTCCCCCTCTTCAACACCGTCAGATCTCATAACTCCAAGATATAATGCTTCACAAAGCCACGCCCATGGTGCACCCCATAGAACTATCACCATTGGATCAAACAGACGTCTGGACTTATCTGTTTTAGGCTTTTTTATTTTTGCTTTTCAAACACCCCCCAAATTTCTGCTTACAACTCAGGCCCATTAAAATTCTTTTTTTGTTGTTTTTTTAATTAAATATTTTTCTTTTCTTTAAATAATTTTATTTAAAATCAGAAAAAATCATAAAAATGATTCAAAAAATTAGATTTAGGTTTTGAATTAGTTAATTTAATTTTTGACAAATAAAAATTAATTTAATTTAATCAGTTTGATTTTATTTAATTAGAATTAGGTTTTATACTTCAAATATCTTTTCTAAATAAAACACCAAAAATATTTTCTAAATACTTAGAATTATTTAGATTTTAATTAATTAATTTAATTTTTGATAATAAAGATTAATTAATTTAATCACACCTTATTTTATTTTAAATAATTAAATTGTAAAGTAAATTAGAATCAGGTCTAATTTTTTATTTCACATTTCAAATATTTTCTAAACAAAGAAACAACAAAATATTTTCTTAAAATACTTAGAATTTTTAGGGTTTTTGCATCTTTCCTCTTTCTATCTCCATGCATTTGTTTATTTTCCGCATTGATACAATTATGTAACTGTCAAAAGTTTGTAATAGATAATTAGGGTTTATTGCTTTCCTCCTCTATTCATAAACTTGTACCCCCATCCTTGAAGCATTGTAATAGCATATGGCATTTAATTTCCACAATTTACTGCTTTCCTTATTACTGTTAGTAATTAGGGTTTGTATGGCAAGACTAAAAGCAAACATTAGATAACCCTAATTTCAAGACAAAAATAAGTGAAGTCAAAACACTTCACACACACATACCTCTAGGGTAACCTCACTAGTTGCCTCAGATATAAAAATTCATGTCCCTCGAACATGAGATGCTTTGGCAAAGACCCTTAGTTAACAGATCTTAGTCCCTCGATGACCCTTCGACGCTGCCTTCGGTTAACGATCTTAGTCCCTTAAAAAAATTGCTAAAGCGTCTTACAAGTTGCCTTCTATGACTGTACGATGACCCGCGTCTGTCTCTCACATTCAATGATAGATCTTCCTACTAACTAATGGTAGGATAGCTCTATCTAAAGGAGGAGGAAAAGAATAAAGACCATTGAGTAGGTAGATCGCTCGTAATCGCTTACTCACAAACAATTTCACACCTTACACTTTCAAAACAACTACTTTCAAACTCTTTATAAACACTGTTGAGGACTGATACAAGGGTTATTATAAAGCAAATTGCATTACATTGGCAATTTCAAAACACTTTCCAAAACAACACTTTCTTTCACAAATATTATCAAAATAAACATTTTGTATACATTCTCAACGATACGAGAATCATTACAAAATTTCTGCACTTAGGCATTTTCAAAATATTTTCAAACATACACAAACATAAAGCATTTCAAAGTAAGCTAGAAATTAAGAGCCCATAGATAACTACGGATGAAAAGGGTGCTAACACCTTCCCTTTTCATAACCTACCCCCCGAACTCAGAAAATTCTCAAAAGGTCTTTCCTGTTCACTTCACCCTTTCCTTTATTGGATAAAAGAAAAGCCAGTGGTGAGTCTTGCTACATTTGTGATAAAACGCAAAACCCAAAAGCCAATTCTACCCACCGTATTACAGAACTGGCGACTCTAATGGGGACACTAAATTAAAAGTGGGGTTACCTTAAGACCTATATCACCTTTATTGCTTTACTTTTTTACCTTGTTTTCTTTATATTTTCGGGATATGCTTGGGTTTATTTCTTGTATAGATCCTATACTCAGATCTGGGGGAATTTTAGGTAAGTAGCAATAGATAGTGGAAACTGTATGGTGTAGAGCGATATGGTTGAAGTGATGGCTACATTAGTGCGACACGTTGGTTTGTGATGGTGTCCCTTTAGTCAGTCTAGGAGAATGATGGGCTACCACGTGGTGCCATAAGCACTAACTGACTGTAAAACCTTAGTTAACACAACTTAGCCATTAGAAAGTAGTGAGATATCCAGATTTGGTGTAGATTTAAGTTGGTTGATACTCGATGCTACACTCATTAAGATTGTACTCTCGAGATATTTCAGTCGCAATTGAGAAACTTGTGCTGAAACAATGCCTGAGAGAAAGGTCAGTGATTTTGAGATTCCTATAACCCGGTTACTTCTTTTAGGACAGGTTGAGCCAACTAAAAATTCAAGAGGGTACTTATCTACAAACTCCATGAAATCTTAAACCTAAGACCTTGTGTGTTTTTTTTTGTGTTTGATTAATTGTTCATGACATCATAACATCATAACATCATACCATATCATTTTCACTAACCATTTCAAGGACCTAGGGATTTATCTTTATTCTGTTTTGTAGGTTATGGCTTCCGCTCGCAGAAATACTATCTGGATCAATTTTGTGAAGATACCTTATCAACTCAAAGAGTTAGTCTCAAGGGTTCCTAAAAGTTCTCCATTCATCAAAAGGCATGGTCGACTACTCAATTTGGTTACCTTGGGTTTTGAAGAAGACATGATGAGTGTTCTATTATAGTTCTTTGACCTTGTACATCATTGATTCACCTTTCTCGATTATCAGTTGGTGCCCATAATGGAGTAGTTTGCTCAATTACTGGGAGTACATGTTCTCAATCAAATACCTTTCACCGGTTTAGAGAAAGATCCACAACCTGAAAAAATTGCAGCAGCCTTACATCTAAAGTGGTTCGACATTGTAGCTAATTGGGAAGCAAGGAGTGGAGTCAAGGGTTTTCTAGCTATATTTCTGTTAGAGAAGGCTCAACTGTTTTTGGATGCTATGAGTTTTCAAGCTTTCGAAGAAATCTTGGCTTTGTTGATCTATGGTTTGGTGCTATTCCCTAATCCAGACCAACTCATAGATGTGAATGCCATCAAAATATTTCTTTCTCGTAACCCTGTGCCTACCTTGCTCAAAGACATTTTGCATTCTCTTCACACAGGTACTATGAGGAAGCGAGGGACTCGTATGTGTTGCGTACCTCTACTATCAAGGTGGTTTATTTCGCACCTTCCCCGATCAGTATTAAAGAATGAACAAGGTCTGAGGTGGTCCCAAAAGATGATGTTGCTCTCTCATTCAAATATCTATTGGTGTTCCCGATCTCTGGAAGATGTTACTCTCATTCACCATTACGGTGAATTCCCTAATGTTCCACTCCTTGGCATTAGAGGAGGTATTACTTACAACCCTTCTCTGGCTCTACGACAATTTGGTTATGCTCTAAGAGATGGTCCTCATGACGCACTTATCTAGGATATTATGTTCGACTACGAGAATGATCCTCAAGGTTATCATTGAAGGTTTATACGTGTTTTAGGCATGGTAAACAAGGTTGATAGTAATACTTTAGGACATAAGAATTCCATCCCTTTCGAGCCCTACCTCAAGTGGGTGCAAGCTCACACTCAAAACCTCATGATGCCATATCCAGCTGTTCTACCGGTGATCTTAGATCCTGTTGTCGAAGGAGACGTTTCTCGCATCATCCTCCATCCGGACATGCCTACTGACCTCGAAGAATTGCAGAAATCCTGGATTCAACTCAAGGAAGAACGGGACACCTTTGAAGTTCAATTCTATGCAAGTGAAAATAAAGTGTTGGAGCTCATAAAGCAACTTCACGAGGAGCAAAGCCTTAATGCATACATCGACACAAAGAGGAAGCATCAGTGGGAGACTTGAGTTTTAGGGTTTAGAAGTTCATTTTGTTGTCTCTTTAAGACCCATTTGCTTTTCATTGTAAGCCTAAGAGGAAATTGTAATTTTGAACTTACTAATGAAATCTTTGTTTTGGTTTCCTCTCGGATAACAAATTTAAATCTCCTAAGGTCCTTAAAAACATTGCATCCACATAGCATGCATCATTTCATAAGCAGGTTTTCCAAATACATGTTTCCTCATCTATTTACTGTTTGTTTCAGTATAAGATGGCTCTCGAACAAACTGTCAAGGATCTGGAAACTCAGCATGCACAATTTTAAGAGACTCTTCTGAATCTGGCCAAAGAGTAACAAGAGATGATGGCACTCCTCACCACAAAAAAGAAGACTAAGAAGCGGGATGTTATCCTTAACATGGGAAGAAGATTTAAAGGTCCTGCTCAACCAGTTCAAGATGTTTACTCCGAGGAAGATGACAACCAAGAGGAGTATGGAAAAAGTGTCAGGGGTGAAGATAGAAACAATCAGGGTTCTGAAGATGAAGACTACTCCGACGAACAATATCCTCCTACAAATGACAAATACAAGCAGTTGGAAGACCGACTCAAAGCTGTCAAAATCCAGAAAGTGCTTGGATTGGATTTTGGAGAGCTAGGTCTGATCCCGGGGGTGGTTATCCCTCACAAATTTAAGGTCTGTACCTTTGCTAAATATGATGGGGTCTCTTGTCCCAAACATCACCATAGGTCATATGTTCGAAAAATCCAACCTCATATTACTGACCAGAAATTATGGGTCCATTTCTTCCAAGAAATTTTGGCTGGCACTCAACTAGAATGGTTCTATCAGCTGGAGGGAACCAACATTCACACATGGGAAGACTTGGCTGCTACTTTCTACGAGAAGTATCAATATAATGCTGACCTGGCGCTGACTCGTGTACAATTGAAAAACATGTCCATGGGCTCGAATGAAGGGTTCAAGGAATATGCACAAAAATGGAGGGACTTAGCTGGAATGGTGCAACCTCCTTTGGCTGACCGGGAAATGGTAGATATGTTCATGGGCACTCTGACAAGCCAATTCTTTAATATGTTGATTGGAAGCTCGTCATCTGGTTTTACAGAGTTGATTCTGACTGGAGAAAGAGTGGAAAGTGGCATTAAAAGTGGGAAGATTTTGATGGCTACATCTTCTAATGCTGTGAAGAAGCATTTGGAGGTCAAAGAGAAACCAATGATGTCTATGGCCAGAAGAGTCGTATTAAAAATGATCGCCATCAGGCTGTGGGAGCGGTATTGATCTCTAATTTGGCGCTTGTTCAACAACAACAATAGGGAAACCAGGGTAGGTCAGACGCTCTGAGGAGGCAGTTCACCAGGATTAATATGCCATTAGCTCAAGCATTGCAACACTTTTTAAAGGCTTACCTCATAACAATCTGGGATCCTCTTCCTAAACCCAACACATCCTCTTTGAAATACAATCCAAATGCAAGATGTTCCTATCATTCGAATAGTCCTGGGCACGACACCAACAATTGTTGGGCTCTGAAAAACAAAATTCAAGACAGGGTTGATAATAAGGAAATTGAGTTTGACCCTCCCGAGACTTTAAACATGATTACTGCTCCTATGTCGAAGCATGACAAAGGCATAAGTGCTATTAAAGATGTTTTGTATGTTACAGCTGTAAGTGATATGGTTACTCCTCTCTCAACAGTCAAGAAGAATTTGCTACAAGCCGTTTTATTTCTGGGTTGTGTTAAAGAATGTTATTGTTGTGCAGTTGAACCCAATGGTTGCAGGTTACTGAGGGAAGGAATTCAACACCTGATGGATGAACATGTAATTTTGATTGAGAAAATTTTGTATGCTGAGAACTTGTGCCGAGATTTGTCTGTCATATCTGGTACTCCTTTCAAGATCACTTCCAAGGGTCCTATAATGATTACTGCCAATCTAAAATTTGTTCCCTTAATCATTACAAAACTTGGGCCCGTCCCATATTCCTCAGAGAAAGCTATTCCATGGAATTATGGGTCTGGTGTCTATTACCATGGTATTAAACAAGAGTTGTCTGACAAAGATGATGAAGAGGTTGATCCCAACATTGACAATATTACGGGGACCTGCAAAATTACTAGAAGTGGAAGGATTTTCTCTCCGGAAATCTCTCCACCTATTCACGTTACAGTTAACAAGACAACTATCGAGGCTCGGGGTAAAGAGACAATGATAGAGCTTTCCCGGACGGAGGCACCAAAAGAAGCTATAGTCAAGGATACCTCTGGACAAGAAATGGAAGAGGTTTTGAAGATAATCCGTAGAAGCAATTACAAAATTATTGAACAGCTGGGGCATACCCCGTCCAAAATCTCCATGCTATCTTTACTATTGTGTTCGGAAGCCCATGCGCAAGCTTTAATGAAATTTTTGAAGACTGCTCATGTACCACAAGAGATTTTTGTCGATCAATTTGGAAGTTATGTTGCTAGTTTAATGACTAACAATGGATTATTTTTCTCTGATGCTGACCTGACTCCGGAGGGGAGGAATCATAATAGGGCCCTGTATGTCTCCATTGAATGCAGGGGCACTATGTTGGCCCATGTGTTAGTTGATACTGGTTCTTCTCTGAATGTTCTGCCAAAGGATACTCTTGACAGACTGGATTATGAAGGGGTTGTGTTGAAACCTAGTGACATTATAGTTTGGGCATTTGACGGGTCCAAAAGAATGGTACATGGAGAAGTGGATCTTCCTATCAAAGTGGGTTCAAAGATCTTTGAATCTACCTTCTATGTAATGGGCATCCGTCCAGATTATTCTTGTCTATTATAACGCCCATGGATCCATGGGGAAGGTGTCGTCACCTTCACTTTACACCAGAAATTGAAGTATCCTATAAAAGGAAAGATTGTTACTGTCTGCGGAGAGGAGGAGTACATGGTCAGCCACCTGAATTCATTTCGGTATGTAGTAATGGACGGTGAATTCATTGAGACTCCCTGCCAAGATTTTGAAGTAATCTCCCCTGCTGTTGTTGAAGATCTTTATGCCATTCCGAAGACTACCAGGGTTCCGCAGAAGATGGCTTCCTTGAAAGATGCCAAAGAAATTATAGAAGAAGGTGGTTGTACTGTTTGGGGTCAGCTTCCCGACATCCCCTACAAATCTGACAAGTTTGGTTTGGGCTTTACTGCAGAAGGTCAAAGGGTTGTTCGTCACGCTCTAGCTGGAAGACCTTCATTCCGTATCAGCAACAAAGGAATCAACGCTATAAAAGATGCTGATAGTGATTGTGACTTCGTCAGTTGGATCTTCCCTACCATTGGTAACAGACTCAACAATTGGAAAGCAGAAGACATTTTCCCTATCTTCTTCATCTAGGAGTAATAGCTATTTCTGTTTGTATTTCTTTAAGAAGTTTGGTTATGTAATTTCTTTTAAAACAATGACTTTAAACCTTGTATCTTGCCCGAGGCACAATGGTTCATTTGTTAAGTGTTATCATTTCATATGTCATATTTTCATTTAATGAAAACATTGGAGTTTTGCATTAAAATTTTGCGCTCTCTGTCTTTATTTTACTTTATTGCACTTTCAAATAGCTATGTGTTCTTACACAGCCACACACTACATTGCAGATCCCTATCCGCTCTGGATCTCGTTAATAACGATTCTGTTATTGTCACTTATGACTTTGAAAATCTGATCTGCCAAGCAGAGGACGAAGGTGAGGAAGATTGTGAGATACCTAGAGATCTTTTTGGACTCTTAATACAAGAAGAAAAGGCTATCCAACCGCATGAAGAGTCGATCGAAATGGTAAAATTGGGTTCTAAGACAGACAGAAAAGAGATCAAGATAGGTGTCAACTTAGAGGGCAGTGTCAAGAGAAGATTCATTCAGATGTTGCATGACTATGTTGAGGTATTTTCTTTATCATACGAGGATATGACATGGCTTAATACTAATATTGTGGTTCACCGTCTGTCGATTAAAGAGGGTTATTCTCCGATAAATTAGAAGGTTCGTCGCATGTGTCCCAAGATGTCAGAGAAGATCAAGGCCAAGGTTATGAAACCATTCAATGCAGGTTTCTTAGCAGTGACGTCATATCCTCAATGGGTTGCTAACGTAGTTATGGTAATAAAGAAAGACGACAAGGTACGTATGTGTGTAGATTATAGGGATCTGAACAGGGCAAGCCCCAAAGATGACTTCCCACTTCCACATATTGATGCTCTGGTCGACAACACTGCTCATCATAGGGTATTCTCCTTTATGGATGGTTTCTCGGGTTATAATCAGATCAAGATGGCGCTAGAAGACATGGAGAAAATAACCTTCATCACACAGTGGGGCATTTTCTGCTATAAAGTTATGCCTTTTGGGTTGAAAAATACTGGGTAAACTTATCAGCGTGCCATGGTAGCTTTATTCCATGACATGATTCATCACGAGATAAAAGTCTACATCGACGACATGATAGCAAGGTCACATACTGAAGAAGAACATCTTGATCGTCTGCATAAGTTATTTGAAAGGATGAAGAAGTACAAACTGAGGCTAAATCCGAACAAATGCACGTTTTGGGTGAGGTCTGGAAAACTCCTAGGTTTCGTCGTCAGTGGTAAAGTTATTAAAGTTGATCCTGCAAAAGTTAAAGCTATTCAAGAAATGTCGGCTCCCGCACCGAGAAAGAAGTCATATGTTTCTTAGGACGACTGAATTACATTTCCCGATTCAATTCTCATTTGACTGTTACCTTGAGCCAATCTTCAAGCTGCTGAAGAAAGATCAAGTAGTAAAATGGAACGACGACTTCCAAATAGCCTTTGATAAAATCAAGGAGTACTTACAAGAACCTCTGATTTTGATGCTAACGGTTGAGGGAAGACTTTTAATCATGTACCTAATAGTGCTAGAGAACTCAATGGGGTGTGTACTGCGGCAACATGACGAGTCTGGTCGAAAAGAGCATGCAATATACTAGCTTAGCAAAAATTTTACTGACTATGAAATACGATATTCAATGCTCGAGAAAAATTGTTGCGCTTTGGCATGGGCTGCTCGCCGAATAAGACAGTATATGTTGGCTCATACTACACTGTTGATTTATAAAATGGATCCCATCAAGTACATATTCATGAAGCCAGCTCTTTCTAAAAGAATAGCCCAGTGGAAAATGGTCTTAACAGAATACGACATTCAATACACCACTAAAAAAGCAATCAAAGGAAGTTTGCTGGAATATCATTTGGCACATCAAACGGGAGACGACTATCAATCTATGAACTTCGAATTCCTAGATGAGAACATCATGCTATTTATAGATTATGAAGAACCTGGACCATATGAAGGACCTGAGCCCGGATCCCTATTGTGATACGGTGGGAGAAATGACTTGGTTGTTTTGCGTTTTATCGTAATTATTGCAGATACCAAGAGTCGCCACCGACTTTTCTTTTATCCAATAATGAAAGGGTGAAAAGAATAGGAAATACCTTTGAGATATTTTCTTGAGTTCGGGGGGTAGGTTATGAAAAGGGAAGGTGTTAGCACCCTTTTTCATTTGTAGTCATCTGTGGGCTCTTAGTTGCTTGATAAATCACTTTTGAAATAGCTTTGTTTGAAATGTGTTTGTGGTGGGTTTTGAAAATATTTTTGAAAAGCGCATTCGTTTAGGAAAACTTTGTAATGATTCTCATCTCTATAAGAATGCATACAAAGTGTTGGACTTTTTGAAAATATTTTATGTTTTTGAAAGTGTTTGGTGTGTTTTGTAAAGATGTTTTGTTTTGAAGATGTATTGTCGGAAAGCAATTAAGAACGTTCTACCTACTCAAAAGTCTCTTGTACATTCCTTCCTTTGATATTATTATCTCACCATTGGTTGGTAAATAACCCTATCTTTGGATGTAGAGGGACGGGCATGGGTCATCGTATAGTCATAGATAGAAATGAAGTGAGATATCTTAGCATTTCTCTTAAGGAACTAAGATCATTTCTAAGGCAACATTCGTAGCATCACCGAGGGACTATGATCTTGTTTTTTCTAAGATGTCTCACATGCATATCATGACCATTTTCTCAAGGCAACAAGTGGAGTTAACCCTAGAGGTGAAAATGTGAAAAGTGTGTTTGATTGCATTCATTTTTGTCTTGAGATTAGGGTTTTCTAAGCATTGATTTTATCTTTCCATACACACCCTAGTTACTAGCATTTATATTTGAAAATGGTAAATTGCAGAAAATAAAATCCTATGCTATTACATCGTTTAGGGGATGGAGGTAAAATTTACAAATGGGGATGAAATAGGAGCTTAAATATTACAACCATATTGAATAGTAATGAAGAAAATATATGAAAATAGATAAAACAGTGTAAAAGAATGGAAAACTGCATTTTTGAATATTATGTGTCGACACATGCTCCTTTGCATCAACACATAAGCTTTTCTTGCCCTTGTAAGTCTAAATCAACTCAGTATGAGTCAATACAAAAGGGTATGTGTCGACTCATACGTGCTTTGTGTCGATTCATACACTCTATATTCCTTATGTTTTGTCCCTGTATAATAGTATGTGTCAACACATGGAGGCTTTGTGTCGACTTATAACATGTTTTTCCACTGAGATGTGTCAACTCATATGGGTATCTGTCGACTAATACTGTAATTTTTTCACTTTAACATTGTTTTAATGTCTGTACAAGTCAGTTCTTAACATAAAAATGGAAGACAAACAAATGGTTAGCTTCAAGGGCAATGGTTACTACATTTTATCTTCAAAAATGAATCATTAATGATGCTTGTATGAAGAGTTAAAAGTCAAGAAGACTTACCTTACAACTGGATTTTTGTGCTTTGAGTTTGAGTTGTTGTCTTGACTGTTCTTGAGCTTAAAAAAACAGAGGTGTCACAGAAGTTGTGCTTCAGTTTGATTTGTTGTCTATATGATGTACATGAATGGTTTGTTCAAAAAACACACGAGGGAATTATGGTTGGGTATTCAAAATCAGAAATGACACAAAGATGGAGGTTTTGTGAAATTTTTGGCTTGAGGGAGTTTGCGGGTGCTTTTATGCTTATAAATCTCTTTTTTAATCTTGCAAATGGCCATTCTATTTATAGAGAAGGTTTGAGACTTGAAACAACTTACATTTTGAAAATCACATGTGATAGCTATCTTGCTTGTTTTGGAAGCAAGTATGAAGAAAATGTTTCCAATGTTTTATACTGAAACAACCGGCTGAAAATCATCAAACAATGAAGTCTCCATCGAACGTCTTTTATCCCACAGGAAGGGAAAGGTAAACATCGAGAAAACCTGAGAAGGGAGAAGTCACGGTCTTGCGACCGAGAGATCGGGTAAGGGAGTCTGTTACGCGAGGGGAAGGTATTAGCACCCCACACGCTCGTAGTACTCTATGGTATCCACTCTTGTTATCTATCTTATGGGTGTGTCTAATCTATTCTTACTGTTTACTATACTACTAAAGGGAGAATGCATGCAAAATAAAGGAGAAAATAACGTAGGGAAAATAAAATTGTGCTCGTTCGGGCCCTACCCCGATGCCTACGTATCCCTTTTAAGGAATCAGAGCAGCCGTAGTTCGACTTATATGTTTTTGTTTGTTTGTATTTTTTTAATGAGCAACATTAATTTTGCCTTCTGCCGGAACTCGACCTTTGGAGACTTACGCGTCAGCACAGAAGTGAATTAACATGTTCTTTCGAAAAGGTTTGGAGAAAATGTGTTTGGGCGCACAAAAAGGTTTGGATTTGTTTGTGTTTGTAATGAACGATATTAATTTCTCCTTCTGCCGCAACTCGACCTTCGGAGACTTACGCGTCAGCACAAAAGTGAATTAACTTGTTCTTTTGAAAAGAGTTTAAAAGGAAAGCCCAAAGGCAAAAATAGTTTGTATTGGTTGGTGTTTTTTGCTTGTAGTTAATAGCTAGTTAATCTCAAGAGAGTGACTTTATCCATTTCTCTACTTATTCATGAAATAAGTCTTTGGGACTCGAACCATACCAAAGCTTATAATAAGAGAACAATAAGGTCGAGAAGAAACCCGCTTATCGTCTCACATACTTAACGAAGATATGATTCTCGTCAGTAAATTTTTAGTATTTTGAAGTTTGTAAGAATTTTTTTTTGTTTTAATGTATATGCAAAAAGGGAAAGAAATTCACAGGAAGACTAGCCTATTTCTAAACCTAATTTTATCATGCGTTGTTTAGACCTAAGTCAAGGATGAATGAAAGGGAAACGTCTACCTAATGTTAGCATGCATATGGTTTGCGGTAAAGTACGGAAATGAAGAACAAAATAGAGTTGTGACGATACCGAACGGAGGAGGTCCTTCGCCTCTTTAAAGCCATGCAAGGGATAAGAAAACTCTACAGAAACTGCCCCACGCGAGTGATCAAATAATTAACCTCCAAGCATTTCCCATCACAAAAGTTGCATCATTACTATCACGAAATCTTGACTAAAATTATAATGAAAATGATTGTTAAACATGAAATAATAGAAAGCTCTAATAAAATTCTAAAGAAAAGTCCTAAAGAATTCTAAAAAAATATGCTACTATTTTGCATCATTTTATCCCTAATGTTATTATCTAGAAACTAAGAAAAGAAGATTAAAGAAAAATCTAAGCAAACTCTAAACAAATGGGGGGTTGTTGACTGGAATATGGGGGTAAGGTCTACTAAACAACTCTAGGCGCAAAGGTCCATCACCAAGTGAGTCAGAAAGCCTTTTTTATTCCAACTTTAGGCTCACAAACATGCACCTTGGGCTTAATGGTGAGAGGGGCTCGCTCCAGCTAACATTAGCAACACCATTAGCATTTTTTTATTGTCCCAATTATTTATTGAATTAACAATAATAAAAATAATCAAGAAATAGAATTGGGGAAAAGGAACGATCCATGGTTTAGAATTGTGTCTCTTTCTCTTCTTCGAGAAACTCAATTTTCTATTCTTTCTCCCAATTAATGGTGCCGGTTAGCTCAACCTCTCCGCCCTTCATCTTCTTCAATTTCGAACACGCCGCAGACTGATTTTTCAAAGATACACAACGGTGCAAGCTAAACTCACCTTTGATCTAGTTCTTCTCCCCCGTGAAAGAGAATACGCTCCTTGCTCTCATCTTAGATGTTATCACGGTGCCGCCTCAACGATGATGTCGATGTCAAGAAATCCCAAGAAAGTTTCGCACACGAAATTCAAATACACTTCATTTTTCGTTCCTTCTGCACTCTTGCTTATGCTCACTACACGAATTTCTGCAAAATCATTGTGGTTGAACTCGTGTGTCGTTGTTTCTGGTTGCATATTGTAGAAGAATTGACGATGATCGATGTTGCGGTGAAGGAGACTTGTTATGAATATCAACGATGAAGCCTTGAATTAGATGAATGTTGAAGGAACCCTGACAAAGGTGATGCAGTGCATAAATGAGGGAGATTGTACAGAGGCTTGAAGGTTAAAGGTTAGTGATGAATATCTTGATACGGTTAAGAGAAATAGGTGAGTTTGTTATGAAGTTTTTTCTGTGAGTTAGCATGAATCTTTGTGAACTGAATTGTGAATTTCTTTTTCTTCTTCTCGATCCATTTTCTTCTTCTTCTGATTTCTTTGTTTGCTGCTTCTGAGTTTTTGCTCTTCTTTTTGTTTTTATGATTGGTGCGTTTTCGTCGCGCTGATGTAATTGTTGTGTTTCTGTAGTTGTTGTGAATACAAAGAAGTGTTGTGATGCGGTTTCGATGTCGATGACGGCATGATGAAGATAACTGAAGAGGCTGCGATTCAGTGATGGAAATTGAGGTTATGCAGTGAGTATGAATGTTGTTGAGAAGATGATTGAAAGAAGATGAAAATGGATGATGATGTTATCGATGAGGATTAGAGGTGTATTAAGATGATCATTATGAAGAGTGGATACTGAAGCGATTTCCCGAGAGAAAGGGATTGAGAATTTTTTTGGAGTTTGTTGTGATTCTTCCCAATGTTGAAGAATGGAAAAATCAAGGTGAGCATCAGTTTTTTATATTCTGTTAGTTATGTGAAAGTTAGTTACAAATATGTTATGAGTCAGTTTTTTTCTGTTTAAGTTTGTTAATTGTTGGTTAAAACAGTTGGGATTTGAAAAAGTCTGTTATGCCAGTTAGGGAATGCAGTAAGCACTTGGGTGAGCTAAAAAAATTGGTTGTTGAGTTTGAGTTCTGTTTAGGATATTATGTTAGTTATTTTTTTTGCTGGAAGTTTGTTATGGAATGGTTAGAAATTGGTTATGACAGTTAGGAGTAGTTTTAGGTTAGAAGTCTGTTATGCCTTATATCCTTTTCCTGTTCTGAATTTTATTGAGAAGTTGTTATGAGTTGGTTAGGGATTGAAAAAGTCTTTAGAAAACAGTTAGCAGGTTACTAGAATAGTTAGAGGTTAGGAACTAATTAGTTGGCTGTTGTTTTTCTTGTAATGAAGGGCTGAACTGATATATACTTTTGGTTTTTTCTGAGTTGGTTGGCTGAATTTAATACAGGTTGAAACTTGGAGCGTGAAGCTTGAAGAATACATGAAGATGGAGAACTAATGTTAGGGATAAGCATAACACGGTGGTGAAGTATAATCAAGAGCTTAGCATGAAGATTGGAAAACAAAATTCGCATGAAGAAGGAATTAGAGATTGGATTATAATTTTTCATGTAATTATTTTTTGAATGTAATTTTCTATGGTTTTGTAATGTTCTTTTTTTTCTGAAAATTTGAATGTGTAACGAACGATAACTCGAAAAGGCCTCACATCTTGAATTGGTTCTTAAAAATATTGAAATTCACATGTTAAGCAAACTTGAGTCGTGATACCCATACTTTTGGAATTTCTACTTAAAATCCTATCTTAAAAAATGCTTGAAAACCTTGAATGATATTGCATTATGGTCACTTGAACGGTGAATGAAATTTGGATTTGCGATCTTGAAATTTGAAATAGCCTTGAATAATTCTCGAATGCCCTTGTACATGCATAAACTTGATATTTGCTCTAAATTCCAAATAACTTGTTTCTCAAGAAATCCACATGAATCCTTTTCTAACCTTGCATGCTTGGTAAATGAACTTTAATCCAATTCTTGAACAAAACTTGAATTCACATGATATTTATCTTGAAATAATCTAAAGCAAACTCCGTGATCAGAATTCCACCTTCCTGAATGAACCCTAAAGCAAATGACCTATATCATAAGCCATGAAGCGAGCCCAATCTTCAATTGATGACCATGAACCAAATGGTACCTAACATCACACTCTGTCCTTCATGAGAGAATGGATCCAACACATTGATCCCCATCAATCTTGTATAACAAACAATAAGAGAACCAAGTTGCCTTGATCTTAATGAATTTACAATGCCATCCTTATATCACGCCTTATCATCCCATGAACCTCCATTGAAGATGTTGGTAAACCCAAGTATGATAGGATATAAATCCTAATCTTCCCCACAAAGCTTTTAGATTTTGATCTCAAAGCATTGAAATGAAATCCGAAGAAAGAAGATTATATCGCAAGTAAGCCAATCGACCAGATGAAGAGCTTTGCATTATAAGGCATACAAACCCTAATTCGTGAAGAAGGTCCAACTGAATCTTCTTTTCTAAAATAGAGTTATTGCCCACATGTCTAGAGATTCAAGCAATGATTTCCTTCTTATTTTCCAAAGATATATCAATTGAAACCCTGGTTATTCATAGATGACATCCCCTGATGATATCCTTGCCTGATAATCACAACTTCATAGAGAAACCTCTCTTGAATGGTACATGATTTAGAGAAATAAACTCTAATCAAAGGATGACGTTGAGCACAAGGAGATAATGAATGCCTAATTTAGTAACCCTTAGATGACCTCGTAGAACAACTTGGAAATGAACATGGGGATACAGAAATAAATATGACCAAGTTGGCCATGACTTAGAAGACCTAATGAACCTCGGTTGATGAAATGCTGACAAACACGAACTTGGTGGTATAACACTCCGACTCTTGTCTTCAATGTATCTGAATGAGTAATAACCCCCTTAACTTGAAGAGAACAGAACCCTCAATAAACATAGGTTGCAACCCTAATTCCACATTTCACTGCTTGAAGGATAATCAGAAGAATCGAGCTTTATTGGATACGAACACCTTAACTGCTGTGAAACCCTAATATCGCACAACCACTGAACTTCGAACCTCAAGTGCTTTATTAAATTCCAATGTATGTTAATGACCTAAAGGAATATGTATAGATAAATGCAAGAGTCTAAGCCAGATAGAAGAAACTAGGAGGGAAAATTTTGGGGTGCAACAGCTGCCCCTATTTAATCGCCTTAGACCTGAAGGTGAGATTGGCGCCAACCTTTCGAACCTTCAAGGTAAAAGAAGATTAAATACTTAAAAGAACCCAGAAATTTACGCTCCGAAGCCAGTCAGGTATTATTATTTTTCATTTTCTATTTTATTTTTATATGTTTTTTTAATTCGTAGTAGTTAGCTGAGTAAATCTCTTGGATGTCAGGTCAAAGTTAGACATACAAAAGAAGAGACCGACCTAAGGAGGCTCTGACAAAGGAACACCAATCAAAGGCGAACTTACTGAGAAAAGAGACCAAACGAATGGGACTCCTGACAAATGATACCAGCCAAAGATGGATTTTAACAAACGATACCAGCTGAAGCGGGGTTTTAATAAAGGATACGAGCCGAAGCGGGATTTTAACAAAGGATACGAGCCAAAGCGGGAATTTAACAAAGGATACGAGCCGAAGCAGGGTTTTAACAAAGGATACCAGCCAAAGCAGGGTTTTAGCAAAGGGTACCAGCCGAAGTGGGATTTTAACAAAGGATACCAGCCGAAGCGGGGTTTTAACAAAGGATACCAGCCGAAGCAGGGTTTTAACAAAGGATACCAACCGAAGCGGGGTTTTAACAAAGGATACCAACCGAAGCAGCGTTTTAACAAAGGATACCAGCCAAAGCGGGGTTTTAAAAGATACCAGCTGAAGCGGTATTTTAACAAAGGATACCAGCCGAAGCTGGATTTTAACAAAGGATACCAGCCGAAGCGGGGTTTTAACAAAGGATACCAGCCGAAGTGGGAATTTAACAAAGGATACCAGCCGAAGCGGGGTTTTAGCAAAGGGTACCAGCCGAAGCGGGGTTTTAACAAAGGATACCAGCCGAAGCGGGGTTTTAACAAAGAATACCAGCCGAAGCGGGGTTTTAACAAAGGATACCAGCTGAAGCGGGATATTAACAAAGGATACCAGCCGAAGCAGGGTTTTAACAAAGGATACCAGCCGAAGCGGGGTTTTAACAAAGGATACCAGCCGATGCGGGGTTTTAGCAAAGGGTACCAGCCGAAGCAGGGTTTTAACAAAGGATACCAGCCGAAGCGGGGTTTTAGCAAAGGGTACCAGCCGAAGCAGGGTTTTAATAAAGGATACCAGCTGAAGCGATGTTTTAACAAAGGATACCAGCCGAAGCAGGGTTTTAATAAAGGATACCAGCCGAAGCAGGGTTTTAACAAAGGATTCCAACCGAAGCAGGGTTTTAACAAAGGATACCAGCCGAAGCGGGGTTTTAACAAAGGATACCAACCGAAGCAGGGTTTTAACAAAGGATACCAGCTGAAGCGAGGTTTTAGCAAAGGGTACCAGCCGAAGCGGGGTTTTAACAAAGGATACCAGCCGAAGCAGGGTTTTAACAAAGGATACCAGCCGAAGCGGGGTTTTAACAAAGGATACCAGCCGAAGCGGGATTTTAATAAAGGATACCAGCCGAAGTGGGGTTTTAATAAAGGTTACTAGCCGAAGCGGGGTTTTAACAAAGGATACCAGCCGAAGCGAGGTTTTAGAAAAGGGTACCATCCGAAGTAGGGTTTTAACAAAGGATACCAGCCGAAGCAGGGTTTTAGCAAAGGGTACCAGCCGAAGCAGGATTTTAACAAAGGATACTAGCCGAAGCGGGGTTTTAACAATATACTAGCCGAAGCGGGGTTTTAACAATGGGTACCAGCCGAAGCGGGATTTTAACAAAGGATACCAGCCGAAGCAGGGTTTTAACAAAGGATACCAGCCGAAGCGGGGTTTTAACAAAGGATACCAGCCGAAGCAGGGTTTTAACAAAGGATATCAACCGAAGTGGGGTTTTAACAAAGGATACCAGCCGAAGCGGGGTTTTAACAAAGGATACCATCTGAAGCGAGGTTTTAACAAAGGATAAAGGTATGCATATCTAGTCAGAGTTAGATACACACGAGCGAAATTGATCATCAACAAACAAATGTTTAGAATTGCTAGTAAACTCAAGAACGAGACTAACCGCTGAAATCCCCAATAAAAAGGACGCACTCGCCTCAACAAGGACGCCAGACAACTGGACTTTGAAGAGACACTAAAAGACTCTTAATCATAAAAAAGTTAGCTAGACTAACGAAAGGAGGACCCGACTAACGCGGATAAAGCAAAACCAGGAACCGACTAAGCAGGACCTTCAAAGAGCACCGATCGAAGGTGAACTCTGTAAGAGAAAGGGACTGGTCAAAGCAGACTCTAACAAAGATTGCCAAAAACACGTTGGGCTTTCGATAGGTGGTAAATACGCAAGAGCTACAAATCCCTCAGGCCAAAGGCAGGGTGTAATTCTTCAAGAGTGGCAATTATCTGAATTACCACACACCAAGTATGGATACTCAAACACTTAAGAAGAAAGAAAGGTTATACACCAACTCTTACTGACGCTCTAACGGCAAAGAAAACACAGGTCAAATAACCAAAGGCTTGCAAAGGAAAGCGCAAACCATAAACTTACTGGGGAAATGGAGAAATACCAAAGACCCGACTGGTGGTGAATCAAAACAAACTCCGATGGGGGAACATAATAGAATTACCCTAGTCTTGTTGTAGAGATAAATCAAATCTGAGCGCATAACAATCTGGTTACCACAGGTGGACATAATTGGCTTATACTCATGCATGTTTGAATTTTTTTATAGCGTAATGCTCTGTTCAGTGGAGATGCTACGCGTTTTAGTAGATGCAATGTAATGATGCAATGTAATGATGCATGTTTAATAATGTACTGGAAAACATATCAATAATCGGATGCTGAGAAGACAATGAACTTTCGAATGATTATTCTGGCACATCTGATCTTCTATAGAGAAAAAGCAATATGAACTTCAATGGGGGAACTGAGATTTGAAACCATCAACCTTTGAACGATTGATCTCACTGGGGAAGTAGCTTCCTGGGGAGAACACTACAAAAATAAAATTGTAGTTCAGAGAAAATCTTGAATTCTGATCAAACTCCTCACTTCACGGGGAATAAATTATTTATCCTCTATTGGTGAAGAGAAAGGCTTTGTTGGGAATAGAAACTTCTGGCGTAGAAATTCTTTGACGAAGATAACTTCTACTGAGAAGTATAGAAATTCTTAAATAAAAAGAATTCTACTCGGACCACACTGGGGATAACACTTCTAGGAGGTAGAAGATCCTCACTTGGGGAAGAAACAAACATCCCAAGACAGAAACTCCACTAGGGATATCTCAACAAAATCTTCTACTACTGGTAATGAAAGAGTTAAGACTGGAATTCTCCTGTACACCTCACTAGGAAGATAGGACACTTGCTCCATTAGTGAAAGAGGAATAGTTCCAATGGGGAAATTGGATCTCATTATACGAAAAACCTCATGTTAGTCACATACAGACCCTCCTCGATTCATTTGTTGGTATGCATCTTGTCGCGCAAGACCAATAGTATTTTCAAAACAGAAGTTGGGGCGACATGCCCCTGTTTGGAATGGAAAACCTTACTGAATAATAGACAATTTGAACTACCAATCCCCGTGTAAAAACCGTGATGTAAGATTGCAACTTCGACATGTCGACTCCGAGGATAAATGTCACTAACGAGTGGACTTTGGAGAAGATGCTGCAAAAATAAATTGCAGTCTGATGAAAAAGAATCATCTAGACTTTAAACTAATTTTACATTTCCAGGGAGAAATAAGATTCTCCTCCTACAGAGAAATGAGTATGCTTCACTAGGGAGAAAATATCTCACAAGAGAAACGCCTTGGTAGATAGGTCTTTTACTGGGAGGAGGCATCCTCCTAGGAAGCAATATTTCCATCGCGTCTCGTACGAGTAAACACCAAAAATGATCTTTACGTTACTGCTCATATTCTACTGAGGATAACAATCCAAACTTTGACTGGGGATAATAATCTTGACTTAGGACAAAGGATATCAGTAAATGGACTTGAATCTCTGATAAGTCGAAGATAACAATCCCGACTTCTCAGTATGATTTTAAAATTCTTAGGTCATTTAGCCTGCGTATGGACGTGATTTGATCAACCACTGAAGAAGAGAGAAAGCCCTTACATAAATTCTTGCCCCAGTCTGCAAGTCTTTTGCATAAAATTTCCTTGAGAGGACTTTTTGAGATATGTACCACCAAGATAAACTGCCCCAGTGTTATGAACTTCCGAACACTGTCCCTGGCTGACCAAAGTTGGAAACAATTTCAACAATGCTTGATTGAATTCTCGTGTATCTATAAATTCTGAAAAGATTATCCCTTAATCAACAAATTCTTAGAGAGATTTATCAAATCTTGACATAACTGCCCCAATTTGGATGTACTTTGAGGGATTGCATCCCGATTTGAATGCCTCAGATTGAATGTACTTTGAGGGATAAAATATTGACTTGAGTGCCCCTACTTGGCTAAACACTTACTCAACAGAGTATTTAACATGCTTGTCCCTGCTCAACAGAGTCTTGACAAACCTTTTCCTTTATCTCATGCTTAAGGAGAAAGGTGAAGCTCGCAGAGTTTTGAAGACAACACAACCTTTGGATGACTGACTTACATCTTGAAAGTAGGCTACTTCACAACCATACTTTTCAACTTGAACTGCTTCAATCTCTAATCAGATACTTGAAGAAGTCGGCCCCTCGGGACCAACTGAAAGTAATGCATCGTTGCTTGACAGAGACTCTGGGCAACCACCCTTTTGCAATCAACTTCAGATCATTTCTCAAACTGGTATTATTTTGCTTAACAAAGTCAACAGAAGATTTGCCCCAGGTTAAGATGATTCTCACAAATGATTCACCTGTAAACGGTATCCTGAAGCAATTTGTCCCTTGAGATAATTAAATTTTCATCCGATGCTCATTATGCAAGCTTTACTTGATGTCTAAGCACTTGCCCGTATGCAAAGAATGTTTATTCTAAGAATGGTAATTGTAATGCAAAGCTCATGTTTGTCTTGAAGTTTAAAAACTTGTAAATAATATTTTGAAACATCAAAAAAATTTGTACAAAAGATAGTAAAAAGATGGAGTGATACCAACTCCAAAGTTTTTGCAAGACTCCTAGGAGTCAGATTACCGTATTCTTGTTACAGTGTGCTTTCGAATTAACCCTTGCTTCAGTTAGGACTTTTAAGGGTTGTAACGTGGTCTGGTTCACGGTTTTAGAAAAAAGATTTAAGGCTCAAAATATTTGGTGCCCACCTATTTTCCGTGATGTTCTCCAGTCCTAAATTCAGTTAAACCAATACGAGCACTCATTCCTCAGAAGGAGTTTACCATGGTTGAGGAGGATATGGCCGTCACTCACCTCTTTCATTCTTTGTGTTCGATCATACGACTTTATTCTTTGCGGAGGATCTTTACTTGGTAATCCCCTTTTTTTCGCGCTTTTCGCTTTCTTTTTGTATTCCCTAACTTTTGCATGGACAAATTCCTTTTGAATTTTGACTTTGAAGTCCAGCGGGATGCCCTGACTTTGGCCTAAGCGATTTGGCTTTTCAAGTTTCGGCTTAACGGGGATTTTTGTCTCTTTCCTTTATTATTCCTTTTAGTTTGAACCAGTCATGTGATTTTGAGTCGTTCTTTGATTTGCTGAAAAAGGTGTAACTGCCTTGCTGTCTGATTGACGAGGAATAACCATTATGGTATCGTCATCTTTTGACCTCTTGATGTACGAGATATACTCTTTGGGATATTATTCTCATTGATGCACGATACTGATAGATGAGAGTTAACCATTGTGGTTTCGTTCCTTCTCAACCTTCTGAAGGATAACCATTGTTGTATCCTTTGATGCGCGCTCTTAATGAGTTTTGAACGCTCAATCAGATTAACTGAAATCTACCCTGCCCCGGGTTAAATGTGAGGGTTTTTCTAGAAATAAAAGAAACTCCTACTTCAAGGATCAAAGGGGTTAACGAGGGTCTATCTCCCTTATATCTCCGGTGTTTGGGAATTTGAAACAAGGCTTGTACATCGTCAGCAGAGTCCTATTCAAAAGCACACTGTTTGAAATCATTGGCACCTTATTCATCATCCTCCCTCCAGAGGTTTTTTTTTGCTTTATTTAACAAGAGTTAAGTATCAAAAAGTCAAAGAAAAACATTAATGAGTGAATACGAATGGACTAAATTAAGACAAACATATTCAATGCATTGTGACTAATATTAAAAAAATAGGCAAGTTTTGCATACAAGAAAGTACTGAACCAAAACAAGAAAGATTACAAATGAGAATGCAAATGTAATTTGAAAATGCCATGTTGAGGAGACTAGTCTCCGTATGGACTTGTTGAATCAGACGGTGATCTGCCAATCTTGACATTTACTAGGTTGACGGAGACTTCAAATTTGACTGGCTGGCCAGAAATTAATAGCCTTTGCATCCAGCAAGTATTGCACATTTTCTTTGAAAGCTCAGCAGTCTTCAATGGAATAGCCTAGTTCCCCAGTATGGTAATCACATCGAATTCCTTCACCATAAGTGATGAGGGCTTTATCAAGCGAACTTGCATAAATTGCATCAAAAAGTATTTTCTACCATATAGAAGAAATGCTAACCATCTTCTATCACACAGAAGAGAAATCCAGCCGCTGAATTCCGGAGCATCTCCCACTACACAAAAGAAGCGACGTCTTCTACATAGAAGCGACATCCAGCAACCATACCAAAGGATCTTCTACTACAAAAAAGAGAGTAAACTTCATCTCCTACTTCATAAGAGAGAAGTTTTAGCAACCGGATTATGGAGAATCTCCTACTTCACAAAAGAGTCTCCGTCTTCTACTACACATAAGCAAAATTCAGAAACGGTAACAAAGAATCTTCTACTACACAGAAGAAAGTAAACTTTGAATATAACATTCGACCTTTGAGGTATTTTTCTTCTACACAACAGCAGATATCCAAGAAATCGATATCTTATACTTCTTCATCACAGAAGCATCACCCCGTCTTATACTTACACATAAGAAGCATCCAGCTGAGGAAAAAGAGTCTGAAATGGTTTTCCAAACATGGACTGAACCTTGGATAAGAATCCAAACAAGTACCAAGCTTCATACTTCAACCCCTTGCAGTATTCGATATCCTAACTAAGTGCCCCAGAACGGGAGACACATCTAGCATTTGCATTGAAATCAGGAGAGAAATTTGTTGGAGGATGGCCCAAAGCACGAAGCTTAAACAACTGAGCTTCCAACACACGAGGAAGTAATTGGATACAAGGCATTGAGATTGTATCAACCTGCTTCTCAAGCTTTTTCTGTCTCTGTTGGTAAGTTTTACCTCATGGGTTCACTTGGAGACCAGAAACTAGCTGCTAGCAATAAAATCCGAGAACACGAAGCTCTGGGTGAGACCCACAAAGTATCTCCTGATTTGAAAAAAATGTCCCATGGGCTGGGGATGAGTGACAACTCCTGTTGCAACAACGTATACATGATCACTTTTCTTTGCTGACACTGCCTTCATAATTTCCATACCCGACTCAACCGAGTCTTCAACTGGTTATCCTTTATCCCTTAAGGATTTCTGACTACTGGCCATTACTTGCATGTCCATGATAAACAACCCCATCTTTTTTTATCTCATCGAACTCCCCACGAAGTTATTCCACGGCTTTTTCGGATAACGGAGCGGTGAGAAGTCGAGATTCACAATTTTGAAGAGAAAATGTCGGGCCTGAATAAGGATTCCCCATCCTGAGTACCTTTCAAGTACCTTCTATGGATGCATGAAGATGCATGAAGATGCATGAGGTGAGTGAGAGAATTCCAGATTTGGACACCACAGTCTCCAGATTGATCTCGCCTTGGACCTTGTCTCTAGATGACGTACCATCTTCAATCGAACGGAAAAAAAAAAGAATTAAAAATATTTTCTGGAAAATTTCCCCGGAATAATATGCATAGAAGATTCTTTCAGGAGAACAAATGAATGATTTTCCAAGCGAATCGATATAAACTGCATCATCAGGCATACTACGCCACAAAAAACTAATACAATATGTCCTCTATCAAAACAAAAGAGACATCCACCTGGTGATAAAGAATGTGGAAATTGGCCGAAAAGGAATTGGACCTTTGGAAGAGATGCCAAACAGGTGTTGGGCTTTATATTTCAACCCCTTTGTAGTCTTCAATATCAAAACCGGGTGCCCCATAATAGGGGATGTATCTAGCATACATATTGTAATCAAAAGAGATGTTTGTGGGAGGAAGACTTCAAAGATCAGAGCTAGGAAGAACTGGGAATAAAGGATGTAATGCATTGGGCTCGCATTAACATGTTCATCAGGATTCTTGTGTCTTTTCTTAAAAGCTTTACCCCATGAATTCACTTGGGGAATAAATACTGGTTGTTGTTAAAGTTATGGAGGATGCCCCTGATTAAAAAGTATGATGCCCCAAGGTGGCAACCACATCTGACGTTGGTCAATAAGAACTAAGCACTGATATAAGATTCCACGGTAAATGGGAACCATATCCTGATAAGATGTTCTAAGAACTTGAGATTATGTAGCACTCCATGGTTGGAAGTAATTTCCAAAAGATAAGGAGAAGAGAGAATCTGCTGTGACAGTAGGTGCGAGATCGTTGACATCGTCATCAGAGCTTTCATGACCTGGCTCATCTGAGTTTTTGATCAATTATTTTCCTGCTTGTAGAGATTTCTGCCCACAGGCCAGAGCTTACATGTATACCCGGAGTTATTCCCTAACTGATCCTTGAACATGTGGAGCAAGAAATCAAGCTGAACCTCTGAGGAGAACAAATGGTCTGAGAAAGAATCTCCAATCTTTGAGTACATGTTATGAATGCATGAATGTGCATAGAGTGCATGAATGGATGCCATGTCATGTTCCTTCATTCCCAAGGAATTTACGTGCTTTGATTTTGATTTTACGTAAGGATGGAAAAGTTTGGCACAAGTCTTACAAATACGATTCCTTGGAAATCACAGAACATGTATGTTAAGTATGTGGTTAGCTATGTTATGTATGCAAAGGCATGAGATCGAATGGGATCAAGGTTCCATCATTTCTGAATATGATTGCTGCACTGTTCTGAACCATGTGAGTATTATAGAGTCAAAGGTTTGTCACAACTTCTGCACATATAAGAACCAAGTACTATGTAGATAACTAATTGTACGGGATCAAGGCTTCTGGAACTGGATACTGTCGAGCCTTTTCTGAACATGCTGGGAATACTAAGATCGAAGGCCTGAATGAACCTCCAAGTATACAAATCAGGAACTCAGAAAATAAATCTGAGAACCATATAGTCACCAACAAAATATAGCATCTGAATAAGTCACCAACAGAAATCTAGAACATAACCATTAGAACCAATAGTCACTTGTCTGAGCATGGCCACCATCTGAGCATGAGTAACCCTTTGAACATAGTCACCAATTGTACCTGTAGTAATGATTCCCTCCCCACTCACGAGTGAAGACTAGGTCAGGGTGAGATAATGGTAACTCGAAAATCACGGGTTCGCCTGAAAGTAAAATCATCGCAACACAGGCGTGCATGATGAAAGTACCTCCAATTGATCCTCATCCGAGCATGGTATATGACATGACTACACTAATCAGACCACGTCCTATAGCCTCCATGCCCCCACTCTATTCCTAGGTGTCCTAGTGCACTCTGGCCTGGGTATTGGGCCTTTTACCTCAATAGTAACACCCACCCAACATGAAAAACCAGAATCCAACATAATAGATAACCAATATAGAAAGCAATAAAATGCAATGCAAACTTATGCTTAGATAAACATGTACAAATGAGTAAACTGAAAGCATAAAAATAAACACCCAAAGAAAAGAAAACAGGAGCTAGGAGTTACTCCGAGATGGACCAGCATTTGGTCGACCTTTCCCCAATGAAGTCGCCAGCTGAAACAACCGGCTGAAAATCATCAAACAATAAAGTCGCCATCAAACGTCTTTTATCGCACAGGAAGGGAAAGGTAAACATCGATAAAACTTGAGAAGGGAGAAGTCACGGTCTTGCGACCTAGAGATCGGGTAAGGGAGTCTGTTACGCGAGGGGAAGGTATTAGCACTCCACACGCACGTAGTACTCTACGGTATCCACTCTTGTTATCTATCTTATGGGTGTGTTTAATCTATGCTTACTGTTTACTATACTACTAAAGGGAGAATGCATGCAAAATAAAGGAGAAAAGAATGTATGGAAAATAAAATTATGCTCGTTCGGGCCCTAACCCGATGCCTACGTATCTCTTTTAAGGAATCAGAGCAGTCGTAGTTCGGCTTATATGTTTTTGTTTGTTTGTATTTTTTAATGAACATCATTAATTTCGCCTTCTGCCGCAACTCGACCTTTGGAGACTTATGCATCAGCACATAAGTGAATTAACATGTTATTTCGAAAAGGTTTGGAGAAAATGTGCTTGGGCGCACAAAAAGGTTTGGATTTGTTTGTGTTTGTAATGAACGATATTAATTTCGCCTTCTGTCATAACTCGACCTTTGAAGACTTACGCGTCAGCAGAGAAGTGAATTAACTTGTTCTTTTGAAAAGAGTTTGAAAGGAAATCCCAAAGGCAAAAACAGTTTGTATTGGTTGGTGTTTTTTGCTTGTAGATAATAGCTAGTTAATCTCAAGAGAGTGATTTTAGCCATTTCTCTACTTATTCATGAAATAAGTCTTTGGGACTCGAACCATACCAAAGCTTATAATAAGAGAACAATAAGGTCGAGAAGAAACCCGCTTATCTTCTCACATAATTAACGAAGATATGATTCTCGTCAGTAAATTTTTAGTATTTTGAAGTTTGTAAGAAAAAAAAATTGTTTTAATGTATATGCAAAAGGGGAAAGAAAGTCACAGGAAGACTAGCCTATTTCTAAACCTAATTTTATCATGCGTTGTTTAGACCTAAGTCAAGTATGAATGAAAGGGAAACGTCTACCTAATGTTAGCATGCATATGGTTTGCGGTAAAGTACGGAAATGAAGAACAAAATAGAGTTGTGACGATACCGAACGGAGGAGGTCCGTCGCCTCTTTAAAGCCACACAAGCGATAAGAATACTCTACAGAAACTGCTCTGCGCGAGTGATCAAATAATTAACCTCTAAGTATTTCCCATCACAAAAGTTGCATCGTTACTATCACGAAATCTTGACTAAAATGATAATGAAAATGATTTTTAAACATGAAATAATAGAAAACTCTAATAAAATTCTAAAGAAAAGTCCTAAAGAATTCTAAAAAAATATGCTACTATTTTGCATCATTTTATCCCTAATGTTATTATCTAGAAACTAAGAAAAGAAGATTAAAGAAAAATCTAAGCAAACTCTAAACAAATGGGGGGATGTTGACTGGAATATGGGGGTAAGGTCTAGTAAACAACTCTAGGCGCAAAGGCCCATCACCAAGTGAGTCAGAAAGCCTTTTTTATTCCAACTTTAGGCTCACAAACATGCACCTTGGGCTTAATGGTGAGAGGGGCTCGGTCCAGCTAACATTTAGCAACACCATTATCATTTTTTTATTGTCCCAATTATTTATTGAATTAACAATAATAAAAATAATCAAGAAATAGAATTGGGGAAAGGAACGATCCAGGGTTTACAATTGTGTCGCTTCCTCTTCTTCGAGAAACTCAACTCTCTATTCTTTCTCGCAATTAACAATACTGGTTAGCTCAACCTCGCCACCCTTCATCTTCTTCAATTTCGAACATGCCGCAGACTGATTTTTCAAAGATACACAACGGTGCAAGCTAAACTCACCTTTGATCTACTTCTTCTCCCCCGTGAAAGAGAATACGCTCTTTGCTCTCATCTTCGATGTTATCACGGTGCCACCTCAACAATGATGTCGATGTAAAGAAATCCCAAGAAAGTTTCGCACACGAAAATCAAATACACTTCATTTTTCGTTCCTTCTGCACTCTTGCTTATGCTCACTGCACGAATTTCTGCAAAATCGTTGTGGTTGAACTCGTGTGTCGTTGTTGCTGGTTGCATATTGAAGAATAATTGACGATGATCAATGTTGCAGTGATGGACACTTGTTATGAATATCAATAATGAAGCCTTAAATTAGATGAATGTTGAAGGAACCCTGACAAAGGTGATGAAGTGCAGAAATGAGGGAGATTGTGTGAAGGCTTGAAGGTTAAAGGTTAGTGATGAAGATATTGATACGGTTAAGAGAAATAGGTGAGTTTATTATGAAGTTTTTTTTGTGAGTTAGCATGAATCTTTGTGAACTGAATTGTGAATTTCTTTTTCTTCTTCTCGATCCATTTTCTTCTTCTTCTGATTTCTTTGTTTGCTGCTTCTGAGTTTTTGCTCTTCTTTTTGTTTTTTCGATTAGTGCGTTTTCGTTGTGCTGATGCAATTGTTGTGTTTCTGTAGTTGTTGTGAATACAAAGAAGTGTTGTGATGCGGTTTCGATGTCGATGACAGCATGATGAAGATAATTGAAGAGGCTGCGATTTAGTGATGGAAATTGAGGTTATGCAGTGAGTATGAATCTTGTTGAGAAGATGATTGAAAGAAGATGAAAATGGATGTTGATGTTGTCGATGAGGATTGGAGGTGTATTAAGATGATCATTATGAAGAGTGGAGACTGAAGCGATTTCCAGATAGAAAGTGATTGAGAATTTTTTTGGAGTTTGTTGTGATTATTCCCAATGTTGAAGAATGGAAAAATCAAAGTGAGCATCAGTTTTTTATATTCTGTTAGTTATGTGAAAGTTGGTTACAAATATGTTATGAGTCAATTTTTTTCTGTTTGAGTTTGATAACTGTAGGTTAAAACAATTGGGATTTGTTATGAGAATTAGTTAGAATATTCTGTTAGTTTTCTGTTAGGGAATGCGGTTAGTTTCAGGTGGGATCTTAGGTGAGCTAAAAAAAATTGGTGTTGGAGTTTGGGTTCTGTTTAGGATATTCTGTTAGTTATTTTTTTGCTGGAAGTTTGTTATGGAATGGTTAGAAATTGGTTATGACAGTTAGGAGTAGTTTCAGGTTAGAAGTTTGTTATGCCTTATATCCTTTTTCCTGTTCTAAATTTTATTGAGAAGTTGTTATGAGTTGGTTAAGGATTGAAAAAGTCTTTAGAAAACAGTTAGCAGGTTACTAGAATGGTTAGAGGTTAGGAACTAATTAGTTGGCTGTTGTTTTTCTGGTAATGCAGGGCTGAACTGATATATACTTTTGGTTTTTTTTGAGTTGGTTGGTTGAATTTAATACATGTAGAAACTTGGAGCATGAAGCTTGAAGAATACATGAAGATGGAGAACTAATGTTAGGGATAAGCATAACATGGTGGTGAAGGATAATCAAGAGCTTAGCATGGAGATTGGAATACAAAATTCGCATGAAGAAGGAATTAGAGATTGGATTATAATTCTTCATGTAATTATTTTTTGAATGTAATTTTCTATGGTTTTGTAATGTTCTTTTTTTTCTGAAAATTTGAATGTGTAACGAACGATATCTCTAAAAGGCCTCACATTTTGAATAGGTTCTTAAAAATATTGAAATTCACATGTTAAGCAAACTTGAGTCGTGATACCCATACTTTTGGAATTTCTACTTAAAATCATGTCTTAAAAAATGCTTGAAAACCTTAAGTGATATTGCATTATGGTCACTTGAACGCTGAATGAAATTTGGATTTGTGATCTTGAAATTTGAAATAGCCTTGAATAATTCTCGAATGCCCTTGTACATGCATAAACTTGATATTTTCTTTAAATTCCAAATAACTTGTTTCTCAAGAAATCCACATGAATCCTTTTATAACCTTGCATGCTTGGTAAATGAACTTTAATCCAATTCTTGAACAAAAATTGAATTGACATGATATTTCTCTTGAAATAATCTAAAGCAAACTCTGTGATCAGAATTCCACCTTCCTGAATGAACCCTAAAGCAAATGACCTATATCATAAGCCATGAAGCGAGCCCAATCTTCAATTGAAGACCATGAACCAAATGGTCCCTAACATCACACTCTGTCCTTCGTGAGAGAATGGATCCAACACGTTGATCCCCATCAATCTTGTATAACGAACAATAAGAGAACCAAGCTGCCTTGATCTTAATGAGTTTACAATGCCATCCTTATATCACGCCTTATCATCCCATGAACCTCTGTTGAAGATGTTGGTAAACCCAAGTATGATAGGATATAAATCCTAATCTTCCACACAAAGTTGTTAGATTTTGATCTCAAAGCATTGAAATGAAATCCGAAGAAAGAAGATTATATCGCAAGTAAGCCAATCGACCAAATGAAGAGCTTTGCAGTATAAGGCATACAAACCCTAATTCGTGAAGAAGGTCCAACTGAATCTTCTTTTCTAGAATAGAGTTGTTGCCCACATGTCTAGAGATTCAAGCAATGATTTCCTTCTTATTTTCTAAAGATATATCAATTGAAACCCTGGTTATTCATGGACGACATCCCCTGATGATATCCTTGCCTGATAATCACAACTTCAAAGAGAAACCTCTCTTGAATGGTACATGATTTAGAGAAATAAAGTCTAATCAAAGGATGACGTTGAGCACAAGGAGATAGTGAATGCCTGATTTAGTAACCCTTAGATGACCTCGTAGAACAACTTGGAAATGAACATGGGGATACATAAAGAAATATGACCAAGCTGACCATGACTTAGAAAACCTAATGAACCTTGGTTGATGAAATGCTGACAAGCACGAACTTGGTGGAGAAACACTCGGACTATTGTCTTGAATGTATCTGAATGAGTAATAACCCCCTTAACTTTAAGAGAATAGAACCCTAAATAAACATAGGTTGCAACCCTAATTCCACATTTCACTGCTTGAAGGATAAACAGAAGAATCAGGCTTTATTGGATACGGACACCTTAACTGCTACGAAACCCTAATATCGCACAACCACTGAAATTCGAACCTCCAGCGCTTTATTGAATGCCAATGTATGTTAATGACCTAATGGAATATATACAGATGAATGCAAGAGTCTAAGCCAGATAGAAGAAACTAGGAGGGCAAATTTTAGGGTGCAACAAGTACCAAGCTATCTAAAGTGGTTGATCACTTTAAACATGTTTGTTATGACTTGAGAGAGTTGAGTGTTATTATAACAACAAGTTACAGGCTCAAGAAAATGATTTTGTGATTAAAGTGAACTTTTCATGAATGGATATGTTGCTTTCTTCCAAAAATGGAATGATCGCTTGGACAAAGGCTCAAACACTTGGATCATAGTTTAACCAGTTGTAGAAGCATTCAATTAAGGAGTGATGTACAAGTTTGAGGCCTGTAAAGTGAAGATTATGAAGCATGGCTATGGATTTGGTTCTTGTTCATCACAAAATCTGCCTTGTAATTCAAGAATGAAACCCTAACTTCATGGCTTTGATTCTCTTAGGTCAAGTATGATAAATTCATGCTCTTGGATATTTTGGAAAGCTTTAAACATCCTCTATAACTTTCATGTTTTCCATTTTGACAAAATCATCTTGGAACTATGTGAAAAAATGCCAAGAAGGTGGGATAAAATCCTGACCAAAACTGCTGAAAATTTCCAAGTGTTTATTCAAAAATGCCATAACTTCATGAACTTATAACTCAAAATCTAAGCATTTCTGGAAAAATTCATGCCCTACAAATTTTTAGATCTCATTGAGATCTACAAATTTCATGTTAGAAGTTTTCTTTGAATCATCTTGCATTTTGGTGAAAGATTGGCATGAAGAAATGAAAATATCATGTATAAAAACACTTAGAAAATTTTCTTAGTCTTGAAGAGTTTGACTTTTGACTTTCTTGATTTCTTGATGATCAAGCTTGATATTCTTGAATATCTTGATGAATTTTGATCTTTGAGACTTAATGTTGACCAAAAAGTCAAAGTTTGACTTTTGGTGCTACATTTGACTTTTTCATCAGTACAATTGATTTTTGGTTATCTGGTCAATTGACTGAGCATAATTTGTGATACAAGACTTGAAACTTGACATGAGCATTATTGAAGGTCCATAATGATCCTTGAACATCATTTGAAGTGTTAGAAGTCCAGTTGTTCTTGTGCAGGCTCAGACCCTAATTTTGAGGTATCAGTGTTGAGGAGATGGCTTGACCTAGTCAATACTTATGCAAACTCGAGCCTTTGAAGATATTTATGAGAAATCTTTTTTAGAAATGAGAGGGAAAATTTTGGGGTACAACATCTTCCCCTGTTCAATCTTCTTAAACCTGAAGATTTAGATTGGTGGATCCTCCATTCGTGACTTGAAGTTGAAAGATGATTGAACACTAGAGTGCCTAAAAATTTGCAATCGATGATGTGTTGATTGCATCAGAAATGGGCTTACTGATGCCATTTGGAGAAATGATGAGGAGTTGTCGAAGATGGGCTTACAGATGCCATCCATAATGACTGTTGGTAGAAATTGGAAGAAATATCAGAATAAATCGTTGGTCGATTTATACTGAAACAGTAGATGTCTTTTGCCTATTTTTAATTGGAAGAGATAAATCTAACTAGAAGAGGTTTGTTGATTGGTGACTTCACTGGGGAAATAATCCTAACCAGAAGAGGTTTGTTGATTTCCTTTCTTTAACTAGAAGAAATGAATCTAACCAGAAGAGGTCTTTGTTCGCATGCCTTTAATCTAGAAGAAATAAATCTAACCAGAAGAGGTCTTTGTTTCGCCTGTCTTTAATCTTGAAGAAATAAATCTAACCAGAAGAGGTCTTTGATTCGCCTGTCTTTAATCTGGAAGAAATAAATCTAACCAGAAGAGGTCTTTGATTCGCCTGTCTTTAATTGGAAGAAATAAATCTAACCAGAAGAGGTTTTTGATTCGCCTGTCTTTAAGTGGAAGAAATAAATCTAACCAGAAGAGGTCTTTGTTTCGCCTGTCTTTAATCTGGAAGAAATAAATCTAACCAAAAGAGGTCTTTGATTCGCCTGTCTTTAACTGGAAGAAATAAATCTAACCAGAAGAGGTATTTAATTCGTCTGTCTTTAACTGGAAGAAATAAATATAACCAGAAGAGGTCTTTGATTTGCCTGTCTTTAACTGGAAGAAATAAATCTAACCAGAAGAGGTATTTGATTTGATTAACTTTTCCTGCAAGGAAGATGGTTAGTTGCATGCAGAAGTATGTACGGCGTGATGATGTTCTCAAAATAAATGTGATTATGCTATATGCATTTGTCATGTATGTGATATGATGTGTGAATTTGATATTCTTATTGAAGTATCTTTTTCTAGGAAAATAAATCCTTGACAAATGCTGGGAGAATTTTGGGAAGTTAAATCCCAGAATGCTGATGGAGATGAAGAGTATGTATATCCTTGAACTTTGTTTAGGATGTTTCCACTAGGGATTCCTGCTTTTCTTGTTTGAGGAGAACTCCGTTGGGGAACATTGACTTTGCTTGAGAAAATTTTTGCGGGGAGTGTTGATTTCTTCTTGGGGAATAGAGTTCAGGAGTTTTGGTTGTCCACTTCTCTACTGGGGAATTAACTCTCGACTGGGAGAGTGAAAGTGAGTTGTTATCTGGTCGGGATCCAGGCTTTGTAGTAACTTGCTGGGGGAATAAAGTTAACTGTTATCAAGTCGAATTCAGCTTTTGTAGTAACTTTTGAGGATAGTAACGACTCTGTTGGGGATTGTAATGACTCTACTGGTGATTAAGGGGTTTCGTCGATTGGTTTGTAATAGTCTGAAAGCAAACTCGAGTTGGGGAATTTGTAGTTTGTTGGGAAAATAAACCCTGTTTATTTGAAGATCTGCTGGGGAGGTGTTTTCTTTTGACAGAACTCCTCAAGGCTTCTTCTTATGACCAACTCAGCTGGGAAGAGGGTTTTCTGGAGATTGAAACTCTGGCTGGGGATTGCATGAATCCGACTTTGTGGGGATGATGTTAATGAGATAACTCTGCGGGGATATCTCAATTGCGTTTAAGGAGATGCTTGCCACTATTTTAAGCATACATTTGTTGAAAGTTTAATCATGTTCATATGCATATGTTCATTCAATTTTAGTCATTGAACACTTTTTCACTAAAACAGGAAAAACAGAAAGTTTGCACTTTAAAGTATATTTGTATTGATGTTTTTCCCATGAATAGGCTTTTTTGTACAAAGCGACCAAGATCCTAGTAAGAGAAAATCGTCGAAAGAATAGAAAGAATACAAGGTGAAAACAAAAAATAATAGCCATGTGAAAATGATTTCATTATGTTCAAACCCCACTATTGCCCTTATGTCTTTGAACATTATCCCTTATCGTTGAATAGAAGTTGATTGGATTGATCTTGGACCATTTGAACTTTGGACTTTGGTAATAAAGATGGCTGTAAAGATCCCACGAGACATAGTCATACGCTTTAATCCTTAACTTTTTTCTGGACCGCCCTTTTTGGGTTTTCAGCCCACCGGGATACCCATTTTTGCCCAAATCGCCCTTTCGGGTTTTCGACTTACCAGATGTTCAATCTTTTGCATATATCCCTAAATTTTTCCTGAACCTCTTTGGTTCGCCAAGATGCCTTTATTTTTGCCTAGGTATGTCAACCTAGCGGGTCATTTTATGCGTAGTACTTTTTAACTATGTTCGCGTTAACAAGATGTGGGAAATATTCGCCATCCATAGTAGTCAGCGTCATGGCACCACCAAAGAAAACTTTCTTTACAACAAATGGTCCTTCGTAAGTGGGAATCAATTTTCCCCTGGGATCACCTTGTGGTAAAATGATGCGCTTTATTACCAAGTCACCAGTGTGATATACTCGAGGCTTGATCTTTTTGTTGAAATCTTTGATCATGTGTTTTTTATACACTTGACCATGACAGACAACAATCAGTCTCTTCTCATCAATCAAGTTCAAGTGATCTAACCCAGTATGAATCCATTTGTCTTCTCCTAAATATGCTTCCTTCATAATCCTTAGAGAAGGGATTTGAACTTCGACAGGTAGGACATCTTCCATGCCGTAGAACAAAGAGAAAGGAGTTTCCCCAGTTGATGTTCGAGTTGAATTACGGTAGACATGAAGAGCAAACAGTAACATCTCATGCCAGTCTTTATACGTTACCACCATCTTTTGCACAATCTTCTTGATATTTTTATTGGCAGCTTCCAATGCGCCATTCATCTTGGGTCTGTACGAAGAAGAATTGTGATGCTTGATTTTGAACTGAGTATAAAGTTCCATAATCATAGCATTGTTGAGGTTGGTTCCATTGTCAGTGATGATCCTTTCGGGGATACTGTAACATCAGATGGGGTTATGCTTGATAAACCTGTCTATAACATTCTTGGTGACTGATGCATATGATGTAGCTTCGACCCACTTGGTAAAGTAATCAATGGTAACAATTATGAAATGGTGTCCATTGGAGGCAGTAGGTTTGATCTCTTCGATCATGTCAATGATCCATATTGCAAATGGCCACAGAGCAGTCATGACATTTATAGAAATAAGAGGTACATGGTCCTTGTCAGCATAGATTTGACACTTGTGGCAAGTCCTTGAGTGATGATGACAATCAATTTCCATTGTGGACCAATAGTAACCAGCCCTCAAGATTTTCTTGGCCATAGTGTGTCCACTAGAGTGGGTCCCGAAGAGGCCATCATGCATGTGGTCCATGATTTTCTCAGCCTCCTTCTTGTCCACACATCGGAGTAGAGTAGAATCATGGTTGCGCTTGTATAGGATTTTGTTGCTTAGAAAGAATTTGGCTGAAAATCTTTGCAAGAATTTATTATCATTGATGGAAGCTCCTTCAGGATATTCTTGTTCTTCAAGATATCTCCTCACCTCATGGTACCATGGTGTATCTTCGTCAGTTTCAAGCTCATAGCAATGCGCATGTTCGTCAAATATTTCGATTATAATCATGGGAGCTTTGTTGTCCCATTTGACCTTGAACATGGAAGACATTGTTGCCAAGGCGTCAGCCAGCTGATTTTCTTCTCTAAGGAAATGTTCAAAGGTAATTTCCTCGAAGTAGGGTATCAGAGTTAACATAAGCTTATTGTAAAGAATAAGGTTAGGATGTTTAATTTCCCACTCTCCTTTGACTTGGCTAATCACTAGAGTAGAGTCTCCGAATACATCCAAATGCTTAATCCTTAAGTCAATGGTAGCTTTTAGACCCAAGATGCATGCTTCGTACTCATCCATGGTGTTTGTACAATCGAAGCACAATTTAGCAGTGAAAGGAGTATGGAAATCCTCAGGATAAATAATCACATCACCAATTCCATTGCCCAAAGAGTTGGAAGCTCCATCAAAAACCATAGTCCATCAGGATCCTTGTTCAGGTCTGTCATACGGTCTAGGTTCTACATAGTCAGTTACTAACATAATATTCTCATCCGGGAAGTCAAAGTTCATAGACTGGTAATCATAAATAGCTTGATGAGCCAAATGATCTGCTAATACACTTCCTTTGATGGCCTTTTGTGTTGTATATTGAATATCATATTCAGTCAGAATCATTTGCCATCTAGATATTCGTCCGGAGAGGGCTGGTTTCTCAAAGATATACTTGATAGGGTCCATCTTAGAAATCAACAAAGTGGTGTGAGTCAACATATATTGTCTTAGCCGGCGAGCAGCCCATGCCAGAGCGTATCAAGTTTTCTCGAGCAGTGAATATCTGGTTTCACAGTCGGTAAAATTTTTTCTCAAGTAGTATATCACATGCTCTTTTCAGCCAGACTCGTCATGTTTTCCCAACACACATCCCATAGAAATATCTAGCATAGTCAAGTACATGATCAATGGTCTTCCTTCCACTGGAGGCATAAGGATAGGAGGTTCTTGTAAATATTCCCTGATTTTGTCGAAGGTAGCTTGTCAATCATCATTTCATCTGACTACTTGATCTTTATCCAAGAGTTTGAATATTGGCTCACAAATGGGAGTTAAGTGAGATATGAAGCGGAAAATGCAGTTAAGACGAACCAAGAATCCTCTAACCTCCCTTTCAGAATGGGGAACCAGCATTTCTTGAATGGCTTTTACCTTTGTAGGATCAATTTTGATGCCTTTACCACTAACGACAAAGCCTATAAGCTTTCCAGACCTTACTCTGAATGTGCACTTACTAGGGTTCAACCTTATCTTGTACTTCTTCAGCCTCTCAAATAGCTTGTGTAGGTGATCAAGATTCTCTTCTTCAGTTTGCGACCTTGCAATCATATCATCCATATAAACCTCTATTTCATGATGGATCATATCATGAAATAAAGCTATCATAGCTCTTTGATATGTTTCCCCTGCATTCTTTAATCTGAACGACATGGCCTTGTAACAAAAGGTTCCCCATTGCGTAACAAAGGTGATCTTTTCCATGTCTTCGGGAGCCATCTTTATTTGGTTGTAGCCAGAAAATACATCCATGAAGGAGAAGATTTTATATTGAGTGGTGTTGTCTACTAAGACATCAATATGAGGTAAAGGGAAATCATCTTTGGGGCTTGCCATATTTAAATCCCTATAGTCTACACACATATGGACCTTCCCATCTTTCTTTGGCACAAGAACCACGTTCTAACCCATTGAGGATAAGATGTCACAAATAGTAAACCTGCATTGAATTGTTTCATCACTTCGGGTTTTATCTTTTCAGACATGTCAGAACGCATGCAAAGGACCTTTTTCTTAACAGGAGGACAATCTTCCTTCATTGGAAGACGATGAACCACAATGTCAATATCCAACCCTAGCATATCTTCATATGACCAAGCAAACACTTCAACGTAGTCATGTAACATCTAAACCAATCTACTCTTAATACCACTTATAGGTTAGCGCCGATCTTAACTTATTTCTTCTCTATCTCGGTACCTAGGTTAATAACTTCGACTGGCTCTTCATGAGGTTGAATAGATTTCTCCTCTTGCATCAAAATTCTGGCTAGTTCCCCTGGTATTTCACAATCTTCCTCGCCTTCCTCTTTGGCTTGGTTAATTGGATGTTCAAAGTCATAACTAGCAATATTAGAGTCGTTGGTAATGAGATCTGGAGTGTATGAAGATCTGCAAGTGTGTGTGTGTGCATGTAAGATACATGGCTATTGAAAAAAATACAATAAAGAGAAAAGAAAGACAATGAATGCAAAATTTGAATTCAAAAGGTCCAATGGTTTATATTAAATGATCATATTGTAAATGAACATGAACAAAACCCTTAACAAATGGACCATAGTGCCCCGGGAAAGGCACATGGCTTAAAAGTCATTGTTTGGAATTTAAAATTACAGACAAAAGTTCTTGAATTGACAGAAAATATTAAAACAGTAATTACTCCTCAATGAAGGATATGGGAGTGAAATCCTTTGCATGCCAGTTGTTGAGCTTTCCTCCAACAGTAGGGTAGATCCGTTCTTCAAAAGGGCATTCATCATCAGAGTTTTCGATAACATTTACTTCAGAATTTCCTATGCGAAGAGGTGGCTTTCCCACCCGAGCGCGCCTGACCTCTCTTTGAGCCTTGATGGTGAAACCTAGTCCAAATTTGTATGCTTTAAACGGAATCTCGGGGAGTTGCCCCCAGGTAGTACAACTTCCATCTTCGACTGCGGCACGGGCATCCTTAAGCGAAACCATTCTTGGCACAACCATATCAGCTTTTGGTATGTCATAGGAGATTTTGGTGACGGAAACCATAGGAGGAACAACTTCGAAAGCCTGGCACATAGTTTCTATAAACTCACCATCAATTTCCACATACTTGAAGGGATTGGGGTGGCTCACCATGAATTCCTCTTCACCGCAAACAGTGGCAACCTTCCCCTTGACTGGGTATTTTAACTTTTGATGAAGGGTGGATGTTACTTCCCCTTCCCCATGTATCCAAGGGCGCCCAAGTAAATAGGAGTAAGAGGGACGAATGTCCATTACGTAGAAGGTAGAGTTGAAAATTTGTGAGCCAACATTAATTGGGAGATCCACCTCTCCATTAACCATCCTTTTAGACCCATCGAAATCCCTTACAACAATATCGCTTGGTTTTAACACAAGGCCTTCGCAATCTAGCCGGTCCAAAGCACCTTTAGGTAACACATTTAGAGATGAGGCATTATCAATTAAGACATGTGCCAGGGTAGTTCCCTTGAATTCAATATAGACATGCAAGGCTTTGTTGTGGTTCCTTCCCATAGGAGTCAAATAAGTATCAGAGAACCCTAATCCACTGTCAGTCGTTAAACTTGCTACACGGTTCTTGAACTGGTCAGCTGTGGTTTCTTAGGGCACATGGGATTTCTTCAAGAACTTGAATAAAGCTTGGGCATGAGCATCAACAATGATAGCATGGATATTTTGGAGGGGGTTTTCCCAAGTTGCTCAACTATTTTGAAGTCACTCTTCTTTATGATTTTCAGGATTTCCTCCATCTCTCGAGTGAAGGGTTCTTCAGCATCAGTATCTTTGGTAGGTGCCTCTATCCCAGCAGGCTCACCTTCTTTCTCTTTGCCTCTAGTGTTGGCACTAAACTTGTCATTTGTTATACAGACGGGAGTTTTTATAGTAATGGGCGGTGAAATATCCGGGGAAAAGATCCTCCGTGTTCTTGTTACTTTACTAGAACCTGCAATATTAGTAACATCAGCTTCATTTTCGTTGATCCAAGAATCTTGTTTTATCCCATGATAATAAACTTTGGCACCATAGTTCCATGGAAACACTTTGTCAGAGGAGTAGGGAATTGGCCCGGGGAAGTGATTATTAAAGGAGCAACTGTTGATTCATTTGAAATCCTAATAGGACCGTTTGAGTAGATCCTAAGAGGATTGTTAGAGATTGTTATTATGGAAAGGTCTTCAGCTTTGTTGGTCAAACTCTTGATGGTATGAACTTTTTCAAACAGGATCTCGTGACTATCCATCAGGCGTTGAACACCTTCTTTCAGCCACTTGCATCCATTTATTTGTTCAGCACAACAATTATAGTCTTTTAAACAGTTAGGGAATACCCCAACTCTCAGCAAATTTCCTTTCACAGTAGTAAATGGAGTAGTCAAATCCTCAACGGAGGAAACAAAAGTAGTGTCATCAATCGCATTGACACCTTTTCCATGGTTCATCATTGGTGCAGTTATCACATTTGGAGTTGTAGGTGGATCAAACTCAATAGTTTTGTTGTCTATTAAGTCTTGAATTCTACATTTTAAAGCCCATCATTGATCAGTATCATGCCCGAGGCTGTTGGAGTGATAGGTGCATTTGGCATTAGGATTGTATTTTGGAGAAGAAACATTTGGATTTGATGGTGGATCATGCAACGTTACCAAGTTAGACTTTAACAGGTGTTGTAAGGCTTGGGATAGTGACATGTTAATCTTCGTGAACTGTCTTCGAGGAATTTCGGATCATTGATGGTTGGATGATGGTTGTCTTTGAGAAGATGGAGGATTAGCGATCAAAACAACATTAACATATGGACAATTATCCTTCTTGGTATGGGCCTTTGACCCATAAACAACATTGGCTTCTTTCTTGCCAATAAAAGGTTTCTTTATATTGCTTGAGGTAGAAGAAGATGCCATGGAGAATTTTTCACTCTTGATTCCACTCTCGATCCTTTCACCAGTCAGAATTAACTCAATGAAACTGGAAGATGAGCTACCAATTAACAAGTTGAAATATGGGCCAGTTAATGTACCCATGAACATATCAACTAGTTCTCTGTCAGTTATTGGTGGTTGGACCCTACCGGCTAGATCCCTCCATTTTTGTATGTACTCTTTAAACACTTCATTAGTACCCATTGTCATTCCTTGAAGTTGAACTCTTGTTGGTGCTAAATCAACATTGTATTGATATTGATGATAAAAAGTAGTGGCCAGATCTTCCCATGTGTGAATGCGAGAACCCTCCAATTGATAGAACCATTCTAGTTGAGTCTCAGCTAGACTCTCTTGAAATAAATGAATCTAGATCTTTTTATCGGTAGTGTACGGATGTATCTTGCACACATAAGACCTTAAATGAAGTTTAGGACAGGAAACCCTATCATACTTGGCGAAGACCGGTATCTTGAACTTATGGGGAATGACGACCCCAGATACTAAGCCCAAATCACCAAATCCAAGCCAGGCACGGCTTGAATTTCAACAGCCTTTAGTCTATCCTCCAACTTCTTGTATTTATCCTCGGGAGGTGTGTACTGTTCATCAAAGTAGTCTTCGTCCTTAGAAGCTTGATCATTTGCACCCCTAGAACGGGTGCTCTTTGCCTCTTCCACCTGGTTCTCGTCTTCCTCGGATGACTCTTCAACTATCTGCACCTAACAGACTGGGCCTTTAAACCTTTTCCATATGTTGACGAGAGCCTTCTTCTTAGTCTTCTTTTTGGCCGCCAGCAGCGTCATCAACACTTGTTGTCCCTTGGCCAGGGTCAGAAAGGTTACTTGGAACTGGGAATTCTGCACTTGCAAGTCCTTCACTGTTTGTTCGATATCCATCTTACTGAAATAAACAGTAGAAAGATAAGGAAACCCGTTGTGGAAAACCTGTTTATGTTATGATGCATGAAAATGCGTATGCAAATGATTTTGAGGATTTAGTAGATTTAAATTTATTTAAACAAAAATGAACAAACATTAATTTTATTAATAAGTTCAAATTGATTACAACATGCCTCTTGGGCTTACATTGAAACAAAATAAATGAAATGAACTAAAATACAATAAAAATTTCTCAAGTTTCCTATGGATGCGTCCTCTTTGGAGTGATATAGGCATTCAGGCTCCTCTCCTCATGAAGTTGTCTCATGAGCTCCAATGTCCTCTTCTCTCTTGCATAAAAATGTGCTTCAAAGGTGTCTCGCTCTCCCTTTAGCTGAATCCAAGCTCTTTGAAAATCTTCAAGAGAAGTAGGCATATCAAGATAAAGGACAGTATACGGAACATCTCCTTCGGCAACAGGCTCCATTATGGTAGGTAGGATGGCTTCATAAGGCATCATGAGTTTTTGGGCGCGAGTTCGAACCCACTTGAGATAAGGCTCCAAAGGAATTAAGTTCTTATGTCCCAATGTCTTTCTATCAACCTTGTTAACCATGCCCTAAGCTCATATGAAACTCTGACGATAACCTTGGACATCGTTCTCATAGTCGAATGCAATTCCTTGGACAAGTGCATCATGAAGGCCATCCCTCCTAGCATACCCAGACTATCGCAAAGCCAAACAAGGATTGTAGGTAATACCTCCCCTAATGACAAGTAGAGGGACATTAGGGAATTCCCCACAACGGTCAAAAATAGTAATGTCCTCCATAGATCGAGCACACCAATAAATATCAGAATGTGTGAATGACATCAACCTACTAGTCCATCTTAAGCCTTGCTCGTTCTTCATAACAGATTGAGGTAGGTGAGAAATAAACCACCTAGCCAACAGAGGAGTGCAACACATAAGAAGTCCTCTTCTCTTCATGGTGCGAGAATGAAAAGAATGCAAGATATCCCCAAGTAAAGTATGCATCGGGTTGCGAGATAGAAATTTTTTGACTGTGTTCACATCTATTAGTTGGTCAGGATTGGGTAACAGCACCATCCCATAGATGAGAAGAGCCAACACTTCTTTAAAGGCTTGTAAATCCAGAGTATCCCAAAAATCTTGAGCCTTCTCTAACAAAAACTTGGCTAGAAACCCTTTGACACCACTTCTTGTTTCCTAATTTTCCACAACGTCGGACCGGGGTAAATGTAGAGCTCGAGCAATCTCTTCAGGTCTCGGGTCTCTTTCAATACCGTTGAAGGATAGTTGATCAAGAATAGGAATTCCCAATAGTTGAGAGAATTCTTCCATAGTAGGCATAAGTTGGTAATCAGGAAAGGTAAAGCAATGGTGTTTAGGATCAAAGAATTGGAATAACACTTTCACCATATCCTCTTCAAAGCTTGTTGTAACCACGTTGACAAGACGGTCGTATTTCTTGGTGAAGGGAGAATCATTGGGGACCCTTAATGCCAATTCCTTAAGTTGAGGAGCCATTTTGACGAGGTTGATTTGGACAGTATTCCTGCGAGTGTAAGCCATGTCCTACAAAACAAGACAAAGATAAATCTCTAGGTCCTTGAAATGGTTAGTGCAAAATGCCATGGTATTATGTCATGATGTTATGTACAAGTATATACACAAGCAAAGCAAACAAGTCCTTAGGTTTAGGCTTGCATGAGGTTTCATTGGTAAGTACCCTCTTGAAGTTTAGTTGGTTCAACCTGTCCTAGAAAGTAACCGGGTTCTAGGGAATCTCAATATCAATGATCTTTCTTCATCGAGCATTATTTCAGCGCAAGCCTCTTTATTAGTGACCGGAATATCCAAAAAGTCTGATCTCAATAAGCATAGTATCGAGTATCAACCAACTTCAGACTGCACCAAAGCCGACTATCTCACTACTTCCTAATGGCCAAGTCGTTCAATTAAAGGTTCTAAGGTCAGTTAGTGCTTCATGACACCACACAGCGGCCCCGTATTCTCCTTAACTAGACTCAAGGGCTACCAGTACCAACAAATGTGTCACACTAACATAGCCATCGCTTCAACCATGTCGGTATACCCCGCACAGTCCCCATGATTTATTGCTACTTACCTAATAATGTTCCCCGATCCAGGTAGAGGATCAATACAAACCCAAACAAGGACCCATAAATGTAAAGAAACAAATCAAATAATGAAAGAAATTAAATATGATCTAGATCTAAGGTAACCCCACTTTTAAGATTGTCCCCAATAGAGTCGCAAGTTTTGTGATACGGTGAGAGAACTGACTTGGTTATTTTGCGTTTTATCACAATGTTGCGAATAGCAAAAGTCTCCACCGACTTTTCTTTTATCCAATAAGGAAAGGGTTAAAAGAACATGAAAGACCTTTGATATTTTTTCTTGAGTTTGGGGGGTAGGTTATGAAAAGGGAAGGTGTTAGCACCCTTTTTCATCTGTAGTTATCTACGGGCTCTTAGTTGCTTGCTAGATAACTTTTGAAATTGCCTTGTTAGAAATGTGTTTGTGGTGGGTTTTAAAAATATTTTTGAAAATCTTCTTCGTTTAGGAAAACTTTGTAATGATTCTTGTCTCTATAAGAATGCATACAAAGTGTTGGATTTTTTAAAAATATTTCATATTTTTGAAAGTGTTTGGTGTGTTTTCGAAAGATGTTTTATTTTGAAGATGTATTGTGAGCAAGCAACTAAGAACGTTCTACCTACTCAAAATTCTTTTGTTCATTCCTTCCTTTGATATTTTTATCTCACCATTGATTGGTAAATAACCCTATCTTTGGATTTAGAGGGACGGACATGGGTCATCGTATAGTCATAGATAGCAATGAAGTGAGATATCTTAGCATTTTTCTTAAGGGACTAAGATCATTTGTAAGGAAACATTCGAAGCATCATCGAGGGACCATGACCTTGTTTTTTATTGTTTTTACTAAGATCTCTCACATGCATATCATGACCATTTTCTCAAGGTAATAAGTGGAGTTAACCATAGAGGTACAAGTGTGAAAAGTGTGTTTGATTGCATGCATTTTTGTCTTGAGATTAGGGTTTTCTAAGCATTGATTTTATCTTTCCATACACACCCTAGTTACTAGCACTTATATTGGAAAAAGTTAAATTGCGGAAAATGAAATCCTACACTTTATTACATCGTTTAGGGGGATGAGGGTATGTGATACGGTGGGAGAACTGACTTGGGTTTTGCGTTTGTATTCGCACTTGTTCGGTTTAGCAAGAGTCGCCACCGACTTTTTATTTTATCCTAAAGGAAAGGTTAAAAAGCACAGGAAAAACCTTTTTGAGATGTTTCGTGGGTTCGGGGGGTAGATTATGAAAAGGGAAGGTATCAGCACCCTTTTCATCCATTGTTATCCATGGGCTCTTAGTTACTTGGTTTTAGATCACTTGCCTTGATTTTTGATTGCTTGAAAATGGTGTGTATATGCGTGTTTTGAAAAATGTTTTTGAAATAGACGCCTTTGTTTCGGCAACCATTGTAATGACTCGTGTTTGAGTATATACAAGGGTGTATATCTTTTCGAAAAGATGTTTCAAATGTTTTTGTTTTGAAAGTGTTTGTGGAGTGTGGTTTGTAAAATAGGCAAGTGTTTTTGCAAGTTTGATTCAAGTAACTAAGAGTTTGTCTACCCCTAATGTACTCAAAGGTTTTTCTCATGTTTTTAACCCTTTTTAACAATTTTGTTCCACCATTGTATTTGGTGGGCAATCTTGCATTTAGGATGTTTAACGGGACGGGCGCGGGTCATCGTATGGACCATGAATGCAATGGTGCCAAGTATCTTTGGCAATTTGCTTGAAGGGACTATGATCATTCCGTTTAGGCAACTTTCGAAAGCGTCATCGAGGGACTTATGATCATTTGAATTGTTTTCCCAAAGAAACTCGACGTGCAAGCATGGCCCATTTTGGAAGGCAACAAGTAGGATTACCCTAGGGGGTGCAAGTGTGTTTGTGTATTGATTTCATGTATTTGTCTTGTATTAGGTTATCTAGCGTTTGATTTTATGTACATACAACCCTAGGTCTAACCATGGTATAATTCGAAAGCAGTAAATTGCGGGAATTTAAAGTCCTAAACTATTACAAATAGTATCCGGAAGTGGGGGGTACAATTAGTTACAAATGGGGATGAGACTTAAATAGTTACAACCAAATCGAATCGCGATCAAATGTAAACAATGTAATATATAGCAATGTATAATGTGTCAATGTAAAATGTATTGTAAATGTGTAAGTGTACGTATAAATGTATGTCAACGTATTTGTGTATTGCGTATGAGATTTATTTACAAGTTGAGAAATGTGAACTTAAATGCATTATTAAGTATGTTTGATTTAATTAAAAGAAAATAGTATGTTTTAAGTTCTATTCTTTTAGGTATAGAAAAAAATGTATTTTAATTAATTATGTATAAACAAGATATTGTAAGAAAATAAAAGAAAAAGAATGTTTTACGTTTTAATTATATTATGTAATATCGTTTTATGTACAAATCAAAACAAGTTTTAATAAAATAAAAGAAAAAAGTGTTTTAAATAATTCTAATTTTTATGTATTTTAGTATTTTTTATGTACAAAAAAGTTTTAATAAAATAAACAATGTTTAAACCTAGATAAAAAAGTCTAATATTTATTTTAAATGTGATAAACAAAATTTAATGAGATTAATGTATTATGTATTTTCTAAAATGTAACAATTAATAATATCTTAAAAAAGTGTTATTTTATTTAACAAAATATTATTTTTAAATGAGGTATAAAATGCTTATCACATTATTTTTATTCACAAACAAAATTATGTTAACTTGAATTCATAAAAGAAAAATATAATGTCATAGAAATGGTCAGTTTTTTTTTTATGTAAAAAGGGAATGGGCTTAAGGGTGGATGTTGGCCCAAGCTGGAACCAAGGGAACAGAAGCAAAAAAGGGGGTTAATTGGAACGGGTTTAAGCCTTGTTGGGGGCGAACCAGCCCATTATGTCTCATACATTTTTGTGAGGGGTTTCAACGTTATTGTTTTATTGTGGGGAACGGATTAGGGTTGGGTTGACAGAAGCGCCGTTTTCGTCTTCACTTCCGTTCATCTTCTTCTTCGCTCATTTTCATGCCAGCTTCTGAGTTTCTTTCGTCCAAGGCCACCGGCGCCACCGTTCATCCTCCTCCTCACGCTCACTCAAACGACGGTAAAAAGAGGTACGATTTCTTTCAACGCGTTAGGGGTTTTTGTTAGTTCCCTCTTGCATGCTTAGTTTCTTCGTTTATTGATTCTGATTACATGTTTCTTTGGTTCGAGGTGTGTGAAGAGGGAGAGAAGTTATACATTTCTGAGGAGACGGAGGAGGAATGAAGGTGGAGGCGCTCAGGCGGCCGGAGGCGAAGCTTGGCGATGCTGTAGACTGGCTTTGATAATCACGGTACTCTGTATTTGCCCCTTTTGCTAGGTTTTATGATGATCTTGAGAACCTAACTTTTGTCACTTCTTTCTTCTTCTTGTCTCTTTGCCTCGTTTCTGCTTGTGTATGCTTCTGTTGCTATATGCCTGAACCCTGAATACTTCTTTATCTTCTTCTGGTTGCCTTGATGCCTGCCTATGATGAAAACTTTCTGAGGCTTTTTGCGTTGCCTTTGAATACTTGTTGGTATTGAATTGAATGCTACGCTTGAGTTTGATTTGAATATTTGTATTATTGCTTTGTATCACCCTGTGATGAAGATATTCTGAGGGTGTTGGCTTGAATCTGACCTTTGAATGCTTCGTCTGCTTATGAGATTTATTTGATGATGTTTGGATGGTGTTGAAAGGTTTGGACAGTTTGATGCTTTTTGACTTTGTTGGTTGATGCTTAGGTTTGACAGTTCGAGGGTTGTTTGCAGTTTACAGGTTATGGCCTATGGCTTTTTGTGCTTACAGTTTTGATGGACTGGTTTGTGTCTTTAGGCCATCACAGGTTTAGAACCCAGGCTTTGTGTTATATGCCTCAAACAGGTTGAAGGTTCAAGGGTTGGAAGACCTGCTTTACTGGTTTTTGTATATCAGTTTAGGCTTGTATGTTTTGAGCTTGTTGAATGCAGGGTCCTTTTGACAAGTGAAGGCTTTGGTGTTATATGCTCCAAAAAAGGTTAAGGGTTTGAATCCGGTTTGAAGGTTTAAGTGTGGATAGATAATTCTGTTTCTTTTTCTTGACAGTTTTGTTTGTATTCTGATTTCTTCATATCTCTGCCTTCTGCCCCATTGTTTTATTGCAGTTTTGTTTTTATATATCTTGTCCTCATGCCTAAACCTGTAAGCCTGTTCTTTTCCTCTCTTCTTCTCTCTCCAGTAAAGCTTTAAGCATTAAAAAAATGTTTATGTTTGTACTTTGCTCTGAAAAGGCAACACTGGAAAATGATGATGTTTTACATTGCTTGCACTTGTTGCTTTGTTCTGATTACTTTATGTACCTCTTCCATATTGCCTGCTTCTTTGTGACAGTACTGAGTAGCCTTTTGTTTGATATCTTGATATCTTTCCATATTTTGGACATTTTGACAGCTTTTGGCTTAGTTTGAATGTGAACTCAGTTTGGACTTTGTGGTTCAATTTGGATTTGGACTTTGTATTTGCACATGCTGTTTGTTTTGAACTATGCAGCTTTGTTTGACCCCTTTTGAATTTGTGCATTTTACAACTTTGTGCATTTCATGTTTAGCAAGCAATATTCATCCCTTTTTGTAAACCGGGAGAAATCCCGTGATTTGCAGAGAGGGCTAACTGATTCCAGTTAGTTGCCTTTAATGATGAATTCTGAATTAACTGTCTGCTCATAATTTCAATTTATCTGCTTCTGACTTTTTCTTCTTTTCTTTGTTTTGCAGATAAAAAGTCAAATGGAGCGAAAGAGGAGGCATTGGATAGAAGAATGAAGATTAGGAAATTTAGGACATAGTTTATTTCAATTTTAATTATTGTAACTATTATTATTATAAATACTTTGTAAATAAATACTTGTATTTAAATAATAATTGTAACAAATAAATTAAAGATGAATAAAATCTATTTTTTTATCAGTTAATTCTCTTTCTTCTTTTCAATTGTTTATCTTATTATTTATAATTCCTTAAATTATAATAATTGAAAATAAATTCCAACCATTTAACTCAGAATAATAAATAATTCATAAACGTCCGGCATCTTGAATAATCAGAGCACTGCACAGCTAAACAAACAAAACGTCCACATGCCCTTTTCTTTCTCACTTGATTAAATCCAACACTGCAAACCCAATCCAAATGACTCTTTTCACTGATTTAGTCAAACATTGCAAACTCAATCCAAATGCCTCAGTCCACGTCTCAGAATAACTTGACAAGCACTGTAGAATTAAATCTTTCTGAGAAATCTGTGTACAAACCCTAGTTCTTGATTAAAAGTCAAAGAAGCGTCCGCCTGATCAAAACCTGAGCCGAAATCAACCAAACCCTAAGCAAACTATTTGAACTATTCCAAAGCCATGAAAACCCTAATTTTGCCTGACTGATAAGAAAAGTCTGTTTGACCGATTCTTGAGCCATTCTGAAAAATCAGGAAGAGCCCGAAGCTGTGATTTCTTGTGGAAAAATGCGAGGGAAAATTTTGGGGTACAACAGGGTACAATTTACAAATGGGGGATGAAATAGAAGCTTAAATATTACAACCATATTAAATAGTAATGAATAAAATATATGAAAATAGATAAAACAGTGTAAAAGAATGGAAAACTGCATTTTTGAATATTATGTGTCGATACATGCTCCTTTGCATCGACACATAAGCTTTTCTTGCCCTTGTAAGTCCAAATTAACTCAGTATGAGTCGATGCATAAGGGTATGTGTCGACTCATTCCCTGCATGTGTCAACTCATACGTGCTTTGTGTCGACTCATACACTCTTTATTCCTTTTGTTTTGTCCCTGTATAACAGCATGTGTCAACTCATAACCTATTTTTCCACTGAGATGTGTCGACTCATATGGGTATGTGTCGACTCATACTGTAATTTTTTCACTTTAACATTGTTTTAATGTATGTACAAGTCAGTTCTTAACATAAAAATGGAAGACAAACAAAGGGTTAACTTTAAGGGAAATGGTTACTACATTTTATCTTCAAAAATGAATCATTAAAGATGCTTGTATTAAGAGTTAAGAGTCAAGAAGAATTACCTTGCAGCTGGATTTTTGTGGTTTAGGTTTGAGTTATTGTCTTGACTATTCTTGATCTTAAAAAAACAGATGTGTTATAGAAGTTGTGCTTGAGTTTGAGTTGTTGTCTATATGATGTATGTGAATGGTTTGTTCCAAAAACGCGTGAGGGGATTATGATTTGGGTATTCAAAATCAGAAATGACACAAAGTTGGAGGTTTTGTGCAATTTCAGGCTTGAGGCAGTTTGAGGGTGTTTTTATGCTTGTAAATCTCTTTTTTCATCTTGCAAATGGCCTTTCTATTTATAGAGAAGGTTTGAGACTTGAAACAACTCAGATTTTGAAAATCACATGTGATGGCCATCTTGCTTGTTTTTGAAGCAAGTATGAAGAACATGTGTCCAATTTTTTATACCAAGCTATCTAAAGTGGTTGATCACTTTAAAAATGTTTGTTATGACTTGTGGGAGTTAAGTGTGATTAGAACAACAAGTTACAGGCTCAAGAAATAAATTTGTGATTAAAGTGAACTTTTCAAGAATGGGTATGTTGCTTTTTTCCAAAAATAGAATGATCAGTTGGACAAAGGCTCAAACACTTGGATCATAGTTTAACCAGTTGTGTAAGCATTCAATTAAGGAGTGATATACAAGTTTGAGCCTTGCAAAGTGAAGATTATGCAGCATGGCTATGGATTTGGTTCTTGTTCATCATAAAATCTGCCTTGTAATTCAAGAATGAAACCCTAACTTCATGGCTTTGATTCTCTTAGCTCAAGTATGATAAATTCATGCTCTTGGATGTTTTGGAAAGCTTGAAACATCCTCTATAAATTTCATGTTTGCCATTTTGACAAAATCATCTTGTAACCATGTGAAAAACTGCCAAGAAGTTGGGATAAAATCCTGACCAAAACTGCTGAAAATTTCTCTAAGTGTTTATTAAAAAATGCCATGACTTCATGAATTTATAACTCAAAATCCAAGAATTTATAGAAAAAGTCCTACCCTACAAAGTTTTAGAACTCATTGAGATCTACAACTTTCATGTTAGAATTTTTCTATAAATCATCTTGCATTTTGGTGAAAGATTGGCATGAAGAAATGAAAATATCATGTATAAAAACACTTAGAAAAATATCTAAGTCTTGAAGAGTTTGACTTTTTCCATTGACTTTTGACTTTCTTGATTTCTTGATGATCAAGCTTAATAGTCTTGAATGTCTTGATGATATTTTATCATTGAGACTTAATGTTTACCAAAAAGTCAAAGTTTGACTTTTGGTGCTACAATTAACTTTTTCATCAATACATCTCATTTTTGGTAATCTGGTCAATTGACTGAGCAAAATTTGTGATACAAGACTTGAAACTTGACATAAGCATTCTTGAAAGTCCATAATGATCCATGAACGTCATTTGAAGTGTTTGAAGTCCAGTTGTTCTTGTGCAGCCTCAAACCCTAATTTTGAGGTATCAATGTTGAGGAGATGGCTTGAACTAGTCAATACTTGTGCAAACTCGAGCCTTCGAAGAACTTTGTGAGAAATGTTTTTTTTAGAAATGAGAGGGAAAATTTTTGGGTACAACACCGATGGCTATGGTTTTCAATGGAGCTTCTAACGCACTTGGCAACAGGATCAATGTTGTAATTATCTCTCCCCAGGGTTGTCATACGCCCTTCACGGCCAGACTTTGCTTTTATTGTACCAATAACATGGATGAGTATGAAGCATGCATCATGGGTATTAAAGCTGCTATTGACCTAAGAATCAAATTCCTTAGCGTATATGGGGATTCAACCTTGGTAATCAGTCAGGCCAAGGGAGAATGGGATACGAAGCATCTGAATCTTATCCCTTACCAAGAACATGTGCTAACTTTGATTTTGTACTTCGAAGAGATTACTTTTGAGCATATCCCAAGAGAAGAGAATCAGTTGGCAGACACATTAGCTACCATGCCATCCATGTTCAAGGTCAGATGGGACAATGAGGCTCCCAAAATTACCATTGAAATATTCGACGAACCAACACACTGCTATGAAACTAACATTGTTGGAATAGAAGAAAAACCTTAGTTTAACGAAGTGAAAAGGTACCTTGAAGCTCAAGAATACCCTGAAGGGTCATCAATCAATGACAAGAAATTTCTAGAGAGGTTATCATCTAAGTTCTTCTTGAGCAATGGAATATTGTACAAGCGTAATCATTATTCAACTCTGCTTCGTTGTATAGACAAGAAGGAAGCCAAGAAAATTATGGAATATATGCATGAAGGAACCTTTGGTACTCACACAAGCGGGAATACTATGGCATAAAGGATTATGAGAGCAAGTTACAATTGGTTGACTATGGAAACCGCCTGTCACCACCACTAGAGGACTTGTCATAAGTGCCAGATCTATGCAGATAAGGTTCATGTGCCTCCTGTACCTTTGAATGTTTTGACTGCTCCTTGGCCATTCGCAATGTGGGGAATTAATATGATTGGAGAAATAAAGCCTACTGCTTCTAACGTACATCACTTCATTCTCATTGCCATTGACTACTTTACAAAATGGGTCGAAGTAGCCTCGTTCGCCTCTGTTGCGAAGAACGTGGTCGCCTGGTTCATTAAACATAATCTTATCCTGGTATGGTATCCCCAAGAGAATCATCACAGACAATGATACCAACCTCAACAACACTATGATTACTGAACTCTACACGCAGTTCAAGATCAAGCACCACAACTTTTCTTCGTATCGACCAAAGATGAATGGCGCAATGGAAGCCGCCAAAAAAATATTAAGAAGATCATACAAAAGATGGTTGTGACTTACAAAGACTGGCACGAAATGTTACCATTTGCTCTTCATGGCTATCGCACTTCAGCGCGAACATCAACTCGGGAAACCCCATTCTCTGTGGTCTATGGCATAGAAGTTGTCCTTCTTGTCGAAGTACAGATTCCTTCTCTGAGGATTATGAAAGATGCATACTTAGATGAAAACGAGTGGATTCATACTAGGTTGGATCAGTTGAATTTGATTGACGAGCAAAGGCTTGTGGCTGTCTGTCACAGTCAGATGTATCAGAAATGTATGATCAAGGTATTCAATAAGAAGATCAAGCATCAGGTATATCAGGCTGGTGACTTGGTAATAAAGCGCATTATTCTACCGCAAGGTGATCCCAGGGGCAAATGGAATCCCACCTATGAAGGGTCATTTGTTGTCAAGAAAGTATTTTCGGGAGGTGCTATGGTACTAACCACCATGGACGGTGAAGATTTCCTGCACCTTGTGAAAGTGGACATAGTTAAAAGATACTATGCATGAAAACAAACCACTAGGTTGACTGGCCTAGGCAAAAATAAGGGCATCTCGGCGAACCAAAAGGGTTCGGGCAAAATTAGGGATATATAAAAGATTGTACACCCGAAAATTCGAAAACCTGAAAAGGTGGCTTGGGCAAGAAAGGGTATCCCGGTGGACTGAAAACCCGAAAGGGAGGTCCAGGCAAAAGTTAGGGATTAAAAGCATACGACTATGTCCTATTGGATCACTTACTGCAAACTTTATTACCAAAGTCAAAAGTTCAAATGGTAGAGATCACTTCAATCAACTTCTTCCGACAACAAAGGATGAGATGTTCGAAGACATGGGGGCAATAATGGAGTTGGAACCCAACGAGATCATTTCCACATATATGTATCTTATGTTTTCACTTTGTACTCTTTTCATTTCACGATAATTTCCTCTTAGTAAGATTTATGTCTCTTTGTATAAAATCGTTTGTTTATGGGCAAACTATCAATACAAATACACCCTACATTCAAACTTTTTGTTTTTTTTTCTATTTCGTTTACAAAAACGTCCAATGACTAAAATTGAATGAACATATGCATATGAACATGATTAACTGTTAACAAATATATACATAAGAACATGAATAATCATTTATGCAAGACTCTAGGAGTTGGGATGACATTTAAGTTATCCACAAATTCCCACAAAACCACTACCATAAGATAATCCCCATAAATCCACTTCCATAAGATTATCCCCAGAGTAATCTTCACAAATTCATCTTCAATGAAGATATATTCCATGCAATTTCCCTGGCAGATCGCTCGGGCAGATAAAGGAATATGATCTTTTCCCCGATAATATCACCCACCTATGGAGTTCCAATCAGTACAATTCATGGAAATTCTCTTCCTTAGCTGATTTTATTCCTCCAAAACTGTAAAAAAACCCTGCAAATTTCCTCTAACCCGTAGAGCTCATTCCCTCAACAAAGGTGTTTCCTCAGCAAAGTATTTTCTCGTCAACAGGGTTTATTTCCCCAACAGGGTTTATTTCCCCAACAGATTAAAGTCTCCCCAACTTAAGTCTATTCCTCGAATGGCTACGAATCACCTGCAAAATTCCTCTCCCCAGTGTAGTCGCCACTATCCCTAGAGAGTTGCTATGAAACCTAGAACCAGACCAGATATTAGTCAACCTTATCCTTCCCAGATGATTCAGAAGGTTATCCATCTCTTTTATCCCCAGTCAAGGTATATAAGAATTAAACTCCCCAGACGAGTCGGAAGGTTATTCGTTTCTTTTATCCCAAGTCATGGTATATAAGAATCAAATTCCCCAAACGAGTCGGAAGGTTATCCATCTCTTTTATCCCCAGTCAGGGTATATAAGAATTAAACCCCCATACGAGTCGGAAGGTTATCCACCTCTTTTATCCCCGGTCAGGGTATATAAGAATTAAACTCCCCAGTAGAGCGATGAACGACTAATCTTCTTGAACTCTCCTCCCCAAACAGAAGTCAACATTCCCCAACGGAGTTCCCTCAATCGGCAAGCAAGAACCCCCAGCGGAAGAATTCTAAGACAAGGTTGAAGATTACACATATTATTCATCCCTAACACCAGTCAGGGATTCATTTCCCCAGCAAGATGTCATACGGAACTGCAAATACACTACAAAAACATTTCACATTCATACATCATTTACAAATGTCATAGCATATGCGCACGAAACACATATGGCACCGTCTCATTTATTTTGAGAACATCATTACACAATGCATTTCATACATCATGACATTGCATACAGCTAACTCTTTACCTTTTCAGGAAAGATCAATCAACAGACTTACATCATCAACTACTTATATGACCCGATAGTCTTTCTCCAAGGCTACATTTGACAAAGGGCTATTTCAGCAATTTCCTCAGAAGATCATTCTCAAAAAGACATCTTCTGGCTCAGATTAAATTGACCATAGATTTATTCTGATACTTCTTCCAGTAGATATTTTTTTGGCTCAAATTAAATCGACCATAGATTTATTCTAATACTTCTTCCAATTAAAGTAAAAAGACCTCTTCTAGCTCAGATTAAATCGAGCATAGCTTTATTCTAATACTTCTTCCAGTTAAACATAGGCATAGACATCAACTGGCTCAGATTAAATCAACCATAGATTTATTCTGATACTTCTTCCAGTAGACATTTTCTAGCTCAAATTAAATCGACCAAGATTTATTCTGATACTTCTTTTGGTAGACCTTTTCTGGCTCAGATTAAATCAACCATAGATTTATTCTGATACTTCTCCCAATTAAAGATGGACGAATACATCTTATGGCTCAGATTAAATCTACTGTAGATTTATTCCGATACTACTTCCAGTTGAAGATAGGTATTGACATCTTCTGGATCAGATTAAATCAAGCGTATATTTGTTCTGATACTTCTTCAAGTAGATATTTTCTGGCTTAGATTAAATCGACCATAGATTTATTCTGATACTTCTTCCAGTTAAAGACAAAAAGACCTCTTCTGGCTCAGATTAAATCGACCATACATTTATTCTAATAGTTCTTCCAATTGAAGATAGACATATACATCTTTTGGCTCAGATTAAATCAAGCATATATTTGTTCTGATACTTCTTCCTGTAGATATTTTTCTGGCTCAGATTAAATCGACCATATATTTATTCTGATACTTCTTCCAGTTAAAGACAAAAGGACCTCTTCTGGCTCAGTTTAAGTCAAGCGTAGATTTCTTCTGATACTTTTTCCAGTTGAAGTCGAGCACAAACTTAGTCTAAATTTCTATCCACATGTACTTTGGATGGCATCTATAAGCCCATCTCTGACAACTCCCCATCACCTCTCCAAATGGAATCTTTAATCCCATTCCTAGTATAATCAACCAATAGTGTTACTTCTTTCACAAGCGAGTGCAAATTTCTGGGCACTTATGTGTTCAATAATATTCCACCTTCAAGTCACGAATGGTGGACATGCCAATCTAACTCTTCAGGTTTAAGAAGATTGAAAAGGGGCAGTTGTTGTAACCCAAAATTTACCCTCCAATTTTCTTTAAAAAAACATGTTCACAAAGATCTCAAATACTTAAAACCACTCAAGAGTTGACTGGTCAAACCTCTTCCTAAGCAAGGGTCTTCAACTAGGGTTTGGTGATTCTCAAAGAAGATTTGGTTGCAAGGGTCTCAAATAACTTTCATGGTTCATCATATGTCTTCAACAATTCTCATGTCAAGTTTCAAGCCTTGCATCACAAGTTTGCTCAATCAATGGCTCAGATGATTGAAAATGAACTATATTGGGTAAAAAGTCAACTATGGTCAACATACAGTCAAATTTCAAGATTTTTTGTCAACATCAACATTTTGAGGTGATATTTATCATTTTATCAAGGTTTTACCATGATTCCTCAAGAAAACCCTCAAATCATCAAAGGTCAAGAAATTGCCAAATTAGGGTTTTGATTGAAGATGACTGACCATTGACTTTTGGCCTAGTGCATGACCTAATGGCTTCAAGCATGATCTCGAGGACTCAAATACAACATCTTGACCTAATTACATGGCTCAAGAAATTTCCAAAGATACAAGTGATTGATAGTTGAAAATTTGAATCAATTGATGAAAAGTCAACTGTCACACAAAAGTCAAACTTTGACTTTTTTGTCAATATTGGAATTCAAAAATCAAGAATCATCAAAACATTTAAAACTATCAAACTTTGTCATCAATAATCAAGAAAGTCAGAAGTCAAGATTTTCAAACACTTAGAAAAATTTCAAGTGTTTTGTGCTTAAAAAACCCTAACTTCACAAGCAAGTTTCCCCAAGATCCAAGTTGATTCAAGGAAAACTTTCAACATGAAATTTGTAGGGACTAATGAATTCTACAACTTTGTCAACGTGGGATGATCCTCAAAAAGTGCTTGGGTTAAGAGATATGAGCCCTTGAAGTTATGACATTTTTATCTAACACTTAGAAAAAATTTCAACAAGTTTTGGTCAGTTTTTTATCTCAACTTCTTGCAAATTTTCATCAAGTTCCCAATTGATTCAACAAAAATGGTCAACATGAAAGTTGAATATCTTGATTCAAGCTTTCCAAAATGTCCAAGATCATAAAAAGATCATGCTTGAGCTAGAAGTTTCGAAGAGATGAAATTGGGTATCTAAGGTTGCATTATAGGTCATTTTTGTGACAAGTTCATAACCAATTCTTCAAGCCATGCTGCATAATCTCAATTTGCAGGCCTCTAAACCTCCAAATCTATCCATAATAAGAAGACTGCACCCACTTTTGAGCCATTATCCATGTGATTCAAGCTTTGTCCAAGCTTATTTGCCATTTAAGGGAGAAAGGTCACACTTCCATTCTTGTAAAGTGACTTTAATCATAAAGTCCACTCTTCTTGAGCCTTTCAATTGTTTCTTCTGCACACACACAATGTCAAAACCAGAAGCAACATCTCTATGCCATCCAACCACCCTATATTGCATTTGAATCATGTTCTTCAATGTTACTTCAAAACTAAGCAATCAAACCATAACATGTTATCTTTCAAATCTGATCAGCCCTTGCCCTCAAACCTTTTCTCTATAAATATAGAGTTCATTTTCAACTCAAGACACTATTTCACAAGCCCTCAAACACTCTCAAACTCAGAATCATCAAGAAACCACCATTGTTGCACATTTGAAGCTTCCAACACCCAACTTCAAATCCACTCGTGTGTTTGTCCTTTTTATCATTCATACACCTTACATACATCATATATAACACATCCAAACACTTGTTAGACTTTTTTAACACCATATTCATCATCCTCTAAACTCCATATCTAAAGCTTGCACATTGACTTGGTTTGGGAGATTCAGATACTTTCAGCACAAAGTAAGGATTGGAATAGCTTCAGGGAGGTCCAAGGAAGCTTAATCAATCATTTACTTGCACCCAGAAGCCTCCATATGCGTTCTGAGTTTTCACTTCAAGAGGTAAGTTTCTCCAACATTGAAATCCTTATACACATATCATTTGCTTTCAATTTCAAAAGATAAAATGTAGATATGATTTCCTAAAAATAACCATATCCTTAGTTTTCATTTATGTTGACTGTGTAATGAGAATTTTGGAATTGAAGTATTTGAAATATTAGGTTTCAGTTTGGTACCAAGCAAAATTCGTTTCAGCCTTTGACTTATAGCTTTCAAAAGTTACATGGTTGAATTCGTGGTAAAAAATCAAGCAAGTTTGATGTTTACATCTTTTAATTTGGTTGAGAAATGAGAGTTTTACAGATTCAAAAATGGTGTTGTTGTTGGTTTGTTCGCGCGCGAGGAATAAGATGAAGTACATTTTTTGAAAACTTGTTTATTTTATATTTAATGATTGTTGTTTTACAACCGGATGTAACAGTCACCCCAGTGGCAGCGCACGCGTGTTTAAATCATACCTATGCCCAGATCTGGGTTCGATCCAGGCGTGGGGAATTTTATTTTTCTAACATCTTCATTGCAGATCCAGTGCGAACCAAATATACACGCTCATCATGTACCCCTCTTCAACATCATCAGATCTCATAACTCCAAGATATAGCGCTTCAAAAAGCCTCGCCCATGGTGAAACCCATGGAACCATCACCACTGGATCAAACATGTGCCTGGGCTTATCTGTTTTGGGCTTTTTTTATTTTTTTCTTTTCTAACACCCACCAAATTTCTGCTTACAACTCATGCCCATTAAAATTCTTCTTTTGTTTTTTTTTAATTAACTATTTTTCTTTTCTTTAAATAATATTATTTAAAATCATAAAAAATCATAAAAATGATTAAAAAAAATTAGATTTAGGTTTTTAATTACTTAATTTAATTTTTGACAAATAAAAATTAATTTAATTTAATCACTTTGATTTTATTTAATTATAATTAGGTTTTATACTTCAAATACTTTTTCTAAATAAAACACCAAAAATATTTTCTAAATAATTAGAATACTTTAGATTTTAATTAATTAATTTAATTTTTATAATAAAGATTAATTAATTTAATCACACCTTATTTTATTTTAAATAATTAAATTGTAAATTAAATTAGAATTAAGTCTAATTTTTTATTTCACATTTAAAATATTTTCTAAACAAAGAAACAACAAAATATTTTCTTAAAATACTTAGAATTTTTAGGGTTTTTGCATCTTTTTCCTTTCTATCTCCGCGCATTTATTTATTTTTCGCATTAATACAATTATGTAACTGTCAAAAGTTTGTAATAGATAATTAGGGTTTATTTCTTTCCTCCCCCATTCATAAACTTGTACCCCCATCCCCGAAGCGTTGTAATAGCATAAGACAATTAATTTATGAAATTTACAGCTTTCTTTATTATTGTTAGGAATTAGGGTTTGTATGGAAAGACTAAAAGCAAACATTATATAACCCTAATTTCAAGAAAAAAATAACTGAAATCAAAACACTTCGCACACACATACCTCTAGGGTAACCTTACTTGTTGCCTCGGATATAAACAGTCGCGTCCCTCAAACATGAGATGCTTTAGCAAAGACCCTCAGTTAAGAGATCGTAATCCCTCGATGACCCTTCAATGCTGCCTTCGTTAAACGATCTTAGTCCCTTATAAAAATTGCTAAAGCGTCTTAAAAGTTACCTTCTATGACTGTACGATGACCCGCGTCTGTCCCTCACATTCAATGAAAGAGCTTCCTACTAACTAATGGTAGGATAGAACTATCTAATGAAAGAGGAAAAGAAGAAAGACCATTGAGTAGGTAGATCGCTCGTAATCGCTTTCTCACAAACAATTTTCACACCTTACACTTTCAAAATAACTACTTTTAAAACGCTTGATAAACACTCTTGAGGACTGATACAAGGATTATTATTGATAACACGAAAAGTTATAGCATTTCAGCCCGATTTACATAGATAAAACTTCTGATTCTTCGTTTATTATGTCACATTTTATCTCTATTTGTAGTATTTGCATAATATTTCAGGTATTTAGCTTTTGCAAGACATAAATGAGAAAAGGAATAAAAACAATGGAGAAATAAATAAGAAATGGCCATTTAGCAGCACTTTGTATCAGAAGGCGTGTCGTCCGCCCCAGGCGCGTGCCGCCCATCACAACTTGCAAAAGTGTTCCCCTCGGCACGCTTCATGTCCCGACCGGCATAGTGTCAAGATATGTGCCCCACGTCACAATGCAGATGACGCTCGTGACAACTCATATAACTGTTACGACATTATCTTCACGAAGCGGACAAAATAAAGAGTTGGCTGGAATTTCTCCATGGTGGAAGAACGAGGATCAAGGGGATTCCTCCTATTTTTGCTCACTTTAGGAATCTAAAAATTGGAATCCATTACCAACATTGTTACGTTCCAGACTTTGCACCAATTTTTATTGTTTCTTCTATGTACTGCAATATTACTACTTTTTCCAGTTTTACAATTTTTTCCGCTTATTAATCCAGTTTCATAGTTTTTAGTATTTTGTTTTCCAGTTTCATAGAACTCCCATAAGCATTGAAAACCCTCACCATTAAAGCAGTATTTCTTCACATCATAGGAATACTGCAACTCTAGTTTTCTTCCTAGCTTCGAGAATTCGTTTAGGTCAATTTTATTTAATTCAAGATATTTAATTACAAGTTAATCCTTCCGGCTTGTGGAGGATACGCACTGCTCAAATTATCTGCTTTAGTATTTAATTTCAGGTTCCTATTTTAAGTATAATTTATTTATTCTTACCATGCATGTGTTATTAAATTTATGTTTTAATTTTATGTTGTCCTGCAATAAAATCATGTCTTGCTAAATTCCCCGATACCGGTATGTAAATCTTAAACATAAGTGATTCGGTAATAATTGGCATTAATATTTTACAAAAGCACTTTTCTGGTTTTAATTTCTAATTTAGAATTTTAATTATTATTGTACGAGAGTAAAAGACAATCTAAGGTTAAAATCAACAACGCGAGAGTTTGAGGTTTTAACCAGATAGTGGTTATCAAACATTAATTTTAAAAACAGCGAGAGCGCTTTAAAATTAATTGGGCTCTATTTATTTTCAAAAAATACTTTTGAATTTTAAATGAAACAGTGAGAGCGCTCATTTGAGTTTAATAATATGACCTGAATCGATAGAACGAAAGTGTGAGACGAGGGTTTTTAAGTAAATAGTTTCCACTGAAACAGTGTTTTAATACTAAAAACAAATGCCAATGACTTATTGAATCGCTGAAGTTGACAAAGTACATACCAGTGTCCCATTATTAATGATTAGATTTTAGTTAATTCCCAATTAAACCCAAACACTCAAATTTTATAATTAGCCTTAGCTTTACAAAGTGACCCTTAGATAACAGTAGTTCGACCATCAGTCCTTGTGGATTCAATATCTTTTAAAACTACGCGATAGACTGTGCACTTGCATTCATTACACCCGACAGACTCATAAAGTCACGATCAAGTTTTTGGCACCGTTCCCGGGTACTGATTTAGTCAAATAATGTAAATCCCTTGTTAAGCAGTATAGACTAAGGTAACCAATTTTATCTTATCTGTTGATTGTGTGCCAAGCACTATCTCTAAAGGCAAAGAATTAGAGCAACCAATCAACGAGGTCGAGCGTTTTGTTAATATAAGATGCCGAATTAGAGATTACCAAGCCAAGTACAATCTTCCTGAATTCAATCTTCCTAACTATTCTCTTCCTGACCCAAGAATGGCTGAAGGACCCCAAAATCTTCCTCTGAAGGATTATGCTGCCCCATCGCAAGAGGAACCCCACAACAGTATAGGTACTTCCACTATTGCATGGAACAATTTCAAATTAAAACCTTCGCTATTGTAAGTTGTCCAACAAAACCAATTTTCAGGATGTCCTAAAGACGATACAAATCTTCATTTATCCGTGTTTGTGCAGTACACAGACACAGTGAAAGCAAATGGTATCATCCTAAAGCAATAAGACTTCGTCTTTTTCCTTTCTCCTTACGAGATAGAGCTGGAGCATGGCTCCAGTCTCTACCATCCAACTCTGTTACCACATGGAACGAATTGAAGAAAGTTTTCCTAGCGCGATATTTTCTATCGTGTAAGACGTCTATGCTAAAAGCCAATATCAACGGTTTTTAAAAAAAGGAAAGTGAATCTCTCTTTGAAGCATGGGAAAGATACAAAGACATGTTTTGACTCTGTCTGCATCATGGTCTAGAAGAATGGATGATCATTCACACCTTTACAATGGTCTCTTGTACAACACAAGACTAATAATTGACGCAGCTGCTGGTGGTGCACTGATGGATAAAATGTACCACGATGCCTATCAACTTATCAAAAGTATGGCTCAAAATCATTATTAATGGCGAAGCGATAGAACTATGATAGAGAAACCTCAAACAAAAGACGGTATGCATGAAGTTAGTAGCTTAGACCAAGTTAACGCCAAGATAGAAGCCCTTACCCAAAAGATAGAAAGCTTGACCACAACTCCCGCAACCATCGTGGCTATAGTAGCTCCAACCTATGATTTATGCGGACTTCACGTGCATGTTGCACCCGAATATCCACTCTTAATAGGAGTACTAGTTGATCAAGTAAACTATGCTCAAGGAAACCCCTATGGCAATAACTATAACCGTGCATGGAAGAACCATCCAAACTTCTCACACAAAATCAACAATGCTTTGTACGCACCAGGGCAAGCTCCTACTACACCTCCAGGATTTCAGAAAGCCACCCAAAATGTCTCAACTATTCCGAATATCCCTAGGAAGTCCAACATTGAAATAATGATAGAAAACTCTATAGCCACCCAAGCTCAAACTAATAAAGATTTCATGAATCAAAATATTCACACCAGTGAGCAAATTAAGCAACTGACGAATAAGATTGACACTCTTGCCACACACAACAAAATGTTAGAAACACAAATCTCCCAAGTGGCTCAAAAGCAAGTAGCTACAGCTTCTCTAGCTGGAACTTTTCCTGGACAACCCCAACCAAATCCAAAGGGACATGCTAATGCCATAACACTTCCGAGTAGGACAGAACTAGACGGACCAACTGAATCTAGAGTCAAGAAACTAGCCATGTACCAAAAACATGGAAAAGGAACTAAGAAGGAAGTTGAACCGAAGGAAGTAGAAAAAGAAGGTGATGAAGAGGACGTAGAAAAAGAAGAACCTTATGTTCCTCTGCCACCCTATAAACCACCTATTCCATATCCTCAAATATTTGCTAAGTTTTAAAACATATGGCAATTCAAGAAATTCATTAAACTTCTGAAACAACTTAACATTACCATACCTTTTACATAAGCTATCACACAAATGCCCTCCTGCGCTAAATTTCTTAAAGAAATATTGTCCAATAAGAAAAAGCTTAAGGATAATGAAACTGTACTGCTCACCATTGAATGCAGTGCTATAATCTAAAACAACATGCCTCTTAAACTTAAGGACCCAGGTAGTTTTTTCATACCTTGCATAATCGCAAAGTTTGTCATAGACAAAGCAATATGGAATTTAGGAGCTAGTATTAGTCTAATGCCCTTATCAATTTGCAAAAAACTCAACATGGGAGAACTAAGACCAACAAGAATTTCCGTACAATTAGCAGATCGATCAGTGAAATATCCTTTAGGTATGTTAGAAAATGTTCATGTACGTATAGGACAATTCTATATCCCCACTAATTTCATAATCATGGACATTAAAGAAGACTCCAATATTCTTATTATATTAGATAGACGATTCCTAGCCACTGCAGGAGCCATCATAGATGTTAAAAATGTAAAACTGACTTTCGAAGTCGGAGAAGAAAAAGTTGAATTCATCTTGTCTAAATTCTTTAAGGCACCACATCGACGATTCATGTTGTTTCTTAGATGAAATTGATAAATGCGTAAAAGAAATGGAGAAACAACAAACCACTTATTCAGAAGTATTGAAGATTCCTATACCTCCAATTCTCGAAGATGATAATTAGCACCCTAAATATCAAGATGAAAATCTGAGTGAATGGCTAGCTCTAACTCCTGATCCTATACCTTGTCCAAAGAAGCCAACCATAGAACTCAAAACACTACCCAAAGACCTAAGGTATGAATTCCTAGACACAGAACTTGAACGACCAGTTATAGTCAATGCAGACCAATGACAAATAGAAAATAAAAAATTATTACATGTCCTAAGAAAATACCCAACCTCTTTAGGATATAACATCTCAAATCTAAAAGGAATAAGTCCTTCTAGCTGCATACACCGTATTATGATGGAGAAAGAATGTAAAACCTCTAGGGAACATCAAAGAAAGATCAATCCTATTTTGAGCGATGTAGTAAAAAAGGAAGTATAACAACTATTAGAAGCAGGAATCATATACCCAATATCCGACAAAAAATGGGTTAGCCTAGTACATGTCGTACCAAAGAAATGAGGTGTTATAGTTGTCAGCAACGCTAAAGGATAATCCGTAGCGCAACGAACTCACACCGAGTGGAGAATGTGCATCGACTATAGAAATTTAAACAAAGACACTCGTAAAGATCATTTTCCTTTACCTTTCATTGATCAAATGCTTGAACGACTAGCTAAACACTCTCACTTCTGCTATTTAGACGACTATTCCGGATTTTTCCAAATTCCTATCCATCCTGACGACCAAGAAAAGACAACTTTCACTTGTCCTTAAGGTACGTTCTCTTATCGACGAATGCCATTCATATTATGTAATGCCCCTGCAACATTCCAGAGATGTATGATGTCCATATTCTCTGATTTTCTAGATGGTATAATGGAAGTTTTTATGGATGACTTCTCTGTCTACGGAGAAAGTTTTGAAGGATGTCTATCAAACCTTGAAATGGTACTAAAAATATGTGTAAGTGTAAACCTCGTGCTAAACTGGGAAAAATGCTACTTCATGGTCCGACAAGGAATTATCTTAGGTAACATTGTATCCGATAGGGGAATTGAAGTAGATAAAACAAAGATCGAAGTAATAGAAAATCTCCAACCACCCAAAAATGTTAGAGAAATAAGAAGTTTTCTAGGACACGCTGGTTTTTATCGACGTTTCATTAAAGACTTCTATAAGATAACCAAACCTCAAACCGAACTGCCAATGAAAGATGTTGAGTTCATTTTCACGGACAAATGTTTTGACGCATTTACAACACTAAAAAAGGCATTAATTTCAGATTCTATTATGCAACCTCCTGATTAGAAAGAACCATTTGAAATAATGTGTGATGCCAGTGACTATGTCGTAGGTGCAGTTCTAGGACAGAGAAAGGACAAAAAGCTTCATGCAATCTACTACGCAAGTAGAAACCTAGATCCCGCACAAACAAATTATGCCACCACTGAAAAAGAATTGTTAGATGTTGTGTTTTCTTTAGAAAAATTTTGTTCTTACTTAGTAGGAGCACGAATAATTATCTATATCAATCACGCTGCAATCTGGTACCTCTTAAGTAAGAAATACGCCAAACCAAGATTACTAAGGTGGATCTTACTTCTACAAGAATTCAATTTAGAAATCAAAGATAAGAGAGGCACTAAGAATGTAGTAGCTGACCACCTGTTTAGAATAGAAGGCATTAAACGAGATTATGTACCCATAAATGATGATTTTCCTTATGAATGCCTTGTAGCCCAATTAGAATTGGAGAGTAGTACAACAGAGTACCCTGTGACTTATGAAGACAAGAACACAAACAAAATTATGGAAGATGTTGTACCCCAAAATTTTCCCTCTCATTTTTCAAGACATACTCATAGAGGTCCTCAATTGCTTAAGGTTGACCAAGAATTGACCATACAAATTCTCCTCCTAAGCAATGGATTTCCAACTAGGTTTTCATTTTTCACAAAGAAGTTTGGGTTTCAAAGGCCTAAAGTGATTTCCATGGTTCCTAATATGTCCTCAAGAATGTCCATGCCAAGTTCCATGCCTTGCATCACAAGTTTGTTCAGTCAATTGCTCAGATGATTGAAAATTAACTATATTAGGTCAAAAGTCAACTGTGATCAACATACAATAAAACTTCAAGATTTTTGGTAAACATCAACATTTTTAAGTGATATTCATAATTTAATCAAGGGTTGATCATGATTCCTCAAGGAATATCATCAGATCATCAAAATTCAAGATTTGCTAAATTAGGGTTTCTATAGGAAAAGTCAACTGAAGTTTAACCAGGCATAACTTTCACATACATAATCCATTTCCCCCAACCAAAGTTTATTTTGAATATAATCCAATTCCCTACAACTTCTATTTTATCCTCAAGTTCAAGAAATGCATCATTTGGAAGATACGAGTTCATACATTACATGTCATTTTCAAAAGGTCAACAAAAGTCATTTTTTTCCAAGACCATTTACATTAAGATGATTTCTCAAAATGAAAAGATGGTCAACATAGAGATTGTATAGGACATCTTGGGCTTTCCAAAAAGTCCAAGATCATCAATATTGGATAAAAATGTAGCAAGTTATGGTTTGTCCAAGTTGGGAAAATTTGGGAAATTTCAAGAATTGTGCATTGGGAAAACATGAACTTTTAGGTCAATGGCCTAACTTCTTGGACTTCAAACATCTTCCTAACCTTATGAGAGACCTATAAAATCATTTCTACATTGCCTTGCCATTTCTACCTATTTTATCCATATTTATTTTGTTTTATTCATATAGAAACTAAATAAAATTGGATAAAATAGTAAATATTGGTTATGGCAATATGGGCTGATGGTTTGAATTGTTTTTGGGCCCAAAATTTCATGCAAAGGAGGCCAGGTGCATTGCACCCTAAAATGGGCAAGAATTTGCATTTTTGGAACTTTTTAATGTGTTTGATTTTTGTTTGAAAGGGGACCATTATGGGTGGATTCTTACGATCTTTGCTAGCCCTCTTCTTCCTCTATAAATACAAGACCTAGGCATGAGCAAAAGGGACGAAAATACATTGCCTTACAAAAGCTCCACAAAATTGCAAAAAATCATAAAAGTTGTGAAATTCGAAATTGAGTTTTTCAGCCATCATCCATCCATACCAAGTGCTCAGTCGTATTCCTGAGATTCCTATGAATTTATTCCACCCATTCCCAAGGCTTGCAACATCCTAGATCACTGGATCCACGCATCACGGTTGGTAAGGTTTTGTTTAAATCAAAATTGCATTTTCATGTCCTATTAACGCTTTTCATTGTTTGATTCGTGTTCAGGGTTGTTCATAGTAAAATTTCAATGTGCAAAATGTAAGTTTAAGGACCGAAATGAGATCGTGCCATTGCTAGAGCATGATCTGTAATTTCCTTTGAATCTCAAGATCCAGGAGTGATTCCTAGGCCTATGTCTTTTTTTAATTCTTGCTTTTTTAGTTTTTTTATTGTATATTCATTTTCTTTTCAAAAACCATTTTTATTTTTATCATGAAAATAAAAAAAAATAGGCTTTAGTTATTTTATTAAAATTAATTTTGTTAATTAATTAATTAATTACCTTAATACTTTATTAAAATTAAAATTAAGTAGACTTAGATTTTAATTTTTTTTATTAATAAAAATGCAAAAAAATATTAGGTTTAGTTTAGAATAAATTTTTAATTAATAATGTTCTTTTATTTCAATTAATTAATTATTCTAATTTTAACTTAACCATTTTCTTAAATAAAAACAAACAAAAAGAATTTTATTTTTACTTAGAATATTTTAGGGTTTAGACGTCCTTCTAATTCGCGCGCAATTTTTATTTTAGCATTATCATTTTAATATTATTGTATCTGCTTCCGGGTTTATAATAGTTTAATTTAGGGTTTTAATTTACTGCTTTATTCCCCTAAGTTTTGGACATGTAAATAATCCCCTCCCCGAAGCAATGTAATAGCTAGGATTTACAATTCTCGCACTTTTAATTTCTGCAAATTATTAACTGTTTAGATGCATGCTAACTAGGATTGTATGGCAAGAATAAAACAAAACGCTAGCAAACCTAACACAAGACAAAAATAATTGAATTCAACACAATTGCACATATACACCTCTAGGGTATCCCACTTTAGTTGCCTTCGGAAAAATGGTCACGATTCTCGAATGTAAGAGATTTTAGTGGCTACCCTTTGGTTTAAAAAGATCATAAGTCCCTCGATGACCCTTTCAATGTTGCCTCGGTAAAATGATCTTAAAACATTAGGGTAATTACAAAGATACCTTGCTAGTTGCCTTTGTGACCGTACAATGACCCTCGATTGTCCCTCAAACATCCGATGATAGGGCTACTTACTCACTAATAGTAGGATAGCACTGTCTAAAGGAAAAGAGGAAAAGAACAAACCTTTTCGAGTAGGTAGATAGTTCTTAGATGCTTGCTCAAAATAAAACAATTTTTCACATACACAAAACTCTTTCAAAAAATCTTTTCAAAACACTTTGTATACGTTCTCAACATTACGAGAAACATTACAAAGTTCGCCGCGCTAAGGCGTCCTTTAAAAATAATTTCTTTAAACACACAAACACAAGGTATTTTCAAATGAGCTAGCATCTAAGATCCCATAGATAACTACAGATGGAAAGGGTGCTAACACCTTCCCTTTCCATAATCTACCCCCCTTACTCAGAAATAATCTCGAAAGGTATTTTTCTGTTCTTTTCACCCTTTCCTTTGTTGGATAAAAGAAAAGTCGGTGGCGACTCTTGCTTACCACAACATTTGCAAACACAAACACAAACCAGTATAACAATCGGTTCTCCCACCGTATTACAGAATTGGCGAATCTGTTGGGGAAATACTTATAAAGTGGGGTTACTTTAGAGTTAGATAATTTTTGCTTTACATTGTGTGTTTTGTATGCTTTATTTTTAAAGGGTTGCTTGGGTTACTCTTAAAGATCCTATACCCGGATCTGGAGCACCTTTTTAGGTAAGTAGCAATAAATCATGGAGGTTGTACGGTGTAGACCGATATGGACGAAGTGATAGCTACGTTAGCGTGATACTTTGGCTTGTACTAATGTTCCTTGAATTAGTCAAGGATAACATTAGGCTTCCTTATAGTCTCATTAAGCATTAACTGACCCTTAGAACCTTTAATTGACTCATCCTAAGCCATTAGAAAGTAGTGAGATGGTCGACTTTGGTTCCGACTGAAGATTGGTTGATACTCGATGTTACACTCATTGAGATTGGACTTTTGGGATATTTTGGCCGCAATACTCCGGTGCTTGAGCTAAAACAATGCCTAAAAGAAAGGCCAGTGATGTGAGACTCCTTAGAACCCGGTTACTTTTCTAAGACAGGTTGAACCAACTAAACTTCAAGAGGGTACTTGCCTATAAACCCCATGCAAGCCTAAACCTAAGGCCTTGTGTGTTTTGCTTGTGTGTGATTAAATTGTTCAAACATAACATCATGCATCATAACATCCATTCTCATTTCACTAACCATATCAAGGATCTCTAGGGTCTGTGATGCAGGTTATGATGAACCAGACGTCTAGCAAGGGGCAAGGGGATTTATTTTCCTCTAGCCAATACTGTCAAAAGACCAAAGTACAACAAATTGAGTCAGAGGATATGACCCACTCGACATGGTGAGCTTGATTCTCGTAGAAGGAAATTCAACAATACGAAGTTATTCGATCAAAGTTGCAATCAAAATTCACACATTTTCTTGTGTTTACCCCGCGAGATTCTTGAAAACATCGCATAAACATGGAATACAGATCATTACAGGTATTTCAAGAAGAGGTTTCTTATCTTTTCGGTGTTTATTTCAGCAAAAAGAAATGGCTCTCGAACAAAATATTAAAGACCTTCAAACCCAAAATGCTCAATTCCAGCAGATGTTCCTGGCTCTGGATAAGGGACAAGAGGACCTGAAGGCTCTCATTCTCAAAGACAAGAAGAAAAAGGCCAAGAAACCAGTGGTTGTCCTGAATATGGGAAGGAGACTCAGAGGACCGACCAAGCGAGCTCTAGAATTCGCAACTCCGTCAAACGAGGGAGACAATCAGGAAGAGAAGCCAAAAGAAGAAGACCACAACCCAGAGATTGATGAAAAAGAGGTTGATTATGAAGAAGAATAATATCCTCCTGTTGATGACATATACAAGAAACTGGAGGATCGTCTCAATTCTATGGAAATTTAGAGGGTACCTGGTCTGGCTTTTGAAGAATTAGGGCTGGTTTTTGGAGTGGTCATCCCATCAAATTTCAAGGCTCCCGTGTTTGCTAAATATGACGGGGTTTCATGTCCTAAACTGCATCTGAGGTGTTATGTCAGGAAGATCAAACCTCACATTGCTGATAGGAATTTGTGGGTGCATTTCTACCAAGAAAGTTTATCGAGGACTCAATTGGAATGGTTCTATCAGCTGGAGGGAACCAACGTCCGCACCTGGGAGGATCTGGCTGCTGCTTTCAACAAACAATACAAATATAATGTTGACCTTGCTCCAACCCGTACACAACTTCAAAGCATGTCTATGGGTTCTAGCGGGGGCTTCAAAGATTATGCCCAGAAATGGAGAGATCTTGCAGGAAGAGTCCAGCCTCCTCTATCTGATAAAGAGCTGGTAGATATGTTCTTGGGTATATTATCTGGTCCATTTTTCAACCACTTGATCGGAAGCTCTTCGGCTAGGTTCATCGAGCTGATATTGATAGGTGAAATAATAGAAGCTGGAATCAGAAGTGGGAAAATTCAGTTGGCTGTGTCTTCAAATGCTGTGAAGAAGCCTTTCAACGGGAAGAAAGAGGCTAATTCTATGTACGGACAGAAGGGCCATGGTAAATAAGATCGTCATCAAGTTGTGGGGGCAGTTATGATTTCTAATCCTACACCAGTGCGACAACAACAACGGGGTAACCAACAAAGGCAAGACGAGCCCAAGAGATAGTTTACCAAAATCAACATGTCGTTGTCTCAAGAATTGAAACACATGTTGAGGATGAATCTGATTATGTTGATAGAACCTCATCCAAAACCCAAAATTTCTTCTCCTAACTACAATCCCGATGCAGGAAGTCCTAGACATGATACTAAGGATTGTTGGGCGCTGAAATACAAGATTAAAAATATGATTGATGCCAAGGAGATTGAATTTGACCCTCTTGAGACTCCTAACGTGATCACTGCTCCCATGCCGAATCATGGCCAAGATTGAGACCGTTTATTTCATTTGAATTCTCAAATTGTAATTTCTTTTGATTTTTCGAACACTTATTTTATGTCAAACTTTGTTATTCCATTAATGAATTTCATATGTTTGTCTTGAATTAATCCATTCATTTTCAATATACCAAAACTATGCTTTTAATTCCTTTTTGTGATATTCGACTCTCGATTAAAAGCTGTAAGCCTTTAGAGGCAGGATGACGAAAAAGACACGACAATCTCTGTTGACGATGTACATGCGTTGTTTCAAATCCTAAACAGTGGAGTTATAAGGAAGATAATCCCTAGTCAACCCCTTAGAGCCTAAGAAGTAGGAGTTTTCTTTTTCATGCAAATTGAAACCTTTAATCATAAGTTGGGGCAGGGTAGATTCTCAGTTAATTCAATAGTGCACTCAATCGCAAGCTTTCTCCTCGTACACAACAAGTAGTGTCATAGGTATCATTCCAAAACAAAATATGGTGATGGTTCTGCATAATCATTAAAACAAGAAGTCATTATCTCTCAAAAGAAAAGCCCGCTAAGTCAAAACCTATGAAGGACACTTAAGAAAAAAACGGGGGCATCCTGCTGACTGTAATCACAAAAGAAACAGTTCAGGCAAAAGGTAGGGATAATAAAATATATAAAAAAAGAGGTCGCTATAAATCCTCAACAAAAAGAAAAGGTTAAAAAAATTACTTCCTTCTCAAATAAACTCTCAGTATCCGAACCATCACCGGAATATCAGGGCCAAGATTCCAGAACTCAATTGGGATCAAAACACACAGTTATCTGAGTATAGGACTGAAGAACATCATGAAGAACAGGTTGGGTATAAATAAATTTCGAGCCTTTATCCTTTGTTTCTTAAACCGTGAACCAGACCACGTTACAACCCCTAAAAGTCCTAGCTGAAGCATGGGTTAGTTCGAAAGCTTATTGTTATAAAAAGGTATCCTGACTCCTGTAAGGCTTGATATAAATCCTGAGTTGATATCACATTCTTGCAAATTTTGTTTTACTAAAAAATGAATTTTCAAAAACTTCAAGACAAACATAAGCTTTGCATTTTTAATACCACTGCTTCCATATAACTAATTGTTCAACAACAGAGAAATTCGCACAGCTAATATTAAATAAACAAAAATCCTATCAATGAACAAAATCACCTCAGATGGAAAGACATTTCCAATAACAGACCTTTCATAATCAAGAGACATGACATGGTGTCTAAACTGATCTGGGGGTAGTCGAGTCAAGATTCAAGGAATCCCTCAAAAGCGGTGAATAGCCAGAGGCAGACCTCCATCTGGATCACTTGGGGCATTGAACAGGAAGGGCCACGTGCGATCAAGAAAACATTTTCTAGTAGTGCTGCAACACTTAATACTATGGACAGTGACAAATTTCCGCACCCTCAGTGAACGTGGACATATTTGGAAAATACTACGCATGAAAAAAGACCTGCTAAGTTGACTGGCCTGGGAAAAAGTAAGGGCATCCCGATGAAACAAAGGAGTTCGGGAAAAAATTAGGGATATTTAAATAAAATTGTACACCCGACAAGTCGAAAACCTGAAAAGGCGACTTGGGCAAAAAAGGGTATCCCGATGGACTGAAAATCTGAAAGGACAGTCCAGGAAAAAGTTAGGGATTAAAGTGTACGACTATGTCCCATTATCTCGTCACTTTTCTATCAGTAGAAGGCTTATCGTCCTGATCAACATTTACTTAAGACTCCAGGAGTTAGGATAACATTCAAACCATCCACAAAATCCCCACAGAGTAACCACCCGTAGGGGACTATCTTCACAGAGTTTGTCATCAGTAAGGATACGTTCCCCAGTAGGTATGGAGAAAAAGACGTCCTCCCGCAAAGTCACTGTCATGTATTCAGTATATAACCTAACAATTTCAGACATTCTGACATCTTCTTAATAAATCAAAAGATTCAATCATCTCCCTAACATCTTGGAGATTTCTTTGACCTGGTTCATAAACTTCCTGGGTTCCCCAACAGGGATTCATAAAAACCCCCAAGCAGTTTATAGAGTTTTCTTTCCCTAGTAGAGTTTATTTTATCTAGCCACAGAAGTTCATCTCCTGACAATTCAACTTCAATAAATATTGAAGAATCACATTCTTCATCCACAACATTAGTCATGGATTTATCTTCTGTTAGTACAACGACACCACAAAGAGCAACTGATACGCTCACATATTACAGTCATACAAAATTTACAATACATCGTAGCATATGCATAACTGAAAGGAATTCTAGAAGTGGAAGTCTTTGACGTATGGGGGATTGATTTCATGGGACCCTTCTCGTCTTCCTTTGAAAATCACTATATACTAGTTATTATTGACTATGTTTCAAAATGGATCGAGGCTGTAGCCTCTCCAACACATGATGCACGAGTAGTAGTCAGGATTTTCAAGAACATAATCTTTCCAAGATTCGGTGTTCTGAGACTCGTCATCAGTGATGGTGGCTCCCATTTCATTTCAAAAATCTTAGAAAAATTATTAGCAAAGTATGGAGTCTGACATCGTGTCGCAACACCTTATCATCCACAAACAAATTGGCAAGTAGAGGTCTCCAACAGAGAGATTAGGCAAATCTTAGAAAAAACGGTAGTAACCTCTAGGAAAGATTGGTCATCTAAGTTACACGAAGCTCTATGGGCATATAAGACGACATACAAAACTCCAATCGGAACCACGCCATTTAAATTAGTCTATGGGAAATCATATAATCTTTCGATAGAAATTGAACATAAAGCTTATTGGGCCATTAAAACCCTTAATTTAAATTACATTTCTGCGGGTGAGAAAAGAGTCTTAGATATCCACGAACTAGAAGAACTTAGACTAGACGCTTACGAGAATGCTCAGATTTATAAGGACAAAACTAAAAAATGGCACGATAAACTAATATCTAGAAAAGAATTCAATGAAGGTGATATAGTTCTCCTATTTAATTCTAGACTTAAACTATTTGCAGGAAAACTTCGCTCTAGATGGCCTTATCCCTTCGAAGTCACTAAGGTTTTTCAAAATGGGGAAATAGATATCAAAGGAATGTGTAGTGAACCTTTTATGGTCCACAGACAGTGTCTAAAGCATTATCATAGCATCGATAATAAGGAATTTTACACAACATTTAGGCTAGATGCGATGCCACCCCATTCATTAGACTAATCACCATGTTATGTCGAGCTTACGACTATAAACAAAGCGCTTATTGGGAGACAACTCACTTTTTAGTCTTTTCTTTTTGCTTTGTTTATTTTTAGTTTTTCTTTTCTTTTCTTATTTTTTGGTATTTCTTATTTCTAATCTTATAAAATTATGCAATATTGTTTCTCTAATTTTACCCTCTACTAACTTAATTCTAACTGTTAACCTACTTTAGGCTAACTTTACTAGTAGCTAATTGCACTAACCACGATGAATCCGGTTCATATTATGGGCATTGTTTTTAGAGGAAGAAATCAGCAAAGGAGGTTTGAGTTATCATCTGATAGGGAATTATGATTGAGTGTCTACCCTGACGGACCTACTATGATCACATTAGGAATCTGAGACAGTGTCTTGTTCCTATTAAGCCAAATAAGCTGGGACACATATTCCCTAAGAAGAAGGTTTAGTTCCTACCATAGATTGACCCTAGAGTTTTTAAGCTCTCTTGTCTACAAACCTAACCATGGTCTAGGGTTTAATAGAGGACTAATTATGTTTAGAATGTTTAATATTGAATACACCTATACCCATAGGGAGATGGCAGAACTATTAGGATTTCCACACGGTCTAGATGCATTCACAATAATCCAAGAAGAACTTTTCTATGTGGGTGAGCTAGACTATTTATGTGGGGATATTACAGGTATAATTAACCCTGAGCCTGACGACATGAACTCAGAAAACATTCATAACCCATCCTTAAGATATTTTCATAAAATCCTAGCACACACCCTTTTTGGTAAGCCAAAAAATATAACCACAATATCTAGAGCCGAGCTTTTTATTATGTTTTGTGCTTCGCAAAACCGTCCCATAAACGGAGCTACCTTTAAGATAGCCAACTTTCACCGTCTTGCGAGAGCTGTCCATGAACCAATCTTAATAGATGGCTTAGTAACCATGATAGCAGATGTTATCGGCTTAAGACAACCACTGGTAAAATTTGCCCCTCTAGGAAGATTCTAACCAATGAATATCAATTTTTTTTCAATAGAGGAATAATTGGAAACCTAGGCCCGGGTAACTTTGAACTACACATTATTAATCAATTAATACCTCTTTTTACCCTGCTTGGCCCTATGACTAGATTGAATGACAGGAACAACTGGTTATATGATTTGGCCGAACCACACATTTCAGCACCACCTACTCCTGAGACACCCATGATCTATGACCACCTTGACTCCTTCATGTTTGATTAGGAGACTGACCCTGAAACCCCTCCTTTTAACCATCATTCTCCTTCTCAGAATCAGGTTGACTCAAATACCTCTATCGCTCCAGTTGCTACTCCACCTCCTGTATTTGATCACATGCCTTCTATAAATGCTTTACAATCTGAGCTTGATTTGTTGAGGGATGAACTTATTATTCTGAGGATCAACTTCCATTCTTTCATGGATCTGGTAGTCGAACAGTTGGACCATCTTTACTAGCATATCTACTCAGCTTCTCTTCTTAACAATCGACGTGGCTACTTTTTCGGACTTACTGCATATCTTCTTTTCACATTTAAACATTGCGGACAATGTTTTGTTTAAGTGTGCGAAGAAGACATATTAGATCAGAATTTTCATTATTTTCTATTTCAATTTCTTAAGTACAATTTTTACCATTATTTGCTATTTCAATTTCTTAAGTACAATTTGTATTTATTTTCAGTTCAGTTATATTTTGTTCAGTTTTTCATTCATTTACTTGTGGAATTTACATTATATTACTTTTCATTTAATGCACTATTATTGTCATGTTAACACACACACACATATATATACATATATATATATATATATATATATATATATATATATATATATATATATATATATATATATATATATATATATATATATATATATATATATATATATATATATATATATATATATATACGTACAACATGCTTTCAAGTATTGAAAAATGTATGAGTTTAATGTTTGAAATATATGGGAAGTCTGGGAAATGAAATTTTAAATTTTTATTCTGACTTTACGCTGCGTTTCGTTCCCCATACAAGTGTGACGTCCGTTGCGCTTCACAAAATTCATTCCGCTCAGCACAATAGCGTGCCCCTCGACATGAAGTTAGAAACATAAGTGTTTCTGTTTTATCACAGAAACCCTCGTCAAACTCTTCTTCTTCAAATTTTCTTCAAACCTCCACTTTAACTACATTAAACCTCTGCCTATTTCAATCCCTCGATTACCATTATCATCAAAATTCATTAATCCCCATTATTACCCGCATTATATTTCTCTACATAATCACTCTCCAAACCCACTTCCATTCCAAAACCTCCAACTTCTCACACAAACTCATACCCATCTTCCATCCTTGCTTCAACAATGGCACGCAGAAGTTCAAGACCAGAGCCAGACCTTTCTGGAATTACTTTTCAAAATGGCGAAGCCGGAGAGCACCAAAGGGCGCAATATCTCAAATTTTATGAACACTTTGTAGTCCCTACACGGTATGTTGAAACTGAGTGCCTGCAAAAATTAGGATTGCTCGGTAGTGTGCGGTGGTTACTCCGAAACTCTGACTTAGCATTCATATGCACACAGAATCTTCCAACGCATGAGTCGCTAACCTTGGAATTTTTAAGCTCGTTCTCATACAACCCTCTGTGCGATGAAAGCCAGCACCTATCCGGCTCAGCTACTTTTAGAATTTTCAACGATGAATATTCTATAATTCAATCTACTCTGAGTGATTTTTTCTGCTTCCCTCGTGAAGGGGTGGTACACCACCGTATCCCTACAGACCAATATTGGGCATCTACATCTTTCAAGCTTTGGAAAGCTCTCTCTAATGAGGAACCAAACAGTTGGGAGGGTCTTTATGCTTCATCCATTCATAATCTTTCTATTAGGTATTTTCACTGTGTCATCTCCAACACTATTTTTAGGAGGATTAACAACAACAAGGTTAATTCTAAAGAATTGTTCCTCCTCCATTGTACCTTCACTCCCAACCAAAAGATCAATGCGAGCATGTTCCTTCTACCATATATCTACTCTTTGTGTGCAAGAGGGTCTACACCTTTCTGCATTGGCGGGCTAGTCACCTCTATAGCACTTGGCCTGCACCTCAAAGACAAGTTCGCAAATATGCCACCACTGCCGCCCACTTTCATTGACATCGAAAATTGTCAGGTTAGACACTTGATTAAGGTCAGAGGAGATGGTAGGTATAATTTGATGGTGCATAATAGAGTTGTCCCTAGTGTCATTTTGCCAAACATTTCACTTATTGATATTACAAACATGAATAAGTGGCTTTATGACCTTGATGCTCCTGCACCTGAAGATAATGCGTGAAACGACCAAGAGAATGTCCAAGCTGATGAAACAGAGCAAGAAATGGAACATGGGGATACTAAACATCAAGCTCCTTGTGAAAACATTGCAAGCACGTCCACAAGACCCAGGAGAAGGCGCGAAAGAGCACCGGCCTCAAATAATGACATTATGGTTGCCATCATGCAACAAGATGAAAGAGTGCAAGCTATGCAAAACAATCAAAATGCAATGATGCAACTTATGTTGGCTATGCAAACTCAGCAGCAGGAGTATGATGAAAGAAATGAGCGTCGGGCTGCAAGATTGACCGGGGAAATGGCAGCCTTAACTTTACGCATGGATGGTTTTCAAGATTATATATACCATGTGGTTATGCCTCATCCTCCAAGCACACGTGGTCGAGCACGAGGGCAAGGAAGAGGACGCGATAATGAGCAAGAATAGATCGATTTTGTTTCTCTTCCCATTTCCTTTTTGTTTTTTTAAGCATTGGGACATTGCTTGTTTCAAGCTTAGGGGAGTTAGTTAGTTTAGAAACTCTTTATTTCTTTCTAAGCAGATCTTTTTCATTCCTATTTTTATTCCTTGTAATCAAAAACATCTTTGTACTTTTGACTTCGTTTATGAAATTTTTCCACTACTATCTAATTTCCCCACTTTCTTGAGCCATAACAAAAAAAATTCCATTACTTGCATAACCAGACGCATTCAAAGAGTATACAGGTTGCTCACTTTTTAAAGAAATATGATAAACCATAAGTGGAACAGAAGTACAATAGATACCTTCGTAACACTCAAAATCCAGAAATTGTGCTAGATCGATTTCAGTACCCTTTATACCGAAACCTTAAACTTTAGTTTTAAAGTAGCCCTGGGTAGTTTATTTAGCAGTCAACACCGTCTTAAACACAAACTATGTAGGGAGTCGATGAATATAAGTGAATGATCTAGAGTATTTAAAAGATACATGCTTTATTGTAAGAAAATAGGGAAGGCACCAATTAAGTTAGGCGACCCTCACCCGGTCACTTAATCCAACGGATGCTGAACCTACATTATATAACATAGAAACCCGTTGTTGGTTGGTTCAGAGGTGTCTGGTACTGAACTTGGTAGGGAGGACTACAGTCCGATCCCCCACGGCTTACAATTGGGTGAATTAAAGGAGGTTACCGCATTTATGTTTCAGAACCTCATGCTTAGAAGATTCATAGTCAATAAGTTGCTACTCTACTATGTGCGTGTAAATATAAAAGGGCTTAATGTGATTGCGCTAGAATGAAAACGGGTGAAATTCACCGAAAAAATATGGTTGAGCTATAATGGCGTGATAGGAATTGGTCTGCACAATGGGGGGTGTTTAGTGTTATTACTTTATCTTTTATGTTTTGTTAAGCTTATGTTTTCGCAAAAGCATTGGAAACTTCTTACGATTCGAACTGCATCATGTATTTGCTTTTAACTTGTGCTTTATTATTTTTATACTACTATTTTGCTTGAGGACAAGCAAAGGTTCAAGCTTATGGAAGTTTGATAACACGAAAAGTTATAGCATTTTCCGCCCGATTTACATAGATAAAACTTGTGATTCTTCGTTTATTATGTCACATTTTATCTCTATTTATAGTATTTGCAGCATATTTCCGGTACTTAGCTTTTACAAGACATAAATGAGAAAAGGAAGAAAAACAATGGAGAAATGAAGAAGAAATGACCATTTAGCATCATTTAGCAGCATTCTGTATCATAAGGCCTGCCTCCCGTCACAACTTGCAAAAATGTGCCCCTCGGCACGCTTCATGTCCCGACTGGCACAATGTCAAGATATGTGCCCCACGTCACAACGCGCATGATGCTCGTGATAACTCATATAATTGTTACGAAATTATCTCCACGAAGCGGACGAAACAGAGAGTTGGCTGGAATTTCTCCATGATGGATGAACAAGGATCAATGGGATTCCTCTTATTTTTACTCACTTTTGGAATCTATAAATTAGAATCAGTTGCCAACATTGTTACGTTCCAGACTTTGCACCAATTTTTATTGTTTATTCTACGTACTACAATATTACGACTTTATCCAGTTTTATAATTTTTTTCACTTATTATTATTCTAGTTTCATAGTTTTTAGTATTTTGTTTTCTAGTTTCGTAGAGTTCCCGTAAGCATAGAAAACCTGTACCATTAAATCAGTATTTCTTCACATCGGAGGAATACTGCAACTCTATTTTTCTTCCTAGCTTCCAGAATTCGTTTAGGTCCACTTTATTTAATTCAAGATATTTCATTACAAGTTAATCCTGCCGGCTTGTGGAGGATACGCACTGCTCAAATTATCTGCTTTAGTATTTAATTTCAAGTTCCTATTTAAGTATAATTTATTTATTCTTACCATGCATGTGTTATTAAATTTATGTTTTAATTTTATGTTATCCTGCAATAAAATTATGTCTGGCTAAATTCCTTGATACTGGTATGTAAATCTTAAACAGAAGGGATTCAATAATAATTGGCATTAATATTTTACAAAAGCACTTTTCTGGTTTTAATTTCCAATTTAGATATTTAATTGTTTTTGTATGAGAGTAAAAGACAGTCTAAGATTAAAATCAACAGAGCGAGAGTTTGAGGTTTTAACCAGATAGTGGTTATTAAACATTAATTTTTAAAACAGCGAGAGCGCTTTAAAATGAATTGGACTCTATTTGTTTTGAAAAAATACTTTTGAATTTTAAATGAAACAGCGAGAGCGCTCATTTTATTTTAATAATATAACCTGAATCGATAGAACGAAAGTGTGAGACGGGGGTTTTTAAGTAAATAGTTTCTAGTGAAACAATGTTTTAATACTGAAAACAAATGCCAATGACTTATTGAATCCCTGATGTTGGCAAAGTACATACCGGTGTCCTGTTATTAATTATTAGATTTTAGTAAATTCCCGATTAAACCCAAACACCCAAATTTTATAATTAGCCTTAGCTTTATAATGACCCTAAGATAACAGTAGTTCGACAATCATCCCTTGTGAGTTCGATATTTTTTAAAACTATGCGATAGACTGTGCACTTGCAGTCACTACACCCGATAGACTCATAAAGCCGCAATCAATTATAAAACAAATTTCCTTACATTGGCATTTTCAAAACACATTCCAAAACAACACTTTCTTTCAAAAATATTTTCAAAATAAACATTTTGTATACATTCTCAACGAAACGAGAATCATTAAAAAATTTCCGCACTTAGGCATTTTCAAAATATTTTCAAACATACACAAACACAAAGCATTTTAAAGTGATAAAGCAACTAAGATCCCGTAGATAACTACAGATGAAAAGGGTGCTAACACCTTTCCTTTTCATAACCTACCCCCCGAACTCAAAATTTCTCAAAAGGTCTTTCCTGTTCTTTTCACCCTTTCCTTTATTGGATAAAAGAAAAGTCAGTGGCGACTCTTACTATCCGCAACATTTGTGATAAAACGCAAAACCCAAAAGTCAGTTCTCCCACCATATTACAAAGTCCCCGTTAAAACAAGGTCGACTCCCGAGTTCATCAGACAGATATGGGCCACCGCATTCTTGAATCTGTTCTCCGCAGCCACGAAAGCATCATCGTCGATCTGCTGGATGTGAGACACCAACTCAACATTAGACGTCATCCCCTTGAAATCATACGGCTTCTCCTCGTTAGGGGACATGGCAGACTTAAGCCCATTCACCTCTTTTTCAAGATTTTTCTTCTCAAACGCCCAAGCATCTTTCTCCTAGACCAGGGTTTTCCTCGCCTTCGACACTTCCTCAAGATCATCCCTCACCTTCTTCAACTTCCCCTCAAGGGTATTGTTCTCCTCCCAGGTTTTTCTCAACTCTAAATCCTAGGTGCTCCCCTCCTCGGAATAGATCACCACTGCCCCTAGGATCTGCATCAAGGCAGTAATGTCTTAAGCCAACATGGCCCTCTTGCTCGAACAATCCATCTCCCCATAGAACATGGACTCTTCCCGATGGACTTCCAAGGAGCCTCCTCAAAGAGATTTCTTTTGTAGAAACAGGGGGCACCTTGAACTTCGCAGGACCCGGCTCCCCAGTCAGATCTATTAGGTCGTCCAAACGGGGCTTCTTGGACCTGGAGCTCACAAAAAGAGGAGAAGTCTACCCATGAAATGGACCCGAAGAAGAAGTCCCCGACCCTGTTAGAGGTAAGCTAGCCCTGTCTTCGCCCAAAAGGCTCTTCGCAATCGACTTTGGTGCTTTCTTGGCCTTGGCCCTAACATTTTTGAGCATGCGTTCCTGAGAAGTAAAAATTATCTCTACAATAAAACGAGCACAAATTAGAAAAACATGGACGTCAGGATCAGAGCAATTCAAAAATAAAAATGACGACTTAAATACTTCACAGGGTCCACGCACTCAAGGAGCTCCTTAATATTTATAAGTCCTGGTTCAAACACATGCTTCCCATCTTTGTCGGCAACAGGCCTTCCCCCTTTGCCCATATGGTGAACAGGGGGAATCCTTGCAACAAAAGCCAATAGACGGTCATAGCCAGCCTGGTCCTTAGGTTTAGCTTCTCCCCCTTCACTATGTAATAATCTGTCCGATGGTCAAAATTCTCCTTATTCTAATGGAAATTGAACCTTTGCACCAACTCCATCCTCAGCTCCCCATCCTCAGTCCTCAGAGGCTCCCTAGCCTCTCCCAGCCGAGGGACACTCATGAAAACTTTCAGGACCGCCTTCTCTGACCCGGGTTGGACTAACAAGTATCTTCTCTTGAAGTTACATACATAATTAAGATAGGCCTTGAACAGTTTCCCGTTAGCTTACTTCAAGGAGACCCATCTAAACTGGTCGTTGACTGTACCCCTCTGAAGATGAAAGAAATAGAAGAACAAAGGAACAATGGCCCCAATCTTCAGATAATCACACACGATCTCAAAAGCATGCAGAAAGGCTATCGAGTTGGGGTGGAGTTGGGAGGGAACAAGACAAAGATAGTTGAAGACGACCACCTGTAGGTCCGTGAAGGGATGCCGGAGACCCATGTCCTTGAAGCGGGTCTTGTACGTGGGAAGATGATTTACATCGTACTTCGAGCATATGTGATGGTGCCTCCCAGGGATGTACACTGCCTATTCCTCATATGAACCCTCTAACTCTATCCCCAAAGCCATATTTGTGAACACTTCCTCCTGGTGGTCGATAAAGTAGAAAGCGATATTTCGAGGACTCAGTGTGATCCACTCCTTAGGAGCCACAGGAGTCCCAGGCATATCCTGCTCAACTCCATTTTTCCTAAACATGCTCGGCTCAGAGTTATGCTACCCTGATATACTCTCCTCGGTGGAAGTACGCTCAAACAAATCCATTTTAGAATCTCCTTGCTCCCTCATGACTTTATCTTTAGTGCTGCTGGACATTTTTCCTAAAAAGCAGAGCACGAAAGTAAATTCGAAGTCTAATCAAATCCACCCTTCCACCACTAATCAAGTGAAAGGGCGCATAAAGGAATGAGGCACATGTCCCCGACCAGAGCCCTCACTCAAAACAATAAAAAACTGACACATGGATGACTCCCTCTAAATGCATTAGGCGCTTGCCCGTCAGACTAAACCATAAGCCGCGCGAGGAGCGATCTCCCTGATTGCTGGGTTTTGAACCTCAAACAAGAACTCTCCAAAAACACATGAATGTCATAACAAAAGCCCAGGAACTCTCCAACTTCGCCAGAAAATTCATCGTGAATCACCATCACCGACCCTAGATCCAGACATCTCTAAGTAGATGCACGACGGAGTCAACATCCTCATATGACAGAACCACCATCAGACGCCAACAAACCGCTGGAGATTTCCGCACAAAGCTATTTTAATCCTAACCACATGCATTTCTAAAGACAAAATCATGGAATCTAACCTAAATTAGAGATGAAAATAACAGAAATTGGGAAAAACTAAGAAAACTTACCTGGTTGGGAGGGTTGACGAAGGAACAAGCAGAAATCACGGTGGTATACGGCGGTGTTGTATGAGGATAGCAGAAACGAGAAGGGGAAAGCTGGAGAAAAGTAAAATGAGGTTTCCTCTCTCCCATTTATAGGCAGCTATGTTCGCACGTGGGCAGGCACGCGCCTAGGGAAGCCTAAGGTCGTCATCATTATGCCCTAGTTCCTAGACTTGCCATCATTGTGCATTTATGACAACGTGTGGCTCGAGACAAGCACCACACGCTAACCCCTCAGATCCAATCAATTGTTCTTCTCTCTGCAAGACAAACACACCAAACATCATTCAAGCTCCTTGTGTGGAATTGTCCAAGGAACGTCCCCTCTCTTACGCGCACATCCTAAGTCATCACTCCTCTACCCAAAAACAACGACTTGGGGGGGAGGGGGCTCCTGTTCTGGACTAGCCCAATAGCTAGAATTGGACCAATATGCTTTTACCTTCAAGGTGGCCCAACAACTTTGGCCCATCATCCCTGGTCTTCATCCGAGCACACTTAGTCGATCACACTGCAAGAATATCGAGGATAACGATGCCCTGACCGTATATCTTCCCGCAACAACGTCCACTTTTGGGTCTGCTCTTCGTGCGTCGAGAATATCACCATGAAGACGCTCACAATGCGTCTACCCATCATCTCGTCCTTGCTCGGAGCAACAACTAGTTATGGGAATGAATTCCCGTTTTGATCAAGTATTGACAGCTACCTATTTATGAGGAACCTAATATCTAGGCACAAAAATAGGAATCAATGGCTACGCGTCGGGGTCATTATATAAACCCTCACACTTGTGAGGGCCAGGTATCCAATATTTACTCTAAAAACCCTAATCTCTCTCTCTCTCTTGTATCTCTTTGTGCTCCTGTTGACTTTAGCATCAGAGTGTCTTGCAGGTACACTCCCTCCTCTCCTCATATTTCAAGTCAAGCAGACGTCATCATCTCGGCCCACCTCAGGTTCTAATCAACCAGTAAGATCACTAAGTATTTGTAATTTGGAAGTATGTTCTTCCTAGTAGTTCCTAGGATTAGGACGGTCTTTCCATGTAATTGGGAGTTTGAAATCACAGTGGTGATTTGAAGTGAGTAGGTTCTCATATCTAGGAGATGTTTATGTAGAAATTGCACTCGGTAGGGATTAAGTGAGAGGTTGTAAAAAGGAGAGTTTAACTTCGAATTTATACTGCTAATAATAGATTTCTTTCCTGACTTGGTAGCCCTCAGATGTAGGTGAGTTGCACCGAACTGGATTAACAATTGACTATTTTTTTTATTATTCTGTTTTTATAATTATGCATAATATATCAGTTTGGTATTGCTTTTCAGTCTATTGATAAATATTGTAACATCCGTTATGACATCGTATTCTGTTGTTTGTAACAACAGTTCTTCCATATTATATAAGTGTCAGAATTTCAAGTTATTTATTGAAAATAGGTAATTCAAATTAAACAGCATGTTCTGCGTTTCATTTCTATTCTTATTTATAATATTTGGTCTATACTATTTCCTGTTTGATATCAATTAAACACATATTGAATTAACTAGTGGTATATGTTATTTTTTCACTTCATGCCTAGTGTTGTTGTTTTTCCAGTAGATAATTACAATGATGCTAGTCGAATTGTTAATGGAAACAATTATTATGACTTACACTCAGTATATTCAATCCATTTATGGATTTTAATTTAATTCCAATTCTCTGGTAACAAAGGTACACTAAAGTGCACCAGCGTTTTTTGTTTTGGATTTAAATTTAATATTTCTTTAGTTCAATTTTGTTTAAATTTAGTTACGGATTATATTTTTATATAGTAATTTAATATTTTTTAAGTAAATAGTTAAAATGAAATAGTCGCTAAAGTGACCTTCTTTATAGCAATTGCTTATGAAAAAAAAGTTTAAATATTTTTCTGGTTTGTGTGTATGTTTATTCATGCGAGTATCAGTTGACTCATAGGATAATTTATGATTGATCGGTTTTCATACGCGTCTGTGATGGTAAACATGTGATAATTATAAGATCTTACATGAGAATAATAAATCAATTCAAAGAGAGGTTTATTATTCGATATGTTTTTATTATCAATGTTTGATCGTTACAACAAGAGTACTACTGACAATTAATATTAGTGTCCAAAGACTCAATATTGATGGTGCACTTGGTATCTTGAGATGAGTTTCGTCATTATTTGAACAAATTGATAATTCCGTTTTCTTTTATCTGATTATATTTAAAATGTTTAATTTTGTTCTTATTTTTCAGCTACAGTTGCTTCATTATCTGCTAATTTGAATTCAGTTTTAGTCCTTACTAGGACAAATCGTATGAATCATAGTTTGGTCTGCTCTATGGTCAATTTGGATTCAGTACCTCGAAACACTTTGTGGTTAGACTCTAGTGCAACTACTAATATTAGTGTTTCAATGAAGGATTGCCTAAACTACCGAAAGTCAAATGATGTTGAAAGATACATCTATATGAGAGATGGAAAGTCAGTGGAGGTGGAAGCTATATGGAATTTTAGATTATTACTGTGTACTGGATTTTATTTGGATTTGAATGACACTTTTTTGGTTGCGTCATTTAGACGGAATTTAATTTCAGTTTCTTATTTGGATAAATCAGGTTATTTTTGTTCTTTGGAAAAATATGTTCAAGTTGTCTTTCAATTCAGATATTATTGGAACTGGATCACTTATGAGTCATGATAATCTATATTTGCTTGACATAATAGATACATATGGTGAATCATTGAATATGGAATCACACGGTACTAAGTGTAAAATTGATGATAACAATTCAGGAGCATTATGACACAAATGCCTAGCTCACATCTCTAAAAATAGAATTGAGCGAATGATATCGGATGGAATTTTGGATTTCATTGGCTTCACAACTTTTATGTTTGTATTGAATGCGTTAAAGGTAAACAAACCAAAACAAAGAAATATGGTGCACATAGAGTTATGGGTGTCTTAGAATTGATACCTACACACATTTGTTGGGTGGTGCCAAGTGTATGTCTTCGTGTTGTTGACACTTATCGCATTCTTTAAAGTGTTTCTTCGCATCGTGTTGCATGGTGGGCCAGTAGTATCCTGCTCGTAGGACCTTCCGAGTGAGGGTTCTACCTCCCAGATGTTGGGTGTTGTTTCCTTCATGGATTTCATAGAGGACGTGGGTAATCTTAGATTCCTCGATACATTTGAGGATAGGGATGGAGTATCCACGTCTGTACAGCTTGTCCTTGATCAAGACGTAAGCACATGCCTGGTGCCTGATCACGTCGGCCTCTTTCTAGTCGGGGTGAAGTTCCCTTGTCGTGAGATAATTGTAAACATGGGTCATCCAATAATCATTATCACCGATGGAGTTTACGTCTAGGTTTATGGAGGGTTTCTCGATGCTTGGTCGAGAGAGTATTTCCTGGATAACGGATTTTTTTCGGCCCTTTTCCTTCGTGCTTGTGAGTTTGGACAAGTGTCTTCTCAAGAGTTGTGCTCGTGAGGCACGTGTTTTACTTCGGCAGAACTAAATATCGTTATTCTTTCTCGAACAAGAGCTAAGTATTCGGCGAGGTTGTCGTTTTTGGCCTGATACTCTCCTCAAACTTGGGAGGCGACGAGCTGGGAATCGGTGAAGATTTTTACTTCTTCTGCCCCCAAGTCTTTGGCCAGATGTAGCCCTACGAGGAAGGCTTCCTACTCCTCCTGTTTATTAGAGTTTGGGAAGATAATGCGAGTGAAACTTCGACCAGGATTCCCTCCTCGTTCTCTAAGATGATACTTGCTCCACTTCCCGTCGAGTTGGATGCTCTTTCTACGTAGATGGTCCACCTAGGGACTCCGTCAATCGGGGGGATAGGTGCGGACATATCTGCCACAAAGTCTGCTAGTACTTGGGCTTTGAGGGCTTTCCTACTTTCATATTGGATGTCAAATTCCGACAACTTCAATGACCATTTGAGCATCCTACCCACCATGTCGGGATGACTAAGGAGCTTCTTTACGGGCTGATCGGTGTGAACTACAATTATGTGGGCCAATAAGTAATGCCTTAGTCTCGCCAAATTGATGAGGGCTGGAGCCACTTTCCTGATTTGCTGGTATTAGAGCTCTGGACCTTGTAGGGCTTTGTTCGAGAAATATATGGGCTTCTTCCCCTCAGGGGTCTCACAGATAAGGGTCTCCCTGACGGCCTCGGTAGCAACAATGAGATAAATATAAAGATTTTCCCTTTTGTCTGGTTGTGATAGTACCAGTGGTTGCAAAAGAGCTTATTTGAGATGGAGGAGGGCTTGCTTGTATTCCTCTGTTCATTCGAACTATGCTTCTTTGCGAAGGAGTTTGAAAAGGGGAAGTGTGTGCTGGGTAGATTTTTCTATGAAGCCAGATAAGAAGGTGAGCATATCGTTTATGGATTTGATGGATTTCTTTGAGTTAGTTGTTGGGAATTCGGAGAAGCCTCCACATTTGTAGTGTAATACGGTGGGAGAACTTACTTGTTTTGCATTTTATCGTAGATGTACGGATAGAAAAAGTCGCCACCGAATTTTCTTTTATCCAATAAGGAAAGGGTGAAAAGAACAGGAAAGACCCTTTTCATCCGTAGTTATCTACGGGCTCTTAATCGTTATCTCACTTTTTAAAAATGCTTCGTACTTGTGTATTTGAAAATATTTTAAAAATGCCAATAGTGAGGCAAACTTTGTAATGATTCTTGTATGGGTTAAGAATGCGTACAAAGTGTTTATTTGAAAATATATTGAAAGTGTGATAGTGAGAAATGTTTTTGTTTTGAAAAAATTGAGCAAGCGATTAAGAACTACCTACCTACTCAAGGTCTTTCGTATTATTTTTCTCCTCCTTTAGATAGTGTTATCCTGCCATTAGTTAGTAGGAAGCCCTATCGTTAGATGTGAAGGGACATGCGTGGGTCATCGTACAATTATAAAGGAAACTCGTAGGGGTGCTTTAGCAATTCGTATTGGACTAGATCGTTTACCGAAGGCAACATCGAAAGGGTCATCGAGGGACTATGATCTTTTTAATCGAGGGATGGTGCTAAAGCGTCCCCATGTTCGAGGGACTTGACTGTTTTATTCCGAAGTCAACAAGTGAGATTATCCTAGAGGTGTGCATGTGTAAGTGTATTCAATTCAGTTTATTTGTCTTCATTAGGGTTTTTCTATCGTTTGTTTTTAGTCTTTTCATACAAGACCTAATTACTAATAATAATATTGTATAATAGAAAAGCAGTAAATGTGTGGAAAGTAAATGCAGAAAGTAAACCCTATACTATTACAACGCTTCGAGACAATTACATAATAAAATTGTGGAAAGTAAACTCTAATTACTATTACATCTCTGGAAACAGTTACAATAATGATGAAAAAAGGAAATCAAAAGTCTAAGCTATTACAATTCGCAGAAATAAAAGTAAGAATGAAAGAAAGGAGAAAAAAGGAAAAAATATTTTTTGAGGGTTTTTTATGAAATTTTTTTTTAATGATCAATTAAATAAACCCTAAAAAGTCTAATTAATTTTAATTTAAAAAAATAATGTTGTATTTTGATTAAATAGAAAATGAGTAAATAAAAAAAAGAAAGAGATTTGAGCCTAAAGTAGCAAACAAGGGGTGCAGATGGCAAAGAAAGTGCAGGCCCAATTAGTGCCAGCGCCTGATCTAGTGTGACGACCGAAAGGGGTGTATTATAGGCTTCACATCTGGGAGTGTTAGATCTGGATCTGAGGGATGCAATACTGAGGGTTCCCAGTTGATGTACGAGAACACGCTGCGTATGACCTGCCAAAATCAGAAAAATATGAAAACAATCAAAGGCAGGGATCGAATGGCTGGAAAACTTGAGGGTGCCTGTTTTATGTAGGAGGAAATGTTGCATACGACCTGAAAAATTAGAAAAATATGGAAACGACCATAAGGCAGGGATCAAATCCACGAAGCGAATGGGACAACTAGTTTTTAGTGAAAGGGATTGTAAACAAGGTTTCGAGTTGCCCTAGGTTTCTTTGAGAATTTGAAACTTTGGACAAGTATTTGAGGCAATGGTTTTTGTGTGTGTTTTTATTAGAATGGATGGGAATATATAGGATAAATTAGGTCAAATATATGGGCTTGGTCTTTGTGTAAGAATGGCTTATATTTTATCTAAATTATTTTTGAAATATTAATGAACAAATCAAAATAATTAAAATAAAATAGGTCAAGAGATTAATGAACAAGATTTGAGGTTTATAAGGAGTATAGATCATGTTTGGACTCTGAAACAATGGCCCAATAGCCCAAAATATCAATTTTTCCTAATTTGAACTTCATCCATTTGCTGAAACTTTCCCAAATTTCACTGGCCATAACTCTCTCAATTTTCTTTTTTTTTAAGGTGATCTTAGACTTTTTAGAAAGCCCAAGGTGTCCTCTACAATATATATGTTTATCATTTTTTTCATTTGAAGATCTATCTTGATGTAAGTTGCCTTGACAAAACGTTTCTTTTTGTTGCTTTTTGAAATGACCTGTAATGTATTGACTCATATCTCCAAAATGAAGCATTTTTGGATTTGAGCTTAGAGAGACAAATTTGTAGAGAATTGAATTTAATTGAAAATTATATTTTGTTGGGGAAAAATTATGAAGCATGTGAAAGTTATGTTTGGTCAAAGTTCACTTGACTTCTCCTAAGGAAACCCTAATTTGCCAACTTTTGACTTTTGATGATTTGAGAGTTTTCCTTGAAGAAACATGATCAATACTTGATAAAATGATGAATATGAGTTCAAAATGTTGATGTTGACCAAAAATATTGAAGTTTGGCTTTACATTGACCATATTTGACTTGTTATCCAATACAGTTGATTTTCAGTCATCTGAGTCATTGACTGAGAAAACTTGTGATGGAAGGCATGAAACTTGGTATGAGAATTCTTGAGGACATATAAGAGACTATGAATTCCATTTAAGACCTTATAAACACAAATCTCCTTGTGAAAAATGAAACCCTAGTTGTAAGTCCATTGCTTAGGAGGGGAATTTGTCTGATCCATTCTTGAGCAACCTTGAGCATTTGAGAACGCTAGGAGAATGTCTTGAAGAATTGGGAGGGGAAATTTTGGGGTATAACAGCTTCCCCTATTCAATCTTCTTAAACCTGAAGAGTTATATTTGCATGTCTAGCATTCGTGATTTGAAGGTAGAAGATGATTGAACACTTAAGTGCCCAAAAATCTGCACTCGCCTGTGCAAGAAGTAATGGTGTTGATTGATAATTAATATGGCTTGAATGGGCTTAAACATTCCATTTGGATAGATGATGGAATGTCGTCGGAGATGGGCTTATAGATTCTATCCAAAGTATCCGTTGATAGAAGTATCAGAATGAGTCTACGCCCGACTGTATCTGAAGAATGCTTTCCAGAATGAACCTCTAGGGAAGGTGCTCGAGTAGCTTCTTATCAGATTTAGTCTTTGAGGGAAATGTTTTTCATGTAGATAGTCGCCCCATCTTGTTTTGGGAATTGATCTACAATATGTTTTTGTTGGTAAACCCGTACTGTTTCGGGAATTCATACCACTTGGTGATAAAGATAGTCGCCCTGTTCTGTTTCTGAAATTGATCTCCACCTGGTCATAAAGATAAAAAGATAGTTTCCCTGTCTTGTTTAGGGATTTAATCTTTTCTCGAACGTATAGATAGTTTCCTTGTCCTGTTTCGGGAGTTAATCTTCAACCTGTTCATCTAGATAGTCGCTCCGTATTATTTTGGGAATTGATCTACAATTTGTTTTCATAGATAGCTTCCCTGTCTTGTTTCAAGAATTAATATGTGCTTGGTCATATAGATAGTTTTCCTATCTTGTTTCGGGAATTAATCTACGACTTGTTTGTTAATTGTTGATGATATTTGTCTGTTTGTAGACTTTTACCTAAAAAGATAAAAAGTCAGATGTATGCAATGTCATGATGCACGTAATGCATTGCGTAATGATGTTCTCAAAATAAATGAGAATGATATATGTGTGTCATATGTATATGCTATGATATTTTGTAAATGATATATGAATTTGAGATTTCGTTGAAGCATTTTGGTAGCCTTGTATAACATCTTTGACTGGGGAAAATAAATCTTTGACTGTTGTTGGGGATGAAGAATGCGCGTAGTCTTCAATCTTGTTTAGAATGCTTCTGATGGGGGTTCCTATTTTCTGTTTTGAGAATACTCCGCTAGGGAATGTTGACTTCTGCTTGGGGAGGAGAGTTCAAGAACATCAGTCGTTTACCGCTCTACTGGGGAGTTTAATCCTTATATACCCTGATTGGGAATAAAAGAGATAGATAACCTTCTAAGGTGCTATTTGACTGAGTTTCTTATATGAATATCGACTCATCTGGGGAGGATAAGGTTAAACGATATCTGGTCCGGTTTTAGATTTCGTAGCAGCTCTTTGGGAATAGTAGTCTGGACTGTCCTTCACTAGAGAGAGAAATCTTGTCAGTGATTTGTAGTAGTCAGAGAAATAGGCTCGAGCTAGGGAGACTGAATTCTTTTGGGGAAATAAACCATGCTGAAGAAATATACTCTGCTAAGGAAGAGAACCTTGCTGGAGAAATATATTCTTTTAAGGAAATGTGCCTTGCGGGAGAAGAGAATTTTGCAGGGGTTTTTATAGTTTTGGAGAAATAAACTCAGTTGGGAAAGAGAATTTCTATGAACTATGCTGATGACATAATCTCTAATGAGGATTGGGGTTCCGTAGGTTAGTGACATTATCGGGGAAAAGATCATACTCCTTTATCTTCTAGGGGGACCTGTTGGGGAGTATGATTAGGTTAATTGCTGGAAGATGCCCCAATTCTTATCTTGAAAGCATATTGGAATCGCGGGGAACGTATCTTTGTTGGGAATGAGCTGGTGAAGATAACTCTGTGGGGATTTCTCTGTGGAGGTTTATGGATAACTTGGGCGATATCCCAACTCCTAGAGTCTTGAGTAAATGCTTATTATTGTTTTTATACATATATTTGTTAACATTAATCATATTCAAATGCATATGTTCATTCAATTTAGTCATTGGACATTTTTGCGAACAAAACAGGAAAAGTAAAACAAAAATTTGAATTTTAAAGTGGTAATTGTATTGATAATTTTCCTATAAACAGGCGGTTTTGTACAAAGAGACATAGATCCTAGTAAGAGGACATTGTCGTAAAATGAAAAGAGTACAAAGTAAAAACAAAACATATAGCTATGTAGAAATAATCTCGTCTATTTTCAACTCTGTTATTACCCCTATGTCTTCGAGCATCTCATGCCTTGTTGTTGGAAGAAGTTGACTGGATTGGTCTGTACCATTTAAACTTGACGTCGATAACAAATCTTGTTGTAAGTAGATGAACCAATGGGACATAGTCATACACTTTAATCCCTAACTTTTTCCTGGACCGCTCTTTCGGGTTTTCAATCCACCGGGATACCCTTTTTTCCCAAGCCGCCTTTTCAGGTTTTCGACTTGCCAGGTGTACAATCTTTATATAGGGTCATGAAACTAAACACTTAGTGAAAATTTTGCCCTAATTTGGTCAGGATTTTGACACAACTTCATGGCACTTTTTCTTATAGTTCCAAGAGGAATCTTCAAAAGAAATTAAAATATGGTTTGTAGATCACATTTCAAGCTTTCCAAAATGTAAAAGAACTCCTTGAGATCATTCTTGAGTATGGAGAATCGAAGAGATGAAGTTAGGGTTTTGTCACTTGAATTACAAGTCATTTTTGATGAACAAATGAACCAAATCCATAGCCATGCTGCATAATCCTCACTTTGCAGGCCTCAAACTTGTTTTTCACTCCATAATTAATGGTTTACGCAACTGATTATTCCCTTGTCCAAGTGTTTCAAGCTTTGTCCAAATCAATTTGCCATTCTAGGGAGAAAGTAACATATTCATTCTTGTAAAGCAAGCTTTATGCACAAAGTTAGCTTCTTGAGCTCCCAACTTGTTTTTCTTGATTACACTCCATCCAAAAAGTCAGAAGCATTGTGTTTAAAGTGGTTAACAACTCTATGAACCAAGTACAAGGCATGGAAACTTGAATTTCTCAAAAAATCACATGTTATGCATAAACATGTAAATTTGAATTCTAATCAACTAGAGCATTCCAAACTTGTTGCTTATAAATAGAGTCACTATTTATGAGCTAGAACACGAGGTTGAGCACCCTAAAATACACCAAAACTCTCTCAAAGTAGAAATTTCATAAAAACTCCATTGTTGCACAGTTTCTGACCTTGAACATCAAACTCTCATTTCCCTCGTGTGTTTCTTTGACTTTTAGTTTATAAAGCTTCCTTACATCAAATACAATTCATCCATATCCTTATTCCAGAAATGTAACACCATTTACCATAACTTCCATAACCAAAAAATAGAGTCTGCAACTTGACTTCTCTAGGCCATTTCAGCCATCCATTGTTCAAGCTAACCATTGCATTAGCTTCCTAGGACCTCAAGGAAGCTAACATGATCATTGCAGCACTTTGAAACAAGCTTAAACTCAAAACACGATTTCCAGTTTTGAGGTAAGTTTTCTCAACTTGGAACTCTTCATACAGGCATCATCAATAGTTTATTTGTGAATAAAATATGTAGATATCATTGCCCTGAAGCTAACCATGTCCTTAGTTTCCATTAATTTTGCTTGAACTTAGAGAAATTTGTAACTGAAATTTCTGAAATTTTTACGGTTCAGATTAGGGCCATTAAAATTCTTTCTTATCTTTGATCTATAGTTTTAATACTTTACATTTCTAGAATTGTGAGAAAATTTGCTACAAGTTTCATGTTTACAGTTTTCATTTTTGATGAGAAATGAGCAAGTTACAGTTGGTCTGGCTGGAGGTTAAAGATGAAGTCTTCAGGGCGCGTTTTGCCTTACATATTTATTGTTTCATTTGTATTAACGGATGTATAGCCACCCCAGTGGTAGAAGCGCGCACTTATAACCTATGGGACCTGGGTTCGAGCCCTAGTGGTACCCTTTTTCATTTTTTCACATTTTTTTGACTTTGTTTGTTTTTTTGGCAGACGCTGGGCCCTCTTTGGGCCTGACTTGTTTTTTTTGTTTTTGCTCACTAACCTCCCTGTTTCCTCTTGGCACCCCCTGGCCCAAGTTTATTTTTTTTATTTATTTCATTTTTCTTTTCTTAAATATATTTTTTCTAAAATACTAAAAATCAAAAAAATGATATATTTATATTTTGACTTATTTTATTTTATTTTTCCACAAAGAAATATTTTTATTTATTATACTTTATTTATTTTATTAAGTAAATCTTATAAACTTAATTAATATTATGCTTTATATTTATTCATTTTTTTCACACCATTTAAAATATATTATTTTAATATAAAGAAAGAGACTAAAAATATTTTATAATACTATAAATATTTTCAAGATAAAAAAATACCAAAAAAATATACTTTTCTTAAACTTATTTTCTTTTGATTAATTAATAGAATTAGGGTTTTCATTTAAAATCTTTTCTTAATAAATTCAAACTTAATTAACTATTTTCTTTATTTAATTAGGTTAAATACAAAATATTTTTTTTCATGAAAATCAAACAAAAATCATTTTTCTTTACATTTTGCATCCTTGTACATTTATTCATTTTTATACTTTGTATTTATTTAATTCCTTGTATATTCATACCAATTCAATATGGTTGTAACAGACTAATTAGGTTTAAATTCTTGCAATCCCCATTTACAAATTGTACACCCCTCCCTACAAATGTTGTAATAGTGTAGTAACTTTAAATTTCACAATTTATCGTTTTTATATAACATGCTAGTAATTAGGGTTTGTATGGAAAGACTAAAACCAATGCTTAGAAAACCCTAATTCAAGACAAGAAACAAGCATGAAAAAAATACACTTGCACACAAACACCCCTAGGATTATTCTACTTGGTTGCCTTATACAAAATGGCCATATTACGCATGTAAGGTATCTTAGCAAAAACAAGCAAATACAATATCATAGTCCTTCGATGACACTATCTAAGTTTCCTTACAAATGATCTTAGTCCCTCAAAAATAATTCTAAGACACCTTGCAACATTGCTAATCATGGTTATACGATGACCCATTCCCGTCCCGTTTACATCCAAAGATAGGTTTGCTCACCAAATCAATGGTAAGATAACAATATCAAAGGAAAAGAAAATGAACAAGAAAGACATTTTGAATAGGTAGAATGCTCCTAATTACTTGCTCAATTTCAAACAAACATCCTTCCTATTTTCAAAACAATTACATACACTTTCAAACATCTTAAAAAAATTGAAAACAATTTCAAAAGATCAACATCTTTGTATATATTTTTACAAACAAGAATCATTAAAAAGATTTCCTAAAAAATGGCCTCTTTACAAAATACTTTCAAAAACCACACAAAGCACAATTTCAAACAAAAGCAAGTGATCTAGCAAGTAACTAAGAGCCCATGGAAAACCATGGATGAAAAGGGTGCTAATACCTTCCCTTTTCATAATCTACCCCCCGAAGTCAAGAAATAATCTCAAAGGTATTTCCTGTGATTTTTCACCTTTCCTTTTGGATAAAAGAAAATTCGGTGGCGACTCTTGCTAACCGCAACATTTGCGATCAAACGCAAAACACCCAAGTCAGTTCTCCCACCATATCACAGAACTGGCGACTCTGCTGGGGAAAATTCTAAAAGTGGGGTTACCTTAGGGCTATATCACATTTACTTGCCTTCATTGTTTGACTTATATGCTTTACATTATGGTTCTTTGTTTGGGTTTGAATCCTCTACCCGGATTTGGGATACAATATAGGTAAGTAGCAATACATTATGGAAACTGTGCGGGGTATACCGACATGGTCTAAACAATAGCTACGTTAGTGCGACATATTTATGGGTACTGGTAGCCTTTGAGTTAATCAAAGAGAATACGGGGCCGCTGAGTGATGTCATAAAGCACTAATGAACTTCTAGAACCTTTACATGACCAACTTGGCCTTTAGGATGTAGTGAGATAACCGGCTTTGGTGCAGTCCGAAGTTGGTATATATTCGATACTACACTCATTGAGGTTTGGTTTTTTGGGATATTTCGGTCGCTATTAAAGAGGCTTGTGCTGAAACAATGACCAAGGAAACAAACCAATGATATTGAGCTCCTTAGAACCCGGTTACTATTACTAGGACAGGTTGAGCCAACTAAAACTTCAAGAGCGTACTTACCTATAAAACTCCATGCAAGCCTAAACCTCGGGACTTGTTTGCTTTGTTTGTATACTTGTACATAACATCATGAACATCATAACAGCATACACATTCACTAACCATTTCAAGGATTTTGGGATTCATCTTTGTTCTTGTTTTGTAGGATATGGATTATATTCGCAGGAAAACTATTCAAATCAACCTTGTAAGAATCCCTCCACAACTTAAGGAGCTAGCTTCAAGGATTCCTGAAAACTCTCCATTCACCGAGAGACATGGTCGCCTACTCAACTTGGTCACCTCTAACACGGATGAGGACATGATGAAGGTGCTCTTTCAGTTCTTTGATCCTTTACACCATTGCTTCACATTTCCCGACTATCAACTTATGCCTACTTTGGAAGAATTGTCCCGACTCTTGAGGATTCTCATTCTCAATCAACTACCTTTCAACGGTACAGAAAGAGACCCAAAGCCAGAAGAGATTGCTCAAGCTCTTCACTTGCACTTCTGATGTCACAACTCATTGGGAAACAAGGAGTGGTGTCAAAGGTTTCCTAGCAAATTTCTTGTTTGAGAAAGCCCAAAACTGTTGGAATTCTTTAGACCTGTAAGCTTTTGAGGAAATTGTGGCTCTCCTCATCTATGGGATGGTTTTGTTTCCAAATCCCGACCAACTCATAGATGTGAACACCATCAAAATCTTCATATCTTGCAACCCGGTGCCTACATTGCTAGGGGATATCCTACACTCTTTTCACACTCGTACAATGAGGAAAAGAGGTGTCCTTATGTGTTGCACTCCTCTCTTGGAAATATGGTTTATTTCACATCTTCCCCAATCTGTATTAAAGAATGAGCAAGGTTCAAGGTGGTCACAAAGGTTGATGACGCTCAAACATTCAGACATCCATTGGTGCTCCCGATCCATAGAGAATGTTACTATTGTCGACCGTTGTGGAGAATTTCCTAATGTCCCTTTACTTGGCATTAGGGGAGGTATCACCTACAACCCTTGCTTAGCCTTAAGACAGTTTGGTTACACCCAAAGGGATGACCCGCACGAGATGCTGATTCAAGGTTTAGTATTTGACTACGACAACAACGATCAAGGTCTTCGCCAGAGATTTATCCAAGCTTGGAGGATGTTGAACAAGGTAGATAGCAAGACTTTGGGGCATAAGAATTCCATCCCTCTTGAGCCTTACCTCAAATTGGTACGAACTCGCGCTTAGAGTCTTATGATGCCTTACCCCTCCATTCTCTCGATAATCGTTGAGCCTGTCATGGAAGGAGATGTTCCATACACTATCCTACATCCTGACAGGCCCACCTCTCTTGAAGACTTACAAAGATATTGGATACAACTCAAGGGGGATCGGGATACTTTCGAAGCACAATTCTACGCAAGCGAGAAGAAGGTTTTGGAACTCACTAGGCGACTTCATGAGGAGCAGACTCTGAATGCTTACATTGCACCAAAGAGGATGCGTACTAACTTTTCATCTTAAAAGTCTTTGTATTATTTTGCCCAAGAAGGCATTGATTTACTCAAGCTTTAATCTATTAATATAACGTGTGTTTCCTTTTTGTCTAAAACAAATTTGAATCTTAAAATCCTTGAAATCATTGCATATGCATTTACCATTCATCATAACATAAGTTGGTTTCTTGCAACAAGTCTCCTCATCTCTCTACTTTTATTTCAGTGAGATAGATCTCGAGCAAACAATGAAGGACCTTCAAGCTCAGAATTCACAGTTTCAATCATTGTTCTTGACCCTAGCCAAAGGACAAGAAGAGTTGAAGACATTGATGGTTGAGGAGAAGAAAAAGAAGACAAAGAAGATAATCGGAGTTCTAAACATGGGAAGAAGATTCCAAGGGCAGACAAGAAGGGCCTTAGACTTTGCAACGACATCTGGTGAGAAAGACAACCAAGATGGGAAGGGGAAAGAAACAGTTGTGCAGCCAGAATCAGAAGAGGAAGAGGAAGAAGAAGACTATTATGAAGAACAATACCCTTCGGCTGATGACAAGTATAAACATCTCGAAGAGCGGTTGAGTGCAATGGAAATCCAAAAATTTCCTTGCTTGGACTTTGAGGAGTTGGGCTTAGTGTCGGGGATTGTCATTCCTCCAAAATTCAAAGAACCTGTGTTTGCCAATCATGACAGAGTCTCATGCCCTAAAATGCATCTCTGGTCCTATGTAAGGAAAATCTAGCCCCATACCGCTGCCAAAGATTTATGGGTACACTTCTTCCACGACAGTCTATCTAGAACTCAACTTGATTGGTTTTATCAGTTAGAAAGAGCCAATGTTCACAACTGGGAAGATCTTGCTGCAGCCTTTTACAAACAATACCAATACAACGCTGATCTTGCGCCTACTCGTACTCAACTCCAGAGTATGGCCATGATTTCAAGTGAAGGCTTCAAGGACTATGCGCAAAAATTGAGAGACTTGGCTGGAAAAGGTCAACCTCCCCTATCTGAAAGATAATTAGTAGATATGTTTTGGGCACCTTGTCGGGTCCCTTATTCAATCACCTAATTTGGAGTTCATCGGCAGGTTTTACTGAACTGATATTGACTGTAGAAAGGGTAGAAGCCGGGATAAAGAGTGGAATAATTCAAAAAGATGCATCCTGTGCCGCTGTAAGAAAGCCATTTATCAGAAAGAAAGAAGTGGTTGTTGTTTATCCTCAGAGAAATCAAGATAGGGCCGAATGTCGTCCAAAGGTGGGGGTTGTTATGATTCTTAAACTTGCGCCTGATCAGCAAAGAAACAACCAACCAAGGATGGAAAGACCAGTCAGACAATTCACCAGAATTAACATGACCTTATCTCAAGTATTGCCACACTTGCTAAGATCCAACCTAGTGACCTTGAAAGAAGCTCCAAAGAATCCTAACACAACCTCTCCTCACTATCATCCTAACGCCCGCTGTGCATACCACTCTAAGAGTCCCGACCATAACACTAACAACTGTTGGGCTCTAAAGAACAAAGTACAAGACCTCATTGAAGCCAAAGATATTGAATTCGATACGCCCGAAAAGCCAAATGTCATTTCTGCCCATATGCCCAAACATGGCCATGCTACCAACGCCATTGAAGAAGATATGTTTGTTACTTCAGTTGATGAACTTGTGACCCCAATCCTAACTATCAAAAGAACTTGTTGAATGCCAATGTTTTCCCAGGATGTGACGAAGGCTGTCATTTCTGTTTGTTCTCACCAATCAACTGTCCTTTGTTGAAAGCAAGCGTTCAGTGCCTAATAGATAACAAGGAAATTTTGTTTGAAAAGACTTCTGTTCCACTTGTTCCTTTTAATGATGTTTCTATCATTACCATTTCCGCCAATTCTTCCAGGGTCTCCACCAAAAGACCCGTTAGGATTATATCAGTTCCAAAAGTAACCCCTTTGATAATTATAATGCATGGACCAGTCTCGTATTCGTCAGACAAAATTATACCATGGAATTATGGAGGGGATGTCTACTACCACGGTATCAAGCAAGATTAGCCAACTTCCGAAGATTCAAGTTCTGAGAAAGTTGACTCTGATATCAGTAATATTGCAGGGACTAGCAATATTACCCGAAGTGGAAGGATATTCTCTCCAGAAATTGCTCCTTCAAAAGCAGTTTTTTGACCCGTAATCATTCATGTTGTGGTTTCTCCTCAAAAAGATATTCCCAGTCCTACAATCATCTTTGCTAATGTTCCAACTGACAAAGCTGTTACAACCCCTGTTATCACTCTTACCGGCATTCCTACTACCGAGTCAACTGATACTCGAGGTAAAAGTATTCTGATTGAGCCTGTCCAGACGAAGGCACAATCATTGGCTATCCTCGAGACCTCCCAGAAAGAGATGGAGGAAATTATAAAGATCATAAAAAGAAGCGACTACGATGTAGTTGAGCAACTGGGGCAAACTCCATCTAAAATTTCCATGCTGGCTTTACTACTATGCTCTGAGGCGCATGCAAAAGCCTTGGTAAAATTCCTGAAAACTGCCCATGTACCCCAAGAAACATCTGTCGATCAGTTCCAAGACTGCGTAGCTAGCTTGACTGCAAATAATAGCTTAGGTTTTTCAGATGCTGATTTAACACCAAGAGGGAGGAAGCATAATGAGGCATTGTATGTATCATTGGAATGCAGGGGCACAACCTTGGCTCATGTCTTGGTGGACACTGGCTCATCTCTGGATGTATTGCCTAAAAAGGCTCTTGATAGGCTTGATTGTGAAGGATTGACATTGAAACCAAGCAACATAGTAGTGAGAGCTTTTGACGGCTCAAAAAGGATGGTGCATGGGGAAGTGGATATCCCCATAAAGGTTGGAACCCAAACATTTGATTCAACTTTTTATGTAATGGATATTCACCCTTCATACTCCTGCTTTCTAGGCCGACCATGGATTAATAATGCTGGCGTTGTTACTTCTACGTTGCACCAAATGCTGAAGTATCCAATTCAAGGGAAGATTATCACCGTTCATGGAGAAGAAAATTATATGATCAACCATCTCAATTCCTTCATATATGTGGAATTAGATGGTGAATTTATTGAAATTCCATTTCAGCACTTTGAAGAGGCCCCACAAGATGTGGCAGTGACCAAGGTTGTGTCTCAAGTTCCCAAGATCACAAGGCCTTCACTCAGGATGTCATCTTTGAAGGATGCAAAGGCAGTGATAGAAGAAGGTGGGTGCACTATCTGGGGATAACTCCCAGATATCCCATACAAATCCGACAAGTTTGGCCTAGGATTCACTTCAGGTGCTCAGAAGACTGTACGCCGCGCTCGTACTGGAGGACCACCCCTGAAGATCAACAACCGTGAAGTCAATGCGGTAGAAGATGATGAAGATGGTTGCAACCTGGAGGATTGGATCTTCCCAACTGTCAGTGGAGGGCTCAGCAACTGGGAGGCTAGAGATTTCATCCCGGTCACTTTTATCCCACAGTAATTTGTCTTTACATTTTGTTGGATCTGTAATATTAAAACAATTCAGACTCTTAAAACCTTGTGTCTTACCCGAGGCACAATGGTCCATTTGTAAGGGTTATTATCTCATTTCCATATGACATCAATGAATCATGGACGTTTTTTGCATACAAACTTTGTGCGCATTGTTTTTATTTTTACATTTTCATTTCTTTCAAAAATAGTTATACCCTTGCACACACTCACACTCACAATGCAGGTCTACATCCATTCGAGATCCCATGGGTAACGCTTCTACTATGGCCTTCCATGACTCTGAAAATCTAATCTACCAAGCCGAAGACGAAGGTGAGGAAGATTGCGAAGTACCAAGGGAATTTTCCAGATTGCTACTACAAGAAGAGAGAGCCATTCAGCCCCACGAAGAGCCTGTGGATACAATCAACCTAGGTACCGAAGAAGACAAAATAGAAGTCAAGGTGGGTGCCCATCTGGAACCCAGTATCAAGGAGCGTCTGATTCAGTTGTTACACGAATATGTTGAGGTCTTTGCCTGGTCGTATGAAGACATGTCAGGACTTGATGCAAATATTGTGGTACATTGTCTACCTATAAAAGAGGATTGCCCACCAGTAAAACAAAAAGTATGTCGCATGCGACCAGATATGTCGGAGAAGATTAAAGAAGAAGTCATGAAATAATTCAACGTTGGATTCTTGGTCGTCACCTCTTATCCGCAATGGGTTGCCAATGTTGTTCCCATGCCCAAAAAAGACGGCAAGGTACGAATGTGCATGGACTACAAAGATTTGAATAGGGCAAGCCCTAAGGATGATTTCCCACTTCCCCACATTGACATCCTAGTTGATAATACGGCACAACACAAAGTGTTTTCCTTCATGGACGGTTTCTCAGGTTACAACCAAATCAAAATGGCGCCTGCGGACATGGAGAAAACACCATTTGTCACACAGTGGGGCACATTCTTCTACAAGGTTATGCCATTCGGACTGAAGAATGCGGGGGCAACCTATGAGCGTGATATGGTAGCTCTATTTCACGACATGATACATTACGAAATAGAAGTCTATGTGGACGACATGATAGCTAGGTCTCAAACAGAAGAAGAGAATCTTGATCATTTACATAAACTATTTTAGAGGCTAAAGAAATACAAGGTGAGGTTGAACCCAAATAAATGCACGTTTGGAGTAAGGTCTGGTAAGCTCCTAGGCTTTGTCGTCAGCAATAAAGGTATTGAAGTAGATCCTGCCAAAGTAAAAGCGATACAAGACATGCCTGCTCCTCGTACTGAGAAGGAAGTCAAAGGATTCTTGGAACGTTTGAACTACATTTCCAGATTCATTTCTCACCTGACAACTACTTGTGAACCAATCTTCAAACTATTGAAGAAAGATCAAGTAGTCAAATGGAATGATGAATGCCAAACTGCTTTCGAAAAGATCAAAGAATTCCTGTAAGAGCCTCCTGTTTTGATGCCACCAGTCGAGGGAAGACCATTGATTATGTATCTGATTGTTTTAGAGAATTCAATGGGGTGTGTGTTGGGGCAGCATGACAAGTCTGGCCGAAAAGAGCACGATATTTTTTACCTGAGCAAAAAGTTTACCGACTGTGAAACAAAATATTCACTGCTCGAGAAAACTTGATGTGCTTTGGCATGGGCTGCTCGCCAGCTAAGACAGTATATGTTGACTCATACTACCCTGTTGATATCTAAAATGGATCCAATAAAATACATCTTCGAGAAACCTGCTCTCTCTGGGAGAATAACGAGATGGAAGATGATCCTGACAGAATATGACATACAGTATACTACCCAGAAAGCAATAAAGGGCAGTGTACTACTTGATCACCTTGCTCACCAAGCTGTGGAAGACTACCAGCCCATGAAGTTCGAATTCCCAGATGAAGACATCATGATGGTAAACAACTATAAAGAATTCATGCCATATGACGGACCTGAACAAGGATCTCGATGGACCCTGGTTTTTGATGGGGCATCTAACGCACTCGGAAATGGTATTGGTGTTGTACTCATATCTCCTGAAGAGTGTCATTCTCCCTTTACAGCAAGACTCTGCTTCAATTGTACAAATAACATGGCGGAATACGAAGCATGTATCTTTGGTCTCAAAGCTTCCATAGACTTGGGGATCAAATCCTTGAATGTATTTGGAGATCCAGCTCTGGTCATCATCCAGATCAAAGGGGAATGGGACACCAAACAACCTAACCTTATCCCTTACAAAGAACATGTTTTGACGTTGCTCCCACATTTTGAGGAGATTACCTTCGAGCACTTCCCGTGAGAATAAAATCAGATAGTAGACGCACTAGCCACAATGTCATCTATGTTTAAACTTAAATGGGATAACGAGGCTCCCCATATCACCATTGAACGAATGGATCAACCAACACACTGTCACGAGATTAATACTGAAGAAGTAGTGAACCATCCTTGGTTTCACGAAGTCAAAATTTATCTCGAGACTCAAGAATACCGAGAAGGAGCTTCAATCAACGATAAGAAGTTCTTAAGGATATTCTCTGCTAAATTCTTCCTTAGTAATGGCATTCTTTACAAACGCAACCATGATTCTGTGTTACTTCGGTGCATGGACAAGGTTGAAGCTAAAAGGATCATGGCTGATCTTCATGAGGCCACTTTTGGCACCCATTCCAGTGGGCATACGATGGCAAAGAAAATCCTACGGGCAGGCTATTACTGGTCTACCATGGAGGCAGATTGCTATCAACACTCTCAAACTTGCCATAAGTGTCAGATCTATGCTGACAAGGTACACGTACCTATGGTTCCTCTGAATGTCTTGACGGCTCCTTGGCCCTTTGCTATATGGGGGATTGATATGATTGGGGAAATCAAGCCAACAACCTCCAATGGACACGGCTTCATCCTAGTGGCCATTGACTATTTTACAATGTGGATGGAGGCAGCTTCCTTCGCTTCCATTACCAAGAATGTTGTCGCCCGGTTCGTCAAGCAGAATCCCATCGGTCGTTACAGTACCCCTAAGAGGATCATTATAGAAAATGGTACAAACTTGAATAATACTATGATCACCGCCTTGTGCGAGCAATTCAAGATCCAGCATCACAATTCTTCCCCTTACCGGCCTAAGATGAATGGTGCCGTCAAAGCTGCGAATAAGGACATTAAAAAGATCATAACAAAAATGGCAGTCACATACAAAGACTGGCATGCGATGCTACCATTCACTCTCCACGGATATCGTACCACAGCTCGCACATCAACCGGGGAAACACCCTACTCTCTTGTATACGGCATGGAGGTTGTCTTGCCTATTGAGGTTCAGATCCCCTCTCTGAGAGTTATGAAGGATGCAGGTTTGAATGAAGAAGATTGGATCCAGACTCGACTTGATTAACTAAACTTGATTGATGAGAAAAGGCTTACTGCTATCTGTCATGGTCAAATGTATCAAAAATGATGATCAAGGCTTTCAACAAAAAGGTCAGACGACAAGTGTATCAAGTTGGAGATCTGGTGATCAAACGTATCATACTACCGCAAGATGATCCCAGGGGAAAATGGACTCCTACATATGAAGGACCATTTGTAATAAAAAACATACTCTCGGGTGGAGCAATGATCTTGACCATCATGGATGGAGACGACCTGCCGCACCCTGCGAATGCAGACATAGTCAAAAGATACTATGCATAAGAGACCCGCTAGGTTGACACACCTAGGCAAAACAAGGGCATCCCGGCAAACCAAAAAGGTTCGGGCAAAAATTAGGGATAAAACAAAAAATCTGTACACCCAGCAAGCTGAAAACCCGAAAGGGCGGCTTGGGCAAAAAAGGGTATACCGGTGGACTGAAAACCCGAAAGGGCGGTCCAGGAAAAAGTTAGGGATTTAAAGCGTATGACTATGTCTCGTTGGATCATCGTACAGGTAACCTTTGGCTTCCACTGACAAACTCAGAGGTTCTGATCAATTCAATCATCTTCGGACAAGGCAACAAACAGACAAGATGCTCAGAGATACGAAGGCTATAGCAGAATGGGAACCCCATGGGATTATTGCACATAGCTATCTTTTCTTTGTATTAAAATTTTCATTTTTTACGACGACATTCTCTTACTAGATGTTTACTCATTGTACAAAAATACTTACTCAAAGTCAATACAAAGGTATCCCTTTTGAAAGTGCAAAAACTATCTATTTTTCTTTTCGCTTGTGTTTTGTTTACAAAAACATCTAATGATTCATTGTTGAGCATATGCATTTGAACATAATTACTATTTACAAATAAACAAAATAAAAGACAATCGCGGATGGCTTTAAGGGATAGAGAAATCTCTCTAAGTTTATCTCCATAAAATTCCCCAAAGTGAGCAGTTTAATTCCCAGCGGAACACAGCTTCCAGTTATCAGTCCCCAGTAGAAGTCGTTCAATTTTTCAAGATTTCCCAACAGGATTTTACAAGAAGTACATGGAATTTCCTTTAAAATAGAGTTTATTTCTCTAAACGGAAATTCATCAACTTCACAAAATAAAGACTTATGCTCCATATCCTCAGCAGCGGACAGGGATTTATTTTCCTCAGTCCAATATCAGTACAGCTGATTAGCTCACATGTGCATACATCGCATCCATATATCATAAACATTAATAACAGGAATGCATTACACTATGCATCTCATACAACATGACTTTGCATTTTAGCTAACATTTTACCCTTTTCAGGATAAGGTTAACAGCTACCATTAACAATGTTCAAAGTTTTCAGATACAGTACAGATACGCTCCAGACACAGAAGCCATTCTAATACTCATTCAAAGCCTCTTCCAGATACAATTCATATACGCTCCAGACACAGAAGCCATTCTGATACTCATTCAGAGCCTCTTCCAAATACAGTTTAGATACGCTCCAGACATGGATGTCATTCTGATACTCATTCAGTTTTCAACTTCTGGATACAGTACAGATACGCTCCAGACACAGAAGCCATTCTGATACTCATTTAGATTCAACTCTCAGATACAGTTCAGATACGCTCCAGACACGGATGTCATCCTGACACTCATTCAAGTTCAACTTTCAGATACAGCACAAATACGCTTCATACACGGACGCCACTCTGATACTCATTCTTTCAGCTTACAAATTACAATTCAACAATCACTCCTGAATGGCATCTACAAGCCCATCTCAAACAACTTTCTATCACCTCTCCAAATGGTATCTTTGAGCCCATTCCCTCTACCATAATATCGCCGAGTGCAAATTTATGGGCACTCTAGTGTCCAATCATCTTCCACCTTCGAGTCACGAATGGAAAAACATGCCAACATAACTCTCCAGGCTTAAGAAGATTGAACAGAGGCAGCTGTTGTACCCAAAAATTTTCCCTCTCACTTATCAAGAATTTGCTCACGAGATCTCCTTGGGCTAGAGACTAGACTAGGGTTTGATCAGCTAAAGACACCTCCTTAGGCACTGATGACCAAAATTAGGGTTTGAGTTTGCAAAAGGATTTTTGAACTTTCAATGCTTCATATTACTTTCATGGATAATTATGGACCCTCAATATTACTCATGTCAAGTTTCAAGCCTTGGATCACATTTTGCTCAATCAATTGAGCAGTTGACCTAAAAATAAGTTGTATTGGGGGAAAGTCAACTATGGCCAATTTACAGTCAAACTTCATAATTTTTTATCCACATCAACATTTTAAACTCATATGTATCATTTTATCAAGTTTAGACCACAACTCCTCAAGAAATTTGATCAAATCTCCAAAAGGGCAAAATGGTTAAAATTAGGGTTTTGACTAGGAAAGGGCAATTTCTGGTTTTTGACCTAGCAAATGGTCAATTGGTTTAAGGAATGATCTCAAGAGTCCAATTGCATAATTTTGACCAAATGACATGATTCAAAACATTGCAAGTCCATTGGATTGACAGATGAATTTTGCAGTCAACTGATCAAAAGTCAATTGTATATTAAAAAGTCAAACTTTGACTTTTTGGTCAAATTCAAGTGCCAAGGATCACAATTCATCAAAACGGGTCAAAATATTAAACTTATTCATCAAGAAATCAAAAAGTCAAGATTTCATTTTGAAAAGTCAAAATTTTTAAACTTAGAAATTTTTCTAAGTGTTGGAAATTTCATGTTTTTTCATAACATTGAGCCAAATTTTCACCATGATGCAAGATGATTCAAGAGAGACTCCCAACATGAAAGTTGTAGATCTACATGAAATCTACAACTTTGCTTCACAAAACTTCTTCCAAAAATTCATGGATCTCAAGTTATAATTTTATGAACATAGGGTCATGAAACTAAACACTTAGTGAAAATTTTGCCCTAATTTGGTTAGGATTTTGACCCAACTTCATGGCACTTTTTCATATAGTATCAGGAGGAATCTTCAAAATAAATTCAAATATGGGTTGTATAGAACATTGCAAGCTTTCCAAAATGTCCAATAAATCCTTGAGATCGTTCTTGAGTAGGGAGAATCGAAGAGATGAAGTTAGGGTTTTGTCACTTGAATTACAAGTCATTTTTGATGAACACATGAACCAAATCCATAGCCATGCTGCATAATCCTCACTTTGCAGGCCTCAAAATTGTTTTTAACTCCATAATTAATGGTTTACACAACTTATTATACCCTTATCCAAGTGTTTCAAGCTTTGTCCAAATCAATTTGCCATTTTAGGGAGAAAGTAACATATCCATTCTTGTAAAGCAAGCTTTATGCACAAAGTCAGCTTCTTGAGCTCCCAACTTGTTTTTCTTGATTACACTCCATCCATAAAGTCAGAAGCATTGTGTTTAAAGTGGTTAACAACTCTATGAACCAAGTACAAGGCATGAAAACTTGAATTTCTCAAAAAATCACATGTTATGCATAAACATGTAAATTTGAATTCTGGTCAACTAGAGCATTCCAAACTTGTTGCTTATAAATAGAGTCACTATTTGTGAGCTAGGACACGAGCTTGAGCACCCTGAAATACACCAAAACTCTCTCAAATTGGAAATTGCACAAAAAATCCATTGTTGCACAGTTTCTGACCTTGAACATCAAACTCCCATTTCCCTCGTGCGTTTCTTGGCCTTTTAGTTTCTAAAGCTTCCTTACATATAATACAACTCATCCCTATCCTTATGCCCTGAAGCTAACCATGTCCTTAGTTTCCATTAATTTTTCTTGAGCTTAGAGAATTTTGAAACTGAAATTTCTGAAATTTTTAAGGTTCAGATTAGGGCCATTAAAATTCTTACTTATCTTTGATCTATAATTTTAATACTTTACATTTCCTGAATCGTGAGAAAATTTTCTACAATTTTCATGTTTACAGTTTTCATTTTTGATGAGAAATGAGCAAGTTACAGTTGGTCTGGCAGGAGGTTGAAGATGAAGTCTTCAGGGCGCATTTTGCCTTACATATTTATTGTTTCATTTGTATTAACGGATGTATAGCCACCCTAGTGGCAGAAGCGCGCGCTTGTAACCTATGAGACCTGGGTTCGAGCCTCAATGGTACCCTTTTTCATTTTTTCACATTTTTCTGACTTTGTTTATTTTTTTGGCAGGCGTTGGGCCCCTTTGGGCCTGGTTTGTTTTTTTTTTTGCTCACTAACCACCCTGTTTCCTCTTGGCACCCCTTGGCCCAAGTTTGTTTTATTTATTTATTTCATTTTTATTTTCTTAAATATATTTTTTCTAAAATACTAAAAATAAAAAAAATGATATATTTATATTTTGACTTATTTAATTTTATTTTTCCACAAAAAAATATTTTTTATTTATTATACTTTATTTATTTTATTAAGTAAATCTTATAAACTTAATTAATATTATACTTTATATTTATTCTTTTTTTTCACACCATTTAAAATACATTATTTTAATATAAAAAAAAGACTAAAAATATTTTATAATACTATAAATATTTTCAAGATAAAAAATACCAAAAAAAATACTTTTCTTAAACTTATTTTCTTTTGATTAATTAATAGAATTAGAGTTTTCATTTAAAATCTTTTCTTAATAAATTCAAACTTAATTAACTATTTTCTTTATTTAATTCGGTTAATGAGAAAATCTTTTTTTCATTAAAACCAAACAAAATTCATTTTCTTTACATTTTGCATCCTTGTAAATTTATTCATTTTTATACTTTGTATTTATTTAATTCCTTGTATATTCATACCAATTCAATATGGTTGTAATGGACTACTTAGGTTTAAATTTTTGCAATTCCCATTTACAAATTGTACACCCCCTCCCCACAAATGTTGTAATAGCGTAGTAACTTTAAATTTTGCAATGTATCGCTTTTATATAACATGCTAGTAATTAGGATTTGTATGGAAAGACTAAAACCAATGCTTAGAAAACTCTAATTCAAGACAAAAAACAAGCATGAAAACAATACACTTGCACACAAACACCCCTAGGATTATTCCACTTGGTTGCCTTATACAAAATGGACATATTACGCATGTAAGGTATCTTAGCAAAAATAAGCAAATAAAAGATTATAGTCCCTCGATGACACTATCTAAGTTGCCTTACAAATGATCTTAGTCCCTCAAAAATAATGCTAAGATACCTTGCAACATTTCTAATCATGGTTATACGATGACCCATGCCCGTCCCGTTTACATCCAAAGATAGGTTTGCTTACCAAATCAATGGTAAGATAACAATATCAAAGGAAAAGAAAATGAACAAGAAAGACATTTTGAGTAGGTAGAATGCTCCTAATTACTTTCTCAATTTCAAACAAACATCCTTGCTATTTTCAAAACAAACACATACACTTTTAAACATCTTACAAAAATTGAAAACATTTTCAAAAGATCAACATCTTTGTATACATTCTTACAAACAAGAATCATTACAAAGATTTCCTAAACAATGGCCTCTTTACAAAATACTTTCAAAAACCACACAAAGCACAATTTCAAACAAAAGAAAGTGATCTAGCAAGTAACTAAGAGCCCATGGAAAACCATGGATGAAAAGGGTGCTAATACCTTCCCTTTTCATAATCTACCCTCCGAACTCAAGAAATAATCTCAAAAGTCTTTCATGTGCTTTTTCAGCTTTCCTTTTGGATAAAAGAAAAGTCGGTGGCGACTCTTGCTAACCGCAACATTTACGATCAAACGCAAAACACCCAAGTCATTTCTCCTACCGTATCACAGTAGTCATTTTCCATAGTTGACCAATAGTATCACGCTCTCAGAATCTTCTTAGCCATAGTGTGTCCACTGGAATGAGTACCAAAGATACCTTCATGCATATCTTCCATAATCTTCTCTGCTTCCTTCTTGTCTACATAATGAAGCAGAGTCGAATCATGGTTGCGCTTGTATAAAATTATGTTGCTCAGGAAGAACTTAGCAGAGAACCTCCATAAGAATTTCTTGTTGTTGATAGATGCCCCCTCAGGGTACTCTTGAGTCTCAAGGTATCTCTTCACTTTATGAAACCAAGGCTTCTCGTCTACTTTGTCAGTATCAACTTCATAATAGTGTATCGGTTCATCCAGTCTTTTGATAGTAATTAGAGGAGCTTTATTGTCCCATCTGACTTTGAACATAGATGACATGGTAGCTAATGCGTCTTCCAGCTGATTCTCTTCTCTTGGGATGTGCATAAAAGTGATTTCCTTGAAGTACATGATTAGTGTCAATACATGCTCTCGATAAGGAATGAGATTCTGGTGCTTCGTATCCCATTCTCCCTTAATTTGACTAATTATCAGGGCTGAGTCCCCGTACATATTCAAGAACTTGATCCTCAAGTCAATAGAAGCTCTGATGCCCATGATACACGCTTTATATTAGACCATGTTATTGGTACAGTCAAAGAAAAGTTTGAAAGTGAAGGGTGTATGGAAACCCTTGGGAGAAATAATTACAACACCAATTATGTTGCCAAGTGCGTTAGAAGCTCCATCAAAAACCATAGTCCATCAGGATCCTGGCTCAGGTCTTTCATACGGTCCATGTTTTTTATAATCAGTAATTAGCATAATATTCTCATCCGAGAACTCAAAATTCATAGATTGATATTCGTCTACAGCTTGATGAGCCAAATGATCTGCCAGTACACTTCCTTTTATTACTTTCTGAGTTGTGTACTGAATGTCGTATTCTATTAAGACCATTTTCCATCTTACTATTATTCCGGATAGAGTAGGCTTCTCGAATATGTATTTGATTGGATCCATTTTAGAGATCAACAAAGTAGTATGATTCAGCATATACTATCTTAGTAGGAGAGCAGCCCATGCCAAAGCGTAGCAAGTTTTCTCGGGCAGTGAGTATCTTGTTTCACAGTCCGTAAATTTTTTGCTAAGGTAATATATTGCACTCTCTTTTAGACCAGACTCGTCATGTTGTAGGTACTCTTTGATCTTGTCTAAGGTTGTCTGACATTCGTCGTTCCATTTTATTACATAATTTTTCTTTAGCAGCCTGAAGATTGGCTCACAAGTAGCGGTCAAATGAGAAATGAATCGGAAATGTAATTCAGTCATCCCAAGAAACCTCTGACTTCCTTCTCGGTATAGGGAGAAGGCGTTTATTGAATAGCTTTGACCTTAGCAGGATCAACTTTGATACCCTTAGCACTGACGACAAAACCCGGGAGTTTACTAGATCTCACCCCAAAAGGGCACTTCTTCAGATTCAACCTTAGCTTGTACTTCTTCAGTCTCTCAAACAACTTGTGTAGATGGTCAAGATGCTCTTCTGCAGTCTGTGATCTGGATATAATATCGTCTATGTAGACCTCTATCTTGTGGTGAATCATGTCATGGAACAAAGCTACCATGGCACGTTGATATGTTGCGCTGATGTTCTTTAACCCAAAAGGCATAACCTTGTAGCAGAAAGTGCCCCACTGTGTGACGAAAGTTGTTTTCTCCATGTCTTCAGGTGCCATCTTGATCTGATTATAACCCGAGAAGTCCTCCATGAAGGAGAATACCTTATGTTGAGCGGTGTTGTCAACCAGAACATTAATATGTGGCAGTGGGAAGTCATCTTTGGGGCTTTCCCTGTTCAAATCCCTGTAGTCTACACACATACGCACCTTGCCGACTTTCTTTGGTACCGGGACAACATTTGCAACCTATTGAGGATACAATGTAACAGCCAAGAAACTTGTGTTGAATTGTTTCATAACCTCTGCCTTGATCTTCTCTGACATCTCGGGACGCATGTGACGAGTCTTCTGCTTTATTGGAGAACAACCCTTTTCATCGGCAGACGGTGAACCACAATTTTGGTATCAAGCCCTCGCATGTCTTTGTATGACCAAGCAAAGATCTCAACATATTCATGCAACATCTTGATTAACCTGTTCTTGACAATGCCCTCTAGGTTAGCACCTATCTTGACTTTTTTTCTGTTTGCTTCGGTACCCAAGCTTACAACTTCCGCTGGCTCTTCATGTGGTTGAATAGCCTTTTCCTCTTGCACTGATAGTATGGAAAGTTCTCTAGGTATTTCAAAATCTTCCTCACCTTCGTCCTTGGCTTGGTAGATCGGATTTTCAAAGTTATAAGTGGCAATAGCAGAGTCGTTATCAACGGGATCCTGAGTGGATGTGGATATGTAATTTATTGTGTGGGGGGGGGGGGGGTCTAAGAAAGAACACATAGCTATTTGAAAGTGTTAAAAAGTAAAAGAAAGACAAAGAGCACAAAATTTGAATGCAAGACGTCCAATGCTTTATTAAATGAAAAATATGTTTATAAAATGACAACCCTTAACAAGCGAACTGTTGTGTTCTAGGTAAGGAACAAGGCTTTAAAGTCATTTTTTAAATCAATTACATAACCAAACTTTGAAAGAAATAAAACAGAAAGTAGCTATTACTCATGACTAAAGGAGATTGAGATATCTTGAGTCTTCTAGTTGCTAGGTCCGTTGTCGATGGTGGGAAAGATCTAGCTGTCAAGGTCATAATCACTGTCAGCATCTTCTATAGCATTGGCTATGTTGTTGTTGATGCAAAATGGTGGTCTTCAAGCATGAGCGTGACAAGCAGCCCTATGACCCTCTGCAATGAAACCCAAACCAAAATTTTCAGATTTATATGGAATGTCGGGAAGATGACCCCAAATAGTACAACCACCTTCTTCTACAACAGCTTTAGCATCCTTCAAAGAAGCCATTCTGGGTGGAACCCTGGTAACCTTGGGAATGGCAGAAACATCTTCAGTAACGGCTAGAGGGATAAATTCAAAAGTATGACAGGGAGTATCAATGAATTTGTCATCCATCTCTACATACCGGAACGCGTTCAAGTGGCTAACCATACACTCCTCTTCACCATATACAGTAACAACCTTTTTGTTCACGAGATATTTCAGCTTCTGGTATAAGGTTCAGGTAACAACGCCTGCCCCATGGATCCAAGGGCGTCTGAGTAAATAAGAATATGTTGGCCGGATATCCATCATATAGAAGGTAGATTTAAAGACTTGCAAACCTACTTTGATTGGAAGATCTACTTCTCCGTGCACCATCTTCTTCAAACCGTCAAAGGTTATCACCATAATATCACTAGGTTTCAGTATAACCCCTTCACAATCAAGTCTGTCAAGAGCGCCCTTCGATAGAATATTTAACGAGAAACCGATATCAAAAATGTGAGCCAGAGTAGTGCCCCTGCATTTAATAGAGACATGCAGGGCCTTGTTATGATTTCTTCCTTCCGGAGTCAAATTAGCATCAGAAAAACCTAATCCATTTTCATGCGTTAAGCTAGAAACATAGTTCTCAAATTGATCGGCAAGAATCTCTTATGGCACATGAGCAAACTTTAAGAATTTCACCAAAGCTTGTGCATGAGCTTCAGAATACAATAATAGGGATAATATGGAGATTTTAGAGGGGGTATGCCCTAGCTGTTCAACAATCTTGTAATCTCTATTACGGGTGATCTTCAATACCTCCTCCATCTCTTGCCTAGAGGTGTCTTCAATTGTAACTTCTTTAGGCGCCTCCGTCTGGGCAGGCTCCGTTATTTGCTCTTTGCCCGGAGCCTCAACAGTTGACTCGGTAGCAGAAACTCGAACAAGTATAGCAACAATCTTCAGAGAGATTTGCAGGGAGAAAACCCTCTCGCTTATAGTAACCTTATTGGTCCCGACAATATTTTCAATATCGGGATCAGCAACTTCAGTAACTTCATCTTCAATAGTCGGTAGTTCTTGCTTGACACCATGGTAGTAGATGTCGGATCCATAATTCCACGGGATGGCTTTGTATGAAGAGTATGGAATAGGTCCAGGTGTAGTGATGATTAGAGGAACAACTTTTGTATTGGCAGTAATCCTTATAGGACCTTTGGAGGTAATCTTGACAGGAAGACCAAATATTATAGATAAGTCTCGAAATATATTCTCAGCAGACAGAATCTTCTCAACCAGAATTATGCTATTGTCCATTAGGTGTTGAATTCCCTCCTTCAGTAACTTGCAGCCATTGGGTTGGGTTGCACAGCAGTAACATCTCTCAATACAGCCCAAAAATAAATCGCCTACAACAAATTCTTTTTTATAATTGGAAGGGGAGTAACTGATTCACTTACAATAGAAACATAAATAACATTTTCAATAGCACTTACACCTTTGTCATGCTTGGGAATTGGTGCAGTAATTACATTCAGAGTCTCCTGAGGATCAAACTCAATCTCTTTGTTGTCATTCATATGCTGAATCTTGTTTTCAGGGCCCAACAATTGTTAGTGTCGTGCTCAGGAATGTTGAATGATAGGCACACTTCCCATTTGGATTGTATCGAGGATAGGAGGTGTTTGGATTTTGAGGAGGATCCCTTACCGTTATCATCTCTCCTTTTAAAAGATGTTGCAATGCCTGAGACAGTGGCATGCTGATCTTAGTAAATTGTCTTCTCGGCGCGTATGGCCTACACTGATTGCCTTGTTGTTATTGAACAGGCGCATGATTATATATTAGCACCTCTCCTACAGACTGAATGCGATCACTTCTAATATGACCCTTATGGCCATAAATAACATTAGCTTCTTTCTTTCGGTTGAATGTCTTCTTTACAGCACTCGAAGACACATCCACTTGAATTTTTCCGCTCTTGATACCACTTTTGACATGTTCCCCAGTTAGGATCAACTCAGTAAAGCCAGATGAGGAGCTTTCAATAAGGTGATTAAAGAAAGGCCCTGTCAGAGTGCCCATGAACATATTAACCAGCTCCCTGTCAAATAAAGGAGGTTGCACTCTTCCGGCCAGATTTCTCCACTTCTTGGCATATTCCTTAAACCCTTCATTCGAGCCCATGGTCATATTTTTTAATTGCACACGAGTTTGTGCGAGGTCAGCATTGTATTGATACTGCTTGTAAAAAGTAGCAACCAGGTCTTCCCAAGTGTGTATGTTGGTTCCTTCCAACCGATAGAACCACTCGAGTTGCGTCCCAAACAAACTTTCCTGAAAGAAGTGAACCCATAACTTTCTGTAAATAGTATGAGGTTGGATCTTTCGAACATAAGATCTCAGATGAAGCTTGGGACAAGAAACACCATCAGATTTAGAAAAAGTGGGGGTCTTGAATTTGTGAGGGATAACAATCCCCGGAATAAGACCCAACTCCTTAAAATCCTGTCCAAGCACTTTCTATATCTCCATAGAATTAAGTCGATCTTCCAGCTACTTGTATTTATTGTCAGCATGAGGATACTGTTTGGCTGAATAGTCTTCGTCAGAATCTTGGCCAGAACCAAGGTTGTTATTATCTTCAGCTTTCACACTCTCTTCATATTTCTCTTGGTTATCTTCTCCATTCAGGGGGACCTCAAAATCTATAGCCCTTTTGACTGGACCCTTGAATCTTATGCCCATATTAAGAAAGACTGCTGGCTTTTTAGTCTTCTTCTTATTCCCCTTTATGATGAGGGTCTTCAACTCGTCTTGACCCTTAGCTAAGTCCAAGAACATCTGTTGAAACTGAGCTTTCTGAGCTTGAAGTTATTTCATAGTTTGTTCGAGTGCCATCTTTTATTTTGTAATAAACAACAAGAAGATGAGAAAACCTGCTTAGAAAGTACCTGTTATATGATGATATGCATGATATGTAAATGCAAGTGCAATGTTTTCAAGGACCTTTACGGGATTTAAATTTATTTAAACAAAAGGAAACAAAAGAAATTTTTAGTAACAAGCTCAAATCATAATTGCTTTCAATAAAAAGAGTTACAATGAAGCAAAATGTTAATTCAAGTCTCCCATGGACGTTTCCTCTTTGTATTGACATATGCATTAAGGCTTTATTCTTCGTGGATTCGTTTTGTTAGCTTCAATACTTTCTTCTCACTAGCATAAAAGTGAGCCTCGAAGGTATCTCTTTCTTCCTTGAGCTGAATCCAGGACTTCTGTAGTTCTTCGAAGTCAGTAGGCATATTGGGATGAAGAATGGTATGAGAATCATCCCCTTAAACAACAGGCTCTATGACCACTGGTAATATAGCATGATATGGCATTTTAAGATTTTGAGCATGAGACCATACCAATATGATGTAAGGCTCTAGAGGAATGGAATTCTTGTGTCCCAAAGTCTTGCTATCAATTTTGTTGACCGTGCCCCAATCACGTATAAACCTTTGATGATAATTTTGAGGATCGCTCTTATAATTGAACATAATACCCTGGATGAGCATATCATGAGGACCGTCCCTTCGAGCATAAACAAACTGACATAGAGCTAGAGAAGAGTTGTAAGTGATGCCCACTCTTATAATAGTGACATCTTCCTAAGAACGAGAGCACCAAGGGATATCTACATGAGTGAGTGACATCAACCTTTGAGACCACCTCAAACCTTGTTCGTTTTTCATCACTGATCGGGGCAAGTGCAAAATAAACCACCTAGACAGTAGAGGTATGCAACACACAAGAGTTCCTCTCTTCTTCATAGTACGAGTGTGGAGGGAATACAGGACATCTCCAAGCAAAGTAGGTATCAGATTATGAGTGAGAAATATTTTGATGGCATTTACATCTATGAATTGGTCTGAATTAGGGAACAATATCAAACCATATATCAACAAAGTCAGAATATCATCAAAAGCACGAAAATTCATGGCATCTAGAAACCACTGAGCCTTCTCTATCAAAAATTTAAGAGAAAAATCCTTGACTCGATTCCTTGTTTCGTAATTAGATACAATGTCTGGTCATTTCAGATGTAAGGCTACTGCAACGTCTTCAGATTTCAGAACTTGCTCTAGACTGGTGAAGGGTATCTGATAAAGAATAGGCACTTCGAGCAATTTAGAGAATTTTTCCATTGTGGGCACCAACTGATAATCCGGGAAGGTAAAATAGTGATGCTTAGGATCAAAGAACTAGAACATAACACTCATCATGTCTTCCTGGAAGCCAATAGTAACCAAATTGAGTAGATGACCATGTCTCTTGGTGAATTGATAATTGTCGGGAACCTTTGAGACAAATTCCTCATGCTTGGAAGGTATCCTTATGAAGTTGATTCGGATAGTATTCATGCGACTGGAATTCATGACCCTGCAACACAGAACAAAGATGAATTCCCTAGGTGCTTGAAATGGTTAGTCATGATATGATGTTATAATGTTATGTTCAAATAGATAATCAAACACAAGAAAAGCACACAAAGGCCTTAGGTTTAAGGCTTGCATGAGATTAATAGGTAAGTACCCTCTCGAAGTTTAGTTGGCTCAACCTGTCTTAAAGAAGTAACCGGGTTCTAAGGATCTCAATATCAATGATTTTTCCTACAATTTTTTTCTACCACGGCAACTGACTTTCCACCAAACAAAACCAAAGAGTTGAATCTCAATGAGAATAGAATCGAGTATCAACCATATTCGAACTGCATCAAACCTGGCTATCTCACTACCTTCTAATGGCTAAGTTGCGTCAATTAAGGTTCTAAAGGTCAGTTAGTGCTTATGACACCATGCCGCAGCCTAGTATTCTCCCCGACTGATTCGAGGGACACCAGTACAAACTAATGTGTTGCACTAACGTAGCTATCACTTCAACCATATCGGTATATACCATATAGTTTCCATGATCTATTGCTACTTACCTAAGGGTACCCTAGATATGGGTGTAGGATCTTTGCAAGAAAATAAACCCAAGCAACCCTCAAATGTAAAGCATACAAGACAAACAAAGAAGACATTTAAAAATGATCTAACTCTAAAGGTAACTGTAATACGGTGGGAGAACTGACTTTTGGGTTTGCGTTTTATCGCAGATGTTGCGGATAGAAAGAGTTACCACCGAATTTTCTTTTATCCAATAAAGGAAATGGTGAAATGAAAATGAAAGACCTTTTGAGAATTTTCTGAGTGAGGGGGTAGGTTATGAAAAGGGAAGGTGTTAGCACCCTTTTCATCCATAGTTTTCTACGGGCTCTTAATCGCTAGCTCACTTTTTAGAAATACTTTGTGTTTGTGTATGTTTGAAAATATTTTGAAAATTTCTAAGCGCGGAAATTATGTAATGATTCTTGTATAGTTGAGAATGTATACAAAATGTTCGTTTCGAAAATATTTTTGAAAGAAAGTGTTGTTTTTTGAAAAGATGTTTTGTTTTGAAAAGTTTGTGAGCAAGCGACTACGAGCGTTCTACCTACTCAAAAAAGTCTTTGTTCTTTTCCTCCTCCTTTAGATAGTGCTAACCTACCATTAGTTAGTAGGAAGCCCTATCATTATATGTGAGGGATAGTCGCAGGTCATCGTATAGTAATAGAAGGTAACTTTTAGGACGCTTTAGCAATTTTCGTAAGGGACTAAGATCTTTTTACCAAAGGCAACATCGAAGGGTCATCGAGGGGCTACGATCTTTGAACCGAGGGTCTTTGCTAAACCATCCCACATTCGAGAGACATGACTGTTTTTTATTCGAGGCAACAAGTGAGGGTCACCCTAGAGGTGTGCGTGTGTGAAGTGTTTTGATTTCAAGTATTTGTCTTGAGATTATGTTTTCTAACGTTTGATTTTTATGTCTTGCCATGCACGCCTAATTAATCTAGCAGTAAAACATATATATATATATATATATATATATATATATATATATATAAGTGCAGAAAATAATAATGCGGGAAATAATCTACGCTATTACATCGCTTCGGGGATGGGGAAAAAAACAATAAACCCTAATTATCTATTACAAACCATTGACAGTTTACAATATTGAAAAATAACTTGAAAAAGTAAATGAGTGCGCGGAGATTAAAAAGGGGAAAGATGTTTAAAAAAAACCCTAAAATATTTCTAAGTGTTTAAGAAAATATTTTTGTTGTTTTTGTTTAGAAAAAAAAATTAATGTGAAATAAAAATTAAACTTAATCTAATTAATTTACAATTTAATTATTTAAAATAAAACAAAGTGTGATTAAATTAATTTATTTATTTAATAAAAAATTAACTTAATTTATTCAAAACCTAAAATCTAATTTTTTTATGATTTTATGATTTTTGTTGATTAAAATAAAAATGATTAAAAAAAGAAAATGTTAATTAAAACAAAAATAAAGAAAATTTAAATGGGCCTGTAAACCAATAAAAAGGGGGATGAGAAAGAAGCAAACAAAATAGGCCCAAACTGGACAAAGCCTAGGTCTGCGTTGGATCTGATGCAGAGGGTCTTTGAGGGTTCATGGTGGAAACGCGCGTTTGAGGCATTCAGATCTGGCTTGATGAGATTTGAGGTCAAGGCTAGAGATGCATGGTGCGCGCATTGGATTGCATGGCATGGGATCTGCAAGGGAAATGTTAGGAAATAAAATTCCAGAGGCAGGGATCGAACCCCTGCCCTGGCACACTAAAGCCTTACTCATACACACGCTTGCCACTAGGGTGGCTGTTTTATCCGGTTATGAAACAACACCCAATAAATATATTATGAAACGAATTTTGAAAAAATACAGATGGCGCCATGGCCATCTTCTTCTTCCTTATGACACATTTCCATGGCTAAACTCATATTTCTTCCATCCTCTATCAATTTGAAAAATGTAAAATACCAAATTGCTCAAAATTTCACCATGATTTCAACCATGTAACTTATTAAAGCTATCCCTCAAAGATGAAAACAAATTTCTTGAAAGTACCAATTAAAACCCTAACTGAATAATTTAATCAATCTTCGAACATGGTTGATTTTAAGAAAAATTGAGGATTCGGATAGCTTTAGAAAGATGATATCTACATTTCTAATCACAAAAATAATGCTAAAGATGTTTATATGAGAGTATTCAGTTTCGAAAAACTTACGTCTTGAAGCAAAATCCCAGAACTCGTATGAATTCTCCTAGGTGCAAGATGATGATCCAAATAGTTTTCTTGGACTTCATTGAGTGTGTTCCAACCCCTAGCTTGCTTTGAAACTCGCTGAATTCTCCTCCCTACCTCGATCTGTAAAACTCGGGTTTGAGAATGGAGGATAATGATGGAAGTGTTCCAGAAGTTGTTTGAGTGCTTAGACAACTTTTATAGGTTGTATAGATGACGTTTGGATGATAAAAAGGGAAAATGCACGAGTGGATTGAGAGTTGGCTTCTTAAGGCTCAAGATATGCACTAATAAAGTTTTCTTGGTGATTCTGAGTTTGAGAGTGTATGAGAAGTTTAGAGGGCTTGTCAATTTGTGCTTTGGATTGAAGATGAGCCTCTTATTTATAGGGAAAGCTCAAAGGACATGAGATGGTCATGTTTGCAAGTGATAGATTTTTGGTTTGGTTGAGATGGAACAACCAAGTTTGTGTGAAAATTATTGTTCCAATGCATAGTACAAAAGGGATCTGAAGTGGTTAGGAGATTTAAACATGTTACTTCTTGCTTTAGTGCTTGAGTTTGATCAGAGGAAGCAATGTACGGGCTCAAGGAGTTGGCATTTTGATTAAAGTTATCTTTACAAGTGCGAAAGTGTTAACTTTTTGCCAAAAATGGAATGATGCATTAGACAAAGCTTTTAATCCTTGTGTAATGGATCAAGATTTCGTGTAATCTTCTGATTATGGATAGATTTAGGAGTTTAGAGGCCTGCAAAATGAGATTGAGTAGCAAGGTCATGAGATTTGGTCATGAGGCTTTCAAAAGAATGACCTATAATCCATGTTTGACATGCCATCTTCATCTCTTTGAAACTCAAGTATGATAAATTTGTATTCTTGGACATTTTGGAAATCTTGAATAAAGATCTATAACTTTCATGTTTTGAGTTTTTGCTGAACCAATTTGGATCTTAGTGAAAAATGGCCATAAAGTAGTGACTTTGTTAAGAATAAAACACTTTGAAATTTTTCTAAGTGTTGGGTAAAAATATCATAACTTCATGGACCCATATCTCTTAATCGAAGCACTTTTTAAGGATCATCCCATTAACAAAGTTGTAGAATTCATTAATCCCTACAACTTTCATGTTGAAGGTTTTCCTTGAATCAGCTTGAATCTTGAGGAAACTTGCTTGTAAAGTTAGGGTTCTTTAGGCACAAAACACTTGAATTTTTCTAAGTGTTTGAAAATCTTCAATTTTGACTTTTGTTGACTTTCTTGATTCTCTTGATTCTTGATGACAAAGTTTGATAGTTTTTAATGTTTTTATGATTCTTGATTTTTGAATTCCAATGTTGACCAAAAAGTCAAAGTTTGACTTTTGTGTGACTGTTGACTTTTTATCAATTGTTTCAATTTTCAACTATCAATCACTTGTATCTTTGGAAATGTATTGAGCCGTGTAATAAGGTAAAGAGGTTGTATTTGAGCCCTTGAGATCATGCTTTAAGAAATTAGGTTATGCACTAGGCCAAAAGTCAATGATCAGTCATCTTCAATCAAAACCCTAATTTGGCAATTTTTGACCTTTGATGATTTACGGGCTTTCCTTAAGGAATCATGATCAACCCTTGAAAAATGATGAATATGACCTCAAAATGTTGATGTTGACAAAAAATCTTGAAGTTTGACTGTATGTTAACCATAGTTGACTTTTTACCCAATACAGTTGACTTTCAATCTTCTGAGTCATTGATTGAGCAAACAAGTGATGCAAGACTTGAAACCTGACATAAACATTATTGAGGACCTATTATGAACCATGAAAGCCATTTAAGACCCTTTCAGCCCAATATTCTTTGAGAAGAACCAAACCCTAGTTGAAGACCCTTGCTTAGGAGGAGGTTTAACCAGTTAACTCTTGAGTGGCTTTGAGTATTTGAGACCTTTGTGAGCATGTTTTAAAGAAAATGGGAGGGAAAATTTTGGGGTACAACAACTTCCCCTGTTAAATCTTCTTAAACCTGAATAGTTAGATTGGCATGTCCGCCAATCGTGTCTTAAAGGTAGAAGATGATTGAACACTTAGGTGCCCATAAATTTGCACTCGCATGTGCACGAAGTAACATTATTGGTTGATTATACCGGGAATGGGCTTAAAGACGCCATTTGGATATGTAATGGTGAGTCATTGGAGACGGGCTTATAGATTCCATCCAAAGTAATTGTTGATAGAAATTAGACTAAGTCTACGCTTGACTTCAACTGGAAGTAGTATCAGAATAAATCTATGCTCGATTTAATCTGAGCCAGGAAATGTGTAGTGGAAGAAGTATCAGAATAAATCTACGCTTGATTTAATATGAGCCAGAATATGTTTGCGTCCATCTTTAACTGTGAGAAGTATCAGAATAAATCTATGGTCGATTTAATATGAGCCAGAAAATGTCTATTGGAAGAAGTATCAGAATAAATCTGTATTTGATTTAATCTGAGCCAAAAGATGTTTGCGTTCGTCTTTAACTTGGAGAAGTATCATAATAAATCTATGGTCAGTTTAATCTGAGCCAGAAAATGTCTACTGGAAAAAGTATCAGAATAAATGTATGCTTGGTTTAATCTGATCCAGAAGATGTTTATGCCTGTCTACAACTGGAAGAAGTATCAGAATAAATCTATAGTCGATTTAATCTGAGCCAGAAGCTACCTACGATCGTCTTCAACTGGAAGAAGTATCAGAATAAATATACTCTTGATTTAATCTGAGACGGGAGAAGTCTATTTGAGAATGACCCTTTGAGGAAATTGCTTAAATAGTCCTTTGTCAGATGTAGCCTTTGAGAAGACTGTCGGGTCATATAAGTAGTTGATGATGTTTGTCTGTTAATTGATCTTTCCTGAAAAGGTAAAGAGTTAGTTATATGCAATGTCATGGTGTATGAAATTCATTGCGTAATGATTTTCTCAAAATAAATGAGACCGTGTTATATGTGTTTCGTATGCATATGTTATAATATTGGTAAATGATGTGTGAATGTGAAATATTGTTGGAAGTGTATCAACAATTACGTATGACATCTTGTTGGGGAAAATGAATCCTTGACTGGTGTTGGGGATAAAGAACATGTGTAATCTTCAACCTTGTTTAGAATGTGTTGTACCCCAAAATTTGCCCTCTCATTCTCCAAGACCTTTCTCACAAGGATTTCAAGGTTCAAGCTTGAACAAGTGCATTCGGGATTTTCCAGTACCAAAATTAAAAGGAAACTGTCATGAAATTCTGGCTGCAGATACTCAATGTCACGTTCAATGTTATGACACCGTATCTGACTTACTATATGACAGTAAATACAAAAGCAATAAAGAACACAGTCAATTGTTTACCCAGTTCAGTGTGCAACAACACCTACTGTGGGGGCTACCAAGCCAGGGAGGAAATCCACTATAAGAGATGTTAATTCAGGAATAAACCAACCAGTTTATCTTCTTCACTTAAGACCTACCCAATGCAATTCCAATCTAAGTACAACTTAAACCTGAGTTCCTACTCACTCCCCCTCAATCACAGCAGTGATACATAAACCAATTTGACTTAAAAATTGATGAAGACACTCTTCAAAAACAAACACTTGATTAAGCTTCACAGCTTTTTAATCAAGCAACACAATCACTCGTGCTTCACAGCTTTGAGTGATGCACACAACTAACTTGACTCTGCTTCACAGCTTTAGTCAAGGAACATTCAAACACTCTTGCTTCAAAGCTTTGAGTGCTACACAGCCCTTACAATTAGAAACCTATTCCAAGGCACTTATCACAATGATAATTGCTTGGAGTACAATAATCAAACCTATACAGATTACAAATGATCTTCTGACCAATAAAAGGGATTCCTTGAAAAACAGCAGCTCTGTTGAATATATAGCAGCTGTAACTTCAGTTAGGGTTTCCACAAAAACCTAGGGTTAATTCCGTTTGACCTAAAGACCAGGTCACAGGGCTTTATTAACCAGGTTAGGGTTGAGCTAGGTTACCCCTCAGAAAACGCAGGATTCTGTTCAGGAAAGACTGAGTTATTTTCCTGAAAAAACTCAGACTTATCCAACCTGCAAACCTGTTAGTTCAGAACAGGATGTCATAACATCTGTTATGACATCTGAGAAAACCTGTCTACTGATTTAGCAAAATGTGATCATTTTGCAAAATGCTCAGATACACACTTATAAACATCAGTACTTGAATTACAATATTTTTCTGCAAAGGTACCTAATGAGTCAGTACAAACTGAACTAGAATGTTATGACATCAGTCATGACATTCACACATACACTTGGGATTTACCAAAAATGCAAGCCAATACCTAAACACCTACATGTCAAAAATGGAGAAAAACAGATAAAAGTAACATTTTGACAAAATTTGGTGGAAAACATGTCTCCTTCGATTCAGCATACTTCGATTGACTCTTGGCCTCTTTCGATTGCTTAAAGTGGCTGCTAGCGTGCCCATTTCGCCTGGGCATGTGACTTCTTGTTGCAGGCTTCGTTTGTGCCTTTTGCTGCCTACAAACCTGCTTCGTTTATGCCTTTTGCTGCCTGCGTGCTTGCAATCGAAGGCCATGACTTACTGGCCACACATGCCCCCTGCAAGGAAACCCTTTTCGATTCACCAAGCGTATTTCCTACAAACCTGTTTCGATTTGGACAAGTAGCTGCCTACATGCCTGCTTCGATTTGGACAAGTTTACTACCTACAAACATGCTTCGATTGGGCAACATTGCTTCCTTCGATCACAGACTTTCGATTGGAAAATATGCTTCCTTCGAGCGTGATCTTTCTACTGGGCATTAGCTTCCTTCGAGTAAGCTTTTTTCGACCATAAGTTTCGACTAAGGCAAAGGTTTCCTTCGAACATGTGTGCTTCGATCTCACTCTTGCATTCGACTCAGGAATGTCCTTCGAACCAGGAATTAAAATCCCCCTGTTGGTTGTCTTCAATTCAAAGAGTCAATAATGTTCTGAGAGGTTCCTTCGATTCAGAAGTTAATAACCTTTTGAAAAGGGCCATTTGAAGAACACACAGTTGGTCCATTCGAAGGACACACAGCTGGTGGAAACGAATGCAGTGCTGTCCCAGAAAGATGAAGGATTCGACCCAGAAGATCAAGTTGAACATATAGACCCATAGGCTAGGCCACGTGTCTTCCCTTTTTAGGCCTGTTTGCTGTCTAAGACCACTTGCATAGCACAATACCTACTTGTAGAAAAGTCTGTCTTGAGACTTGTGCCTGTTTTCCTTCAGCATGAAGCAACCCCATCCTGAACCGTTCATCTTACTTTTGTGGCACAAGTGGACTTTTACTTTCCAGCTGGCCTTTATTTTATTATTTCTGCTCCCCAAGCTTTTCTCTATAAATAGAGAATTCATTTGGACAGAAAAAAGGAGGAGAGGAGAACGTATCTTCAAAATTCCCACACACCACAAAATTCTCAAAACACTTAATTCTCAAACACTTAATTCTTAAACACTTAAACACATACCCAGAATCCAAACAACAAATCCAGAACTGCATCCTCCTGCCTTACACCAGAACATCAAAACTGTGTTACAAATACAAGCTTAAGGCACAACAAGCCTTGAGGCCTGCATAACCTCAAAATCTGCCTTCATTACCAAAGCCAGAAAACTCAATCCTGCCCAACTGCAACTGCAAACAAACCTGTCCAACTGCAACTGCAAGCAAGCCTGTATCAGAACTAACAAAAACTCAGACCTGCCTGTATCAAATCAAAGAGCAAAGGCATAACTTATCCCTTGTTACTCTTTGAATCCAGTAGGAAGAACCTCACACTTATCCAGTATCAAAGGCATAACTCTTGGTTCCTCCCTTGGAATCCAGAATCATTCAAGGAAACCATTTAAAGGCCCAACACACTTTCCAGCTTCAAGCAAGGTAAGTCATTCTTAACCTTGAACCCTTCATTTCTAGAGTAACATGTAAATAAGCGTCCTTTTCGTTTCAAACACGTGCATAGTGTTTGTTACCTTTTCATTTCCACTCTTTTAGTTTGTTTTTATTCTCTCTCCTTTTGGTTTTGTTCTTTGGTTTGTTACAAATGCTCTAAAAACTAACCTGGCCCTGAGGTAATGACAGCATGGCCTTGGGCCATGTTGCTATTTAATATTTCAAACAAAATAAACAAAAGACAAGAGTATGAAACGAAACCCTAGGCTTCCTCACTGACTCCATACCCAATCGAAGAAGGCAACAAGGCAGAAAGGCCCAGCCAGAGGCACACTTGCACCAAGTCCAGGCTCAGACGAAAGGCACTCCCATGTTGGTGCCAGCCTCCAATCGAAATACATGACCATGTTGGTGCCAGCCTCCAATCGAAGTACATGACCTGACTGGTGCCAAAGCCCAATCGAAGGACAAAACTTCGCCCCTGCCAAGGCCCAATCGAAGTACATGACCTGACTGGTGCCAAGGCCCAATCGAAGGACAGGACCTTACTGATGCCAGCCCCCAATCGAAGGAGGCCAACAAAATGCCAATCGAAGGGTGCTACTGCCTGGGTCGAAAGACACTCATTTTTCTCTTATTTTTTTTCTTTACATTTTCTTGCCTTTCAATATGGTTGTAATAGTGTAGTATTTATTTCTTGCATTTTTATTGCTTTATACAAATGCTAGTAATTAGGATATGTATGGCAAGATAAAATCAACAAATAGATCATTAAAAATCAAAGACAAATGCATGCAATCAAACACACTGGCACACATGCACCCTTAGGGTAATTCCACTTGTTGCCTAAAAAATGGCCATGTTATGCATGTGGGATGTCTTAGCACAAACAATCGAAATACAAGATCATAGTCCCTCGATGACGCTATCAAAGTTGCCTTTCAAAATGATCTTAGTACCTAAAAGAAAAGTGCTAAGTCATCTCACAACATTGCTATCATGGTCAATACGATGACCCGCGCCTGTCCCGTTAAACATCCTAACACAAGGTTGTTCACCAAATACAATGGTGAAACAACACTGTTAAAAGGGTTAAAAACATAAGAAAGATCTTTGAGTAAAAATAGAGTAGATAGCTCTTAGTTACTTGATCCAACTTGCAAAAACATCCTTGCTATTTTTTTTAAAAACACACTTCACCACACAATTTCAAAACCCTACTTTCAAACATTGAAATCTTTTCAAAAGACAAAAACACCTTTGTATACATTCAAACAAGAATCATTACAAAGGTTGCCACAACGATGGCCTCTTTTCAAAACATCTTTCAAAATCACACACAAAGCACCATTTCAAACAATTGAAAAGCAAAAGCAAGTGATCTAAGCAAGTAACTAAGAGCCCATGGATAACCATGGATAGAAAGGGTGCTAATACCTTCCCTTTCTATAATCTACTCCCCGAACCCAAGAAAACATCTCAAAGGTCTCCTGTGCTTTTTGACCTTTCCTTAGGATAAAATAAAAAGTCGGTGGCGACTCTTGCTAAACCGAAACATTTGCGAACACAAAACGCAAAATCCCAAGTCAGTTCTCCCACTGTATCACAGAACTGGTGACTCTGCTGGGGACAATATTAAAAGTGGAGTAACCTTAGGGCTTAGATCACCTTTTGTATGATTAATTGTTTGCTTTGATTGTTTTACACTTTTTTTCTCTTGTTTGGGCTTGAAAATCCTCCACCCGGATTTGGGAAACATTCATAGATAGCAATACGTTGTGGAAACTGTGCGGGGTATACCGACATGGTTGAAGCAATAGCTATATTAGTGTGACATATTTGTGAGTACCGGTAGCCTTTGAGTCAATCAAAGAGAATACAGGGCCGCTGAGTGATGTCATTAAGCACTAATGAACTAGAACCTTACTTGACCATCTTGGCCTTTTATTAGGGGTAGTGAGATGACCGGCTTTGGTGCAGTCCGAAGTTGGTAGATACTCGATACTACACTCATTGAGGGTTGTTTTCTGGGAATATTTTGGTCACTAGTTAAGTGGCTAAACCAAAACAATGAACATAGAAAACAATCCAATGATATTGAGCTCCTTAGAACCCGATTACTATTTATAGGACAGGTTTTGAGCCAACTAAACTCAAGAGGGTACTTACCTATGAAACCTCATGCAAGCCTGAAACTAGAGTTTTTGTGTGACTTGCTTGTACATGTGTTTTTGCATACATCATGAACATCATAAAGCATCATATGCATTCATTAACCATTTCAAGGGTTTGGATCTTCATCTTTGTTCTTGTTTTGTAGGTCATGGAAACTCTTCGCAGGAAAACAATTCAAGTCAACCTTGTGAGAATCCCTCCTTAACTCCAAGAGCTTACATCCAGAATTCCAGAGAATTCTCTCTTCAGTGAAAGACATAGTAGACTTCTCATCTTAGTCAACACCAACATTGAAGAAGACATGGTTAAAGTTCTCTTCCAGTTCTTTGACCCCCTACACCACTGTTTCACATTCCCTGACTACCAATTGGTGCCTACTTTGGAGGAATTTTCTCAACTCCTGAGAATTCCTATTCTTAATCAACTACCCTACAACGGTACGGAAAAAGAACCAAAACCTGAAGATGTTGCTCAAGCATTACACTTGCAACCATCTGACATCAAGGGGCATTGGGAAACCAGAAGTGGTGTCAAAGGATTCTTGGCAAAGTTTCTATTTGAGAAGGCCCGAGAATGTTGGAATTCTCTTGATCTACAAGCCTTTGAAGAGATTGTGGCACTCCTTATCTATGGGTTGGTCTTGTTCCCAAACCCTGATCAGCTTATCGATATGAATGTTGTCAAGATTTTCATATCCAGGAATCCTATACCTACATTGCTTGGGGACATCCTACACTCATTTTACACACGAACAATGAGGAAAAGAGGAGTTCTCATGTGTTGTACTCCTCTCCTAGCAAGGTGGTTTATTTCTCACCTTCCACAATCAATTCTAAAGAATGAGCAAGGATTAAGGTGGTCACAACGGTTAATGACCCTCACACATTCTGATGTACATTGGTGTTCTCGGTCCAGAGAAAATGTCATCCTCATTGATCGTTGTGGTGAATTCCCTAATGTCCCACTACTTGGTATTAGGGGAGGCATCACCTACAACCCGTGTCTAGCCTTGAGACAATTTGGATATGCTCGGAGGGATGGCCCTCATGACATGCTGATTCCTGACCTAGTTTTTGACTTCGACAACGATGTGCAAGGACTTTGCCAAAGGTTCATCAGAGCTTGGAGGATGTCTAACAAGGTGGATAGTAAGACACTGGGCACAAGAATTCCATCCCCCTTGAGCCTTACCTCAAGTGGGTATGAAACCGCTCCCAGAATCTCATGATGCCATATCCTCACATTCTCCCCTTGATCAAAGAGCCTGTTAAAGAAGGAGAGGTTCCATAGACCATCCTATATCCTGACATGCCAACATCATGGGAGGAAATGCAAAAGAGTTGGATCCAACTCAGAGAAGAACGGGATACTTTTGAGGCCAGCTTCTATGCTAGTGAGGAGAAGGTTTTAGAGCTCACCCGCCGACTTCACGAGGAGGAAACTCTCAACACCTACATCGCACCAAAAAGGATGTGCAACGTCTTTTTACATTAAGATTTTTGTAATATTTTGCCCATGGGGAATTTATGTACTAACAAATTTCTTCTTAATATGACATGCGTTCTTTTTTTGTTTGCAACAAATTTGAATTTTTGAACCCTTGAATACATTACATGAACAATATATCATTCATCATATGCATAAACAGGTCTTCAAGCCAGGTTTCCTTATCTTTCTTCTGTTTATTTCAGTAAGATGGATTTGGAACAAACAGTTAAAGATCTACAGGCACAAAATTCACAATTTCAGCAACTCCTCATGACCTTGGCAAAGGGTCAGGAGGATCTCAAAGCTCTGCTAGAGAAGAATAAAGAGAAGAAAAAGAAAAAGAGACCGGGGGTTTCCACTTTCGGAAGAAGATTTGAGGGTGATGCTAGAAGGGCTCTTGAGTTCCCTTCAACATCTGACGAAGGAATTGGCAAAGGAAAAGGGGTTGTTGTACCTTCTGAATCCGAGGTTGAAGAGGAGGAAGAGGAAGAAGATGAAGATTATTCAGAACAACAGTATCCACCAGCGGACGAAAAATATAAGAACCTTGAAGACAGATTGGAAGCTATGGAGCTGCAGAGGGTGCCCGGATTAGATTTTGAGGAACTGGGGCTGGTAGCTGGAATTATAATCCCTCCCAAGTTCAAGGTACCAACATTTTCCGAGTACGACGGTCTATCTTTCCCTAAGATGCACTTGAGGTCGTATGTTAGAAAGATCCAGCCACATTCATCCGACAAAAACCTCTGGGTGCACTTTTTCCAAGACAGCTTGTCTGGCACTCAGTTAGATTGGTTTTACCAGCTCGAGAGATCAGAGGTCCATAATTGGGAAGACTTGGCAGCCGCTTTCTATCGTCAGTATCAGTTTAATGCTGATTTGGCGCCTACCCGTACTCAGCTACAGAGTATGGGGATGGCTTCAAATGAAGGGTTCAAGGAGTACACCCAGAAGTGGCGCGACCTGGCTGGAAGGGAGCAGCCACCGCTATCAGATAGGGAATTAGTTGACATGTTTTTGGGGACCCTATCTGGCCCTTTCTTCAAACATCTAATCGGAAGCTCCTCTGCGGGATTTACTGAGTTGATTTTAACTGGCGAGAGGATGGAAGTCGGTATCAAAAGTGGAAAGATTCAAAAGGATGCTTCCGCATCCACAGCTGCTAGAAAACCTTTCCCAGCCAAGAAAGAGGTATCTGCTGTGTACACCCAGAAAAATCGGGAAAGAGAAGAACGTCGGCCAACAGTGGGGGCCGTATTAATACAGAAGTCCGCATCAGACTAGTTTAGAAACAGCCAACCGAGGAATGATCAGCCCAGAACTTATCAGCAAAGGCCACCACGGCAGTTTACTCCAGTAAATATGACACCTGCTCAAATCCTTCCATATCTCCTGAAGTTGAATCTTGCTAATTTAAAAGAGGCGCCAAAGAATGTAAATACCACCTCTCCATCTTACAACCCAAAAGCCAAGTGTGCTTACCATTCCGACAGTATTGGGAACGATACCAATAATTGCTGGGCACTCAAGAACAAAATTCAGGACTTAATTGACGCCAAAGAGGTTGAATTTGACGCTCCTGAGAGGCCCAATGTTATGTCCGCTCCAATTCCTAAGCACAACCACAATGTGCATGCTATTTTGGAAGACCTCCATGTTACTGATACTGCCAATCTGTTGACTCCTTTGATTGTGATCAAAGAAAATTAGTTGAGGGTCGGGATCTTCCCTGGTTGTGGTGAAGACTTTCATTTTTGTTTGAATGATCAAGATAATGGTCCAATGTTGAAGTCGGGTGTCCAGCGCCTGATGGATACTCAAGAGATTCTTTTCCAGAAAACCCCTGTTAACACTTTCAATCCGATTACTCCTGATACTTGTGTTACTTCAACCAACGAAATTGCTATCATAACCATTTCCGACAATCCTCCCAAGGCTCGCAAAAGGCATGTCAGGATTACACCCAACTCCGAATGTGTACCTCTCAAGATCACCATGCCGGGACCTGTCCCGTACCAGTCAAGCAAAATGATACCGTGGAACTATGGGGGAGAAATCTTCTACCACGGCATCAAACAAATCAAAACAGACCAAGAGATTTTTGAAGAAGACCCTGATGTAGGGAATATCGCGGGTACAAGCAAGATAACCCGCAGTGGCCGGATCTTTTCTTCGGAGATTGCTCCTCCCCGAGCAGTTTTCGGACCCTTAAAAGCTTATGCACCTGTTGGACCCTCTGTGCAAGACCCAATGATTGAAGAAGTGGTCACTCCTGAAGAAAGACCGTCTGCTGATAATACCAACAAGGGTAAGGGGATACTGGAAAAGCCTGTCAGGACGAAGGCTCATGCTATAGCTATACCCGAAACCACTCAGAAAGAGATGGATGAGATTCTAAAAATAATCCGAAAAAGTGACTACGACGTTGTAGAACAACTGGGGCAGACACCCTCTAAAATTTCAATGTTAGCCCTCCTGCTCTATTCAGAGGCCCATGCTAAGGCCCTGATCAAGTTCTTAAAGACGACACATGTCCCCCAGGAGACCTCGGCTGACCAATTCCAAAACTGTGTGGCCAGTCTTACTACTGACAATGGACTGGGCTTTTCCGATGCTGACCTAACTCCCAAAGGAAGGAAGCACAATGATGCATTACATGTTTCAGTTGAGTGCCGAGGGACCACACTCGCCCATGTCTTGGTCGATACTGGTTCTTCCCTGAATGTGCTGCCAAAGAAGGCCTTAGACCGTTTGGATTGTGAAGGTTTGACTCTCAAGCCTAGCAACATTATCGTCAGAGCTTTCGATGGTTCCAAAAGAATGGTTCATGGAGAGGTTGATATTCCCATCAAGGTAGGCACCGAAGTGTTCAACTCCACTTTCTATGTAATGGACATCCGTCCATCATACTCATGTTTGCTAGGAAGACCATGGATCCATTTTGCCGGGGCAGTCACCTCCTCTTTGCATCAGATGTTGAAGTATCCTGTTAAGGGTAAAATCATAACGGTACACAGTGAGGAGGAGTACATGATTAGTCATCTCAATTCCTTTCGATATGTGGAAGTGGATGGCGAGTTCATCGAAACGCCTTTTCAGCATTTTGAGGAAGTTTCTCCCGAGGTGGCAGTCGGGAAGACAATGGTTGAGGTACCTATCATTCCCAAGCATGTGGCTAGGATGGCATCGCTCAAAGACGCGGAGGTTGTGATTAAGGAGGGGAGTAGCACAATATGGGGACAGTTGCCCGACATTCCTTATAAGACAGAAAAGTTTGGGTTGGGGTTTACTGCTGCAGGACAAAAGGCTGTGCGTCGCTTTAAGATCAAAAGACCACCTGTCAAGATTTCTCTCCATGGAATCAATGCTGTAGAAGATAAAGATGAGGAGAGCCACTTTGAAGATTGGATCTTTCCGACTGTCGAAGGGGGTTTGAACAATTGGGAAGCAAAGGATTTTGTCCCTATCACCTTTATCAATCAGTAATTTTATCTTTGAGCAATTTCCCATTTATGGTCTGTAATAACTAAAACAATCCGTATACTTTTTCACCTCATGCCTTGCCCGGGGCATGTAGGCCCATTTGTAAGGGCTTGATTCTCTTCATAATCATATTCCATGTTTTGATGAATCATTGGATGTTTTTCATCTATAAACTATTGTGTTCATTTTCTTTCCTTTTGCATTTTTGTTTGTTTAAGGATGGCTATCCCTTACACACACCCACATTCACAAATGCAGGTACCCATCCACTCCGGATTCCATGGGTGACTATTCTGTCTTAGCCTTCGATAACTCTGAAGATCTGGTCAATCAAGCTGAGTACGAAGTTGACGAAGATTGTGAAGTGCCGGGAGAGTTAGCCATACTTCTACAACAAGAAGAGAGGGCCATCTTGCCTCATGAAGAGTTGTTAGAAACCATCAACTTAGGGACAGAGGAAGACAGGAAAGAAGTAAAAGTGGGTGCCAACCTGGAACCGAGTGTCAAGGAACGCCTAGTGCAGTTGTTGAATGGGTATGTTGAAATCTTCGCCTGGTCTTATGAAGATATGCCAGGGTTAGACACAGATATCGTGGTTCACCGTCTCCCTACAAGAGAAGACTTTCCATCGATCAAACAAAAGGTCCGCCGAATGAGGCCCGACATGTCTGAGAAGATCAAAGCTGAGGTAATGAAGCAATTCAACGCTGGCTTTCTGGCTGTTACAACCTATCCACAATGGGTCGCCAACATTGTGCTCGTACCCAAAAAGGACGGCAAAGTCAGAATGTGTGTGGACTATCGGGATTTGAACAAGGCTAGCCCTAAAGATGATTTCCCTCTACCTCATATTGACGTCTTGGTTGATAACACCGCTTAACATAAAGTTTTCTCCTTTATGGATGGATTTTCTGGCTACAACCAAATCAAGATGGCCCCCGAGGACATGGAGAAAACTACCTTTGTTACGCAATGGGGTACCTTCTGCTACAAAGTGATGTCGTTCGGACTGAAAAACGCAGGGGCAACCTATCAACGCGCCATGGTAGCTTTGTTTCATGATATGATACATCATGAGATCGAGGTTTACATGGACGACATGATAGCTCGATCACAGACAGAAGAAGAGCACCTTAGTCATTTGCAAAAGCTGTTTGCCTGGATGAAGGAGTATAAACTCAGACTGAATCCAAGCAAGTGCACTTTTGGAGTTAGGTCTGGTAAGCTCTTGGGATTTATTGTCAGCAACAAAGGTATTGAGGTCGATCCTGTTAAAGTGAAGGCTATACAAGAAATGCCAGCCCCCCGTACTGAAAAGGAGGTTAGAGGATTCTTGGGATGTTTGAACTATATTGCAAGGTTCATCTCTCACCTGACATCCACCTGTGAGCCGATTTTCAAGCTGTTGAAGAAGGATCAGGTAGTTGAATGGAACGGCGATTGTCAAGTTGCTTTTGATAAGATCAAGGAATACTTATTGGAACCTCCTATTCTGATGCCACCCGTCGCAGGAAGGTCGTTGATCATGTATCTGACTGTTTTGGATAACTCAATGGGGTGCGTGCTGGGCCAACATGACGAGTCTGGTCGAAAAGAACATGCCATTTATTACCTTAGCAAAAAGTTTACCGACTGTGAGACTCGCTACTCACTGCTCGAGAAAACTTGTTGCGCTTTGGTATGGGCTGCTCGCCGACTAAGGCAGTACATGTTGACTCATACCACTTTGTTGATTTACGAAATGGATCCGATCAAGTATATCTTCGAAAAGCCTGCTTTATCTGGAAGAATCGCTAGATGGAAAATGATCCTGACTGAGTATGATATCCAGTATACTACCCGAAAAGCTATAAAGGGGAGTGTACTAGCTGACCATCTAGCTCATCAAGCCGTCGAAGATTATCAATCTATGAGATTCTACTTCCCGGACGAAGACATCATGACATTGGATAATATCGAAAGTAACGGACCGTATGACGGACCTGAACAAGGATCCCGATGGACCCTGTATTTTGATGGTGCTTAAAATGCACTTGGAAACGGTATCGGTGCAGTACCCATCTCTCCGGAAGGTTGCCATACACCCTTCACTGCCCAACTTTGTTTCAGCTGTACCAACAACATGGCCGAATATGAAGCTTGCATCTTTGGTCTCAAGGCTGCTATAGACCTGGGGATCAAATCTTTGGTCGTATTTGGGGACTCGGCTTTGGTTATCAGTCAAGTCAAAGGAGAGTGGGACACCAAACATCCTAATCTTATCCCATACAAAGAACACGTTCTGACTTTGTTTCCTCATTTCGAGCAGATTACTTTCGAGCATTTCCCGCGAGAAGAGAATCAGCTAGCAGATGCTTTAGCCACAATGTCTTCCATGTTTAAACTCAACTGGGATAACGAGGCTCCCCAAATTACCATCGAGCGAATGGACGAACCGACACACTGTCACGAGATTAACACTGAAGAGGTAGTGGACCAGCCTTGGTTTCATGAAGTCAAGAGGTATCTCGGGGCTCAAGAATATCCAGAAGGAGCTTCAATCAATGATAAGAAGTTCTTAAGGAGATTCTCTGCTAAGTTCTTCCTGAGTAATGGCATCCTTTACAAACGCAGCCATGATTGTGTTTTAATTCGATGTGTAGACAAAGCTGAAGCAGAGTTGATCATGACTGAAATACACAGTGGCACATTTGGCACCCACTTGAGCGGGCATACAATGGCAAAGAAGATTCTGAGGGCAGGCTACTACTGGTCCACCATGGAAGCTGATTGTCATCAACATTCCCGTACTTGCCACAAATGTCAAGTCTACGCCGACAAAATACATATTCCTCCTGTTCCTCTCAACGTTCTGACAGCTCCTTGGCCATTCGCAATGTGGGGCATTGACATGATTGGAGAGATCAAGCCCACGGCGTCCAATGGACATCGCTTCATCTTGGTCGCCATTGATTATTTTACCAAGTGGGTCGAAGCAGCTTCCTTTGCCTCTGTTACAAAGAATGTGGTTGCCCGTTTCATTAAGCCGAACCTCATATGCCGGTATGGTGTCCCCGACAGGATCATCACAGACAACGGTACAAATCTGAACAATACTATGATCACCGCTCTATGCGAATAGTTCAAGATTTATCATCACAATTCATCTCCCTATCGGCCGAAGATGAACGGTGATGTTGAAGCTGCGAACAAAAATATCAAGAAGATCATTCAAAAGATGACAGTCACCTACAAGGACTGGCACGAGATGTTACTATTTTCTCTGCATGGATATCGTACCACGACACGTACTTCAACATGGGCAACCCCATTTTCTTTGGTGTATGGCATGGAGGCTGTCCTACCCATGGAAGTTCAGATTCCTTCCTTAAGGATCATGAAAGACGCTGGTTTGAGTGAAGACGATTGGATTTAGACCCGACTTGATCAACTCAATTTGATCGACGAGAAGCGACTTACGGCTGTTTTTCATGGTCAGGCGTATCAAAAACGCATGATCAAGGCTTTCAACAAGAAAGTCAGGTGTCAGACATATCAAGTCGGAGATCTTGTAATCAAGCGGATCATCTTACCGCAAAGTGATCCCAGGGGAAAGTGGACTCCTACTTACGAAGGACCATTTGTGATCAAGAGCATCTTTTCTGGTGGGGCAATGATTTTGACCACCATGGACGGCGACGATTTGCCACACCCTGCGAACGCAGACATAGTCAAAAGATACTATGCAAAAAACAACCCGACAAGTTGAAAACCCGAAAGGGCGACTTGGGCAAAAATGGGCATCCCGGTGAACCGAAAACCTGAAAGGGCGGTTCAGGCAAAAATTAGGGATAAAACAAAAAAAATCTATACACCCGGCAAGTTGAAAACCCGAAAGGGTGACTTGGGCAAAAAAGGGTTTCCCGGTGGATCGAAAACCCGAAAGGGAGATTCAGGCAAAAGTTAGGGAATTAAAGCGTATGACTATGTCTCGTCGGATCACTTTAAGAACGATCTCTTCACCAACAAGCTCCAAGCTTCTGATCAATCCAGTCATCGGCAGACGAAGCAGCGAATGGACGAATATTCAGAGTTGTGAAGGCTATGGCAGAATGGGAATCCCATGGAATTGTTACACATAGCCATCTTTCTTTTGTATAAGATTTTTTTCAATTCTTACGACAACATCCTCTTACTAGGATGTCTATCTCCTTTGTACAAAGATACTCACAAAAGTTAAATACAAATGTACTTCGAAGTACCGAAATTTGTTTGCTTTTCTTTTCTTTTTACACTTATGTTTTATACGAAAAACGTCCAATGTTTCGTTAAATAGGCATATGCATTTGAATATAATCACTGCTTACAAATTGAAAAAAGGATAATTACTGATAGGTTGAAGGTGGAGGAAGATATCTTTGTGCCATTCCAGAGGAAATCCCCCACGACACATTATTCGGATCCTTGACAAAGATAAGATTAGGAGTACATTTCCCCAACAGAGTTAAGCTTCAAGATCCGCAACAGAGCCGGTACAGTCTAGAACTTGATTCCCCAGCTGATCTGAATTTCAAAATTCCCATCAGAGTTAGGCTTCGAGATCCTCAGTAGAGCCCGAAGATCCTGAAATCCTATCCCCAACAGAGACAGAATAGTCTAAAGCATTCTCCCTACAGAGTTATTTCCTAGCAGATTGAAGATTCCCAGTCTCATTTCTACAGCATAAGTCTCCCAGGTTTCAACTCCTCAGTAGAGATTTTTCAAAGTCCCTTATTTCCCAAGCAGTCAGCAAGGGTTTCTCCTCTCCAAGTCCTTAGCGGCGGCCAAAGATTTTTAATCCCCAACAGTGGTCCTAAGAGTCCTCAACAATCGAAGATCTTTAATCCCCAAGCAGTCAGCAAGGATTTCTCGTCTTCAACAGTCAAAGATTTTTGGAATCCCCAGCTTCGGTCAAAGATTTAATTTCCCCGGCAGCGGTCAAGATTTTCATTATCTCCAACTATCAAGGATTTATTTTCCTCAGCAGGACAACTACTTAGCTTACATGCATAATCATTACATCCACATATCATAAACATTTATGAAATACAATTCATTGCATCATACATATCATGCAACATAATTTTATGTTCAGCTAACATTTTTACCCTTTTCAGGATAAGATTAAAAAAACTATCATTAACAATTATTCAGATACAGTAAGGATACACCCCAAAACACAACGGTCGTTCTATTACTCATTCAGAACTCCAATTCAGATACAGTATGGATACTCCCCAGACATGGAGGTCATTCTATTACTCATTCAGAATTTCAAGTCAGATATAGTACAGATACACCCCAGATACGGCGGTCATTCTACTACCCATTCAGACTTCAGCAATCCGATACAGACTAGATACGCTCCAGATACGACGGCCATTCTATCTCTCATTCAGATTCAATTATCAACTTCAAGTCCAGATATGCTCCAGATACGGTTGCCATTCTGTCACTCATTCAGATCCCAGTTACAGTTTCAGATACACTCCAGATACAGAAGTCATTCTGCTACTCATACAGATCTCCACTTCAGATACAGTCCAGATACGCTCCAGACACGGTTGCCATTTTGTCACTCATTCAGAACTTATCCTCAGCACACAGTTGCTCCATACACAGATTTTTCTCTGTTACCCATTCATAATACGGATACACTCCAGACACGGCAGTCATTCTGATATTCATTCTAACACAGTTACAGTCTCAGATACACTCCAGACACGGAAGTCATTCTGCTACTCATACAGATCTCAACTTCAGATACGATACAGATACACTCCAGACGCGGTAGTCATTCTGATATTTATTCTAACACAGTCACAGCTCAGATACGCCCCAGACACGGACGCCATTCTTTTTCTCATACAAATTCAGTCTCCAGATACAGTTCGAGTGCATTCCAGACACGGATACCATTTTGATACTCATTCTTTTGACCTACAGCATTGCAACTCAACAAACACTCTTGGATGGCATCTTTAAGCCCATCTCCAGCAAGATTCTACTATCTCCAAATGGCATCTTTAAGCCCATCTCCAGCAAGATTCTACTATCTCCAAATGGCATCTTTAATCCCATTTCCTCTGCTATATTTTGGATGAGTGAAAATTTACGGGCACTCTAGTGTCCAATCCTCTTTTACCTTCGAGTCACGAAAGGCAAATCTACCAATCTAACTCTTCAGGTCCAAGAAGATTGAACAGGGGCAGCTGTTGTACCCCAAAATTTTCCCTCTCATTCTCCAAGACCTTTCTCACAAGGATTTCAAGGTTCAAGCTTGAACAAGTGCATTCGGGATTTTCCAGTACCAAAATTAAAAGGAAACTGTCAAAAATGGAGAAAAACAGATAAAAATAACATTTTGACAAAATTTGGAGGAAAACATGTCTCCTTCGATTCAGCATACTTCGATTGACTCTTGGCCTCTTTTGATTGCTCAAAGTGGCTGCTAGCGTGCCTATTTCGCCTGGGCATGTGACTTCTTGTTGCAGGCTTCGTTTGTGCCTTTTGCTGCCTACAAACATGCTTCGTTTGTGCCTTTTGCTGCCTGCGTGCTTACAATCGAAGGCCATGACTTACTGGCCACACATGCCCCCTGCAAGGAAACCCTTTTCGATTCACCAAGCGTATTGCCTACAAACCTGTTTCGATTTGGACAAGTAGCTGCCTACATGCCTGTTTCGATTTGGACAAGTTTACTACCTACAAACATGCTTCGATTGGGCAACATTGCTTCCTTCGAGCACGGACTTTCGATTGGAAAATATGCTTCCTTCGAGCGTGAGCTTTCGACTGGGCATTGGCTTCCTTCTAGTAAGCTTGTTTCGACCATAAGTTTTGACTAAGGCAAAGGTTTCCTTCGAACATGTGTGCTTCGATCTCACTCTTGCATTCGACTCAGGAATGTCCTTTGAACCAGGAAGTAAAAGCCTCCTATTGGTTGTCTTCAATTCAAAGAGTCAATAATGTTCTGAGAGCTTCCTTCGATTCAGAAGTTAATAACCTTCTGAAAAGGGCCATTCGAAGAACACACAGTTGGTCCATTCGAAGGACACACAGCTGGTGGAAATGAATGCAGTGTTGTCCCAGAAAGATGAAGGATTCGACCCAGAAGATCAAGTTGAACATATAGACCCATAGGCTAGGCCATGTGTCTTCCATTTTTAGGCCTGTTTGCTGTCTAAGACCACTTGCATAGCATAGTACCTACTTGTAGAAAAGTCTGTCTTGAGCCTTGTTCCTGTTTTCCTTCAGCATGAAGCAACCCCATCCTGAACCGTTCATCTTAATTTTATGGCACAAGTGGACATTTACTTTCCAGCTGGCCTTTATTTTATTATTTCTGCTCCCCAAGCTTTTCTCTATAAATAGAGAATTCATTTGGACAGAAAAAAGGAGGAGAGGAGAACGTATCTTCAAAATTCCCACACACCACAAAATTCTCAAAACACTTAATTCTCAAACACTTAATTCTTAAACACTTAAACACTTAAACACTCAAACACATACCCAGAATCCAAACAACAAATCTAGAACTGCATCCTCCTGCCTTACACCAGAACATCAAACCTGTTTTACAAATACAAGCTTAAGGCACAACAAGCCTTGAGGCCTGCATAACCTCAAAATCTGCCTTCATTACCAAAGCCAGAAAACTCAATCCTGCCCAACTGCAACTGCAAACAAACCTGCCCAACTGCAACTGCAAACAAACCTGTCCAACTGCAACTGCAAGCAAGCCTGTATCAGAACTAACAAAAACTCAGACCTACCTGTATCAAATCAAAGAGCAAACACCTATCCCCTTAGAATCTGAAACATCCCTATAACTTTTTACTCTTTGAATCCAGTAGGAAGAACCTCACACTTATCCAGTATCAAAGGCATAACTCTTGGTTCCTCCCTTCGAATCCAGAAGCATTCAAGGAAACCATTTAAAGGCCCATCACACTTTCCAGCTTCAAGCAAGGTAAGTCATTCTTAACCTTGAACCCTTCATTTCTAGAGTAACATGTAAATAAGCTTCCTTTTCATTTCAAACATGTGCATAGTGTTTGTTACCTTTTCATTTCCACTCTTTTAGTTTGTTTTTATTGTCTCTCCTTTTGGTTTTGTTCTTTGGTTTGTTACAAATGCTCTAAGAACTAACCTGGCCCTGAGGTAATGACAGCATGGCCTTGGGCCATGTTGCTATTTAATATTTCAAACAAAATAAACAAAAGACAAGAGTATGAAACGAAGCCCCAGGCTTCCTCACTGACTCCAGACCCAATCGAAGAAGGCAACAAGGCAGAAAGGCCCAGCCAGAGGCACACTTGCACCAAGTCCAGGATCAGACGAAAGGCACTCCCATGCTGGTGCCAGCCTCCAATCAAAATACATGACCATGCTGGTGCCAGCCTCCAATCGAAGTACATGACCTGACTGGTACCAAAGCCCAATCGAAGGACAGGACTTCGCCCCTGCCAAGGCCCAATCGAAGTACATGACCTGACTGGTGCCAAGGCCCAATCGAAGGACAGGACCTTACTGATGCCAGCCCCCAATCGAAGGAGGCCATCAAAATGCCAATCGAAGGGTGCTACTTCCTGGGTCGAAAGACACTCATTTTTCTCTTATTTTTTTTCTTTACATTTTCTTGCCTTTCAATATGGTTGTAATAGTGTAGTATTTATTTCTTGCATTTTTATTGCTTTATACAAATGCTAGTAATTAGGATATGTATGGAAAGATAAAACCAACAAATAGATCATTAAAAATCAAAGACAAATGCATGCAATCAAACACACTGGCACACATGCACCCTTAGGGTAATTCCACTTGTTGCCTAAAAAATGGCCATGTTATGCATGTGGGATGTCTTAGCACAAACAATCAAAATACAAGATCATAGTCCCTCGATGTCGCTATCAAAGTTGCCTTTCAAAATGATCTTAGTCCCTAAAAGAAAAGTGCTAAGTCATCTCACAACATTGCTATCATGGTCAATACGATGATCCGCGCCTGTCCCGTTAAACATCCTAACACAAGGTTGTTCACCAAATACAATGGTGAAACAACACTGTTAAAAGGGTTAAAAACATAATAAAGATCTTTGAGTAAAAATAGAGTAGATAGCTCTTAGTTACTTGATCCAACTTGCAAAAACATCCTTGCTATTTTTTAAAAAAACACACTTCACCACACAATTTCAAAACCCTACTTTCAAACATTGAAATCTTTTCAAAAGACAAAAACACCTTTGTATACATTCAAACAAGAATCATTACAAAGGTTGCCACAACGATGGCCTCTTTTCAAAACATCTTTCAAAATCACACACAAAGCACCATTTCAAACAATTGAAAAGCAAAAGCAAGTGATCTAAGCAAGTAACTAAGTGCCCATGGATAACCATGGATAGAAAGGGTGATAATACCTTCCCTTTCTATAATCTACTACCTGAACCCAAGAAAACATCTCAAAGGTCTTTCCTGTGCTTTCTGACCTTTCCTTAGGATAAAATAAAAAGTCAGTGGCAACTCTTGCTAAACTGAAACATTTGCGAACATAAAACGCAAAATCCCAAGTCAGTTCTCCCACCGTATCACAGAATGCTTCCGTTGGGAATTCATGCTTGCTGTTTGAGGAAACTCCACTGGGGAATGTTGACTTCTGTTTGGGGAGAAGAGTTTAGGAACATTAGTCATTCATCGCTCTAATAGGGAGTTTAATTCTTATATACCCTGACTGGGGATAAAAGAGATGGATAACGTTCTGACTCGTCTATGGAGGAAAAAGTTGACTAATATCTGGTCTGGTTCCAGGTTTTGTAGCATCTCTTTGGATAGTGGCGACTTCACTGGGGAGAGGAATTTTGCTGGTGATTCGTAGGAATTTGAGGAATAAACTCAAGCTGGGGAGACTAATATGTTGGGGAAATAAACTTTTTTGACGGGGAAATACCCTGCTGAGGAAATACCCTTGCTGAGGAAATGAGCTATGCGGGAGAGAGGAAATTTTTAGGCATTTTACAGTTTTGGAGGAATAAACTCATCTGAGGAAGAGAACTTCCATGAATCATACTGATTGAAACTCCGTAGGTTGGTGATATTATCGGGATGGAGATCATACTCCTTTATCCACCAGAGCGGTCTGTCGGGGAAATTGTGGGGAATGTATCTTCATTAAAGATGAATTTGTGAAGATTACTTTGTGGGGATAATCTCATGGGAGTGGCACTGTGGGGATTTATGGACGGCTCTGGGGTTATCCCAACTCCTAGAGTCTTGAGTAAATGCTTATTCTTGTTCTTATACATATATTTCTTAACAGTTAATCGTGTTCATATGCATATGTTCATTTAATTTTAGTCATTGGACGATTTTACAAACAAAACATAAAAAACAAAAAGTTTGAATTTTATGGTGTATTTGTATTAATAGTTTGCTCATAAACAGACGATTTTATATAAAGAGACATAAATCCTAGTAAGAGGAAATTGTCATGAAATAAAAAGAGTACAAAGTGAAAACAAAACATATAGCTATGTGGAAATGATCTTGTTGGGTTCCAACTTCGTTATTGCCCCTATGTCTCCGAACATCTCATCCCTTACTGTAGGAAGAAGTTAATTGAACTGATCTATACCATTTGAACATTTGACTTTGGTAATAAAGCTTGTTGTGAGTGATCCAATGGTACATAGTCTTACACTTTAATCCTTAATTTTTCCTGGACTGCCCTTTTGGGTTTTCAGTCCACCAGGATACACTTTTTTTCCCAAGCCACCTTTTTAGGTTTTCGACTTGTCGGTGTACAATCTTTTATATATATCCCTAATTTTTGCCCGAACCCTTTTGGCTCGCCGGAATGCCCTTATTTTTGCCTAGGCCAGTCAACCTAGCGGGTCATTTTTATGTGTAGTATTTTTTGACTATGTCTGCATTCACATGGTGCAAAAAATCTTCATTTCCATGGTGGTAAGTATCATTGCACCGCTAGAAAATATTTTATTAATCACAAATGGCCCTTTGTAGGTGGGAGTCCATTTTCCGCTAAGATCACCTTGTAGTAGGATGATGCGCTTTATTACCAAGTCACCAGCCTGATATACCCGATGCTTGATTTTCTTGTTGAATGCCTTGATCATACGTTTCTGATACATCTGACTGTGACAGACAGCCGTAAGCCTCTTTTCGTCATCAAATTCAACTGATCCAACCTAGTCTGAATCCATTCGTCTTCGTCTAAGTCTTCATTTTTCATAATTCACAGAGAAGGAATCTGAACTTTGACAGGTAGGACGGCATCCATACCATAGACCAGAGAGAATGGGGTTTCCCCAGTTGATGTTCATGCTGAAGTGCAATAGCCATGAAGACCAAATGGTAACATCTCATGCCAGTCTTTGTACTTCACAACCATCTTCTATATGATCTTCTTAATATTCTTGTTGGCGGCTTCCACTGCACCATTCATCTTTGGTCTATACGGAGAAGAGTTAAGGTACTTGATCTTGAACTGCGTGCTGAGTTCAGTGGTCATAGTATTGTTGAGGTTGATACCATTGTCCGTGATGATTCTCTCGGGGATGCCATATCGGCAGATAAGATTATGTTTTATGAACCGGGTGACCATATTCTTGGTAACAGAGGGGAACGAGGCTGCTTTAACCAATTTTATGAAGTAGTCAATAGCGACTAGAATGAAGCGATGTCCCTTAGAGGAAGTAGGAATGATTTCTCCAATCATATCAATACCCCCACATTGCAAATGGCCATGGAGTAGTCAAAACATTCAGAGGAACCGGAGGCACATGAACCTTATCAGCATAGATCTGGCACTTATAACAAGTCCTCGAGTGGTGGTGACAGTCGGTTTCCATAGTCAACCAATAGTAACTTGCTCTCAGAATCTTTTTAGCCATAGTATGCCCGCCGGAGTGAGTACCAAAGATGCCTTCGTGCATATCCTCCATAATTTTCTCTTCTTCCTTCTTGTCCACACAGCGAAGCAAAGTTGAATCATAATTACGCTTGTACAAAATTTCATTACTCAAGAAGAACTTAGCCAAGAACTTCAGTGGGAATTTATTGTCATTGATCGATGCCCCTTAAGGGTATTCTTGAGCTTCAAGGTACCTTTTTACTTCATGAAACCAAGGTTTTTCTTCTACCCCATCAGTATCAATTTTATAGCAGTGTTTCGGTTCGTCGAATATTTCAATGGCAATTCTAGGAGCCTCATTGTCCCATCAGACCTTGAACATGGATGACATGGTAGCTAATGCGTCCGCCAACTGATTCTCTTCTCTTGGGATATGCTCAAAAGTAATCACTTCAAAGTACATAATCAAGGTTAGCACATGTTCTCGGTAAGGGATAAGATTCAGATGCTTCGTATCCCATTCTCCCTTGACAGACTGATTACCAAGGTTGAATCCTCATATATGCTCGAGAATTTGATTCTCATGTTAATAGCAGCTTTAATACCCATGATCCACGCTTCATATTCAGCCATATTACTGGTGCAGTCAAAGCAAAGTCTGGCATTGAAGGGCGTATAACAACCCTGAGGAGAGATAATTACAGCATCGATCCTGTTGCCAAATGGGTTAGAAGCTCCATCGAAAACCATAGTCCATCGGGATCTTAGTTCAGGTCCTCCATACTTTCCAGGCTCTATACAATCCATAACTAACATAATGTTCTCATCCAGGAATTCAAAATTCATAAACTTATAGTCGTCTACAGCTTGATGTGCCAAATGATCTACCAATACACTTCCTTTGATTGCTTTTTAGTGATGTACTAAATGTCGTATTCTATTAGGACCATTTACCATCGGGCTATTCTTTCAGAGAGGGATGGCTTCTCAAATATGTATTTGATGGGATCCATTTTAGAGATCAATAGAGTAGTATGAGTCAACATATACTGTCTTAGTCCGCGAGCAGCCCATACCAAAGTGCAACAAGTTTTCACGAGCAGTGGATATCTTGTTTCACAGTCGGTAAACTTTTTGCTGAAGTAGTATATTGCATGCTCTTTTCGACCAGACTCGTCGTGTTGCCCAAGTACACACCCCATTGAGTTCTCTAGCACTGTGAGGTACATGATTAGAGGTCTTCCTTCAACTGGTGGCATCAGAATCAGAGGTTTTTGAAGTTACTCCTTGTTTTTATCAAATTCTATTTGACACTCATCGTTCTATTTTACACTTCATCTTTCTTCAGCAGCTTGAAGATTGGCTCACAGTTAGCAGTCAAATGAGAAATGAATCGGGCAATGTAGTTTAGTCATCCTAAGAAACCTCTAACCTCCTTCTCAATATGGGGAACCGGTATTTCTTGAATAGCTTTAACTTTTGCGAGATTAACTTCAATACCTTTACCACTGACGACGAAACCTAGGAGTTTTCCAGACCTCACCCCGAAGGAGAATTTGTTTGGATTCAACCTCGGCTTGTATTTATTCAATCTTTCAAATAATTTATGCAGATGTGTTCTTCTTTAGTCTGTAACCTAGCTATCATGTCGTCGATGTAAACTTTTATCTCATGATAAATCATGTCATGGAATAAATCTATCATGGCACGCTGATACGTTGCCCCGGCGTTCTTCAACCCGAAAGGCATGACTTTGTAACAGAAAGTTCCCCACTGTGTGACGAAGGTAGTTTTCTCCATGTCTTCAGGCGCCATCTTGATTTGATTATAGCCTGAGAAACCATCCATGAAAGAGAATACCTTATGTTGAGCAGTGTTGTCAACCAAAACATCAATATGTGGAAGCGGGAAGTCATCTTTGGGGCTTGCCCTGTTCAGATCCCTGTAGTCTACACACATATGCACCTTGCCGTCTTTCTTTGGTACTGGCACAAAATTTGCCACCTATTGAGGATACGATGTAACAGCTAAGAAACCTGTGTTAAATTGTTTCATAACCTCATCCTTGATCTTCTCTGACATCTCAGGACGCATGTGACGAATCTTCTACTTTATTGGAGAATAACCCTTTTCATCGGCAGACGGTGAACCACGATATCAACATCGAGCCCTCGCATGTCTTTGTATGACCAAGCAAAGATCTCAACATATTCATGTAACATCTTGATTAACCTGTTCTTGACACTGCCCTCTAGGTTAGCACCTATCTTGACTTCTTTTCTGTTTGCTTCGGTACCCAAGTTTACAACTTCCACTGGCTCTTCATGTGGTTGAATAGCATTTTCCTCTTGCACTAATAGTCTGGAAAGTTCTCCAGGTATTTCACAATCTTCCTCACCTTCGTCCTCGGCTTGGTAGATCGGATTTTTAAAGTCATAAGCGGCAGTAGCAAAATCGTTATCAACAAGATCTAGAGTGATGTGGATCTGCAATATAGTGTGTTGGTGTGTTTAAGAACACATAGCTATTTGAAAGTTCCATATAGCAAAAGAAAGATAGAGAGTGTAAAATTTGAATGCAAAACGTCCAATGCTTTCATTAAATAAAAATATGACTTGTGAAATTATAACCCTTAACAAATGAACCATTGTGCCCCGGGCAAGACACAAGGTTTAAAGTCATTATTTTTAAATGAAATTACATAACCAAACTTCTTAAAGCAATAAAACAGAAATAACTATTACTCCTGACTAAAGGAGATGGAGATAATGTCTTTCGCCTTTCATTTGTTGAGTCGGTTGCCAATGGTAGAGAATATCCAGTTGTCGAAGTCGCAATCATTGTCAGTATCCCCTATTGCATTGACTCCATTGTTGTTGACACGGAATAGAGGTCTTCCAGCACGAACGTGACGAATAGCCCTTTGATCCTCTGCAGTAAATCCCAAACCAAACTTATCAGATTTATAGGGGATATCAGGAATCTGACCCCAAATAGTGCAACCACATTCTTCTATAGTAGCTTTGGCATCCCTCAAGGAAACCATCTTGTGCGGAACCCTGGTAGTCTTTGGAAAGGAAGAAACATCTTTAATAGCAGCAGGGGAAATTACTTCAAAAGCTTGGCAGGGAGTCTCGATGAATTCACCGTTCATTTCTATATACCGGAATGAATTCAGATGGCTGACCATGTACTCCTCTTCTCTGCAGATGGTAAAAATATTCCCTTTTACAGGATACTTTAATTTCTAGTGTAAGGTGGAGGTAACATCGCCTGCCCCATGGATCTAGGGGCGTCCTAATAGATAAGAATATGTTGGCCAGATGTCCGTTACATAGAAGGTGAACTCAAAGATCTCTGAACCCACTTTGATAAGAAGATCCACTTCTCCATGTACCATTCTTTTGGACCCGTCAAAGGCTCAAACTATAATGTCACTAGGCTTCAGCACAACCTCTTCACAATCTAGTATGTCAAGAGATCCCTTTGGCAGAACATTCAGAGAAGAGCCAGTATCAACTAACACATGAGTCAATGTAGTTCCCCTGCATTCAATGGAGACATATAGGGTCTTATTATGATTTCTCCCCTCCGGAGTCAGGTCAGTATCGGAGAAGCCTAATCCATTATCAATTGTTAAGCTAGCCACATAACTTCCAAATTGATCAGCCGAAATTTCTTGCGACACATGAGAAGTCTTCAAGAATATTACCAAAGCCTACACATGGGCTTCAGAATGCAGTAGTAAATATAGCATGGAGATTTTGGATGGGGTCTGTCTCAGTTGTTCAACAATTTTATAGCCTCTCTTGCGAATGATTTTCAAAACCTCTTCCAACTCTTGACCAGAGGTGTCCTTGACTGTAGCTTCTTTTGGCGCCTCTATTTGGGCATGCTTTATCATTGGCTCTTTACCCTGAGCCTCGACAATTATCTTGGTAACTGTGACTTGAACAGGTGGATAGATTTCCAGGGAGAAAATCCTTCTGCTTCTAGTAATTTTTTTGGTCCTTAGAATATTGTCAATATTGGGATCAACCTCTTCATCATCTTCGTCAGACAACTCTTGTTTAATGTCGTGGTAATAGATGTTAGACCCATAATTCCATGGAATAGCCTTCTTCGGGGAATAAGGGATGAGCCTAGGTGTTGTAATGATTAAAGGAGCAGTTTTTAGATTAGCAGTAATCCTTACAGGACCCTTGGAAATGATCCTGAAAGGAGTACCAGATATGACAGACAAATCTTGGCACAAATTCTCCGCATATAGAACTTTCTCAATCAAAATTACATGTTCATCCATCAGTCGCTGAATGCCTTCCTTTAGTAACCAGCAACCATTGGGTCGAACTGCACAACCATAACATTCTTTAACACAACCCAGAAATAAACCGGCTTATAGCAAATTCTCCTTGATTGTTGAGAGATGAGTAACCACATCACTTACAGAAATAACATACAAAATATCTTCAACAGAACTTATGCCTTTTCATGCTTCAATATAGGAGCAGTAATCACGTTCGGAGTCTCCGGAGGATCAAACTCAATTTCCTTATTATCGATCATATCCTGAATCTTGATTTTCAGGGCCCAACAATTATTGGTGTCGTGCCAAGGACTGTTCGAATGATAGGCACACCTCGCATTTGGATTGTACTTTGGAGAGGATGTGTTGGGATTCTGAGGAGGATCCCGCGGTGAAATGAATTCAACCTTTAACAAATGTTGTAATGCTTGAGATAAAGGCATGCCGATCTTGGTAAACTTCCTTTACGGAGTGTCTGGACTTTGATGGTTGCCCTGTTGTGATTGTTGAACATGCGCTAGATTAGAGATCACACTGCTCCCATAGAATGTGGCGGTCATTTTTACTACGGCTTTTAGCCATAGACAACATTGGTTTCTTTTTTACCATCGAACGGCTTCTTCACAACATTAGAAGTTGAAGTCATTGGAATCTTCGCACTCTTAATACCACTTTCAACTCTTTCTCTTGTCAGAATTAGCTCAGTAAACCATATGAAGAACTCTCAATCAGATGATTAAAGAATGGGTCTGTCAGAGTACCCATGAACATATCAACTAATTCCTGGTCATTCAAGAGAGGTTGGACCCTTCTAGCTAAGTCTCTCCACTTTTGGGCATACTCCTTGAACCCTTCATTCGAGCCCATGGACATGTTTTGCAATTGTACACGAGTCGGTGCAAGGTCAGCATTATATTGATACTGCTTGTAAAAAGTAGCAGTCAAGTTTTCCATATGTGAATGTTGGTTCCTTCTAGATGGTAGAACCATTCAAGTTAAGTACCGGACAAACTTTCTTGAAATAAATGGGTCCATAATTTCCTGTCAGCAGTATGAGGTTGGATTTTTCGAACATATGACCTTAGGTAATGTTTGGGACAAGAGACCCCATCATATTTAGAAAAGATAGGGACCTTGAATTTGTGAGGGATGACCACCCCCGGGATCAGACCTAGCTCTTCAAAATCCAATCCAGACACTTTCTGGGTTTCCTAGCTTTGGGACAGTCTTCTAACTGCTTGTACTTGTCATCTGCAGGAGGGTACTGTTCGTCGGAGTAGTATTTATCATCAGGAATATTCTCAGAACCCTGGTTATTTATATCTTCACCCCAGACACTTCTACCATCCTCCCCTTGGTTGTCGTATTCCTTAGAGGAAACATTATCTGCTTGAACCAGTCGAGCAGGACCTTTGAATCTTCTCCCCATATTGAGGATGACAACCGGCTTTCTAGTCTTTTTTTCTTTGCAAGGAGCGCCATTATCTCTTGTTGCCCTTTGGCCAGATTCAGAAGAGTCTCTTGAAATTGTGTATGTTGAGCTTGGAGTTCCTTAACGGTTTATTCGAGGGCCGTCTTATACTGAAATAAACAGTAAATAGATGAGGAAACCTACATTGGAAAACCTGTTTATGAAATGATGCATGATATGTGGATGCAATATTTTCAAGGACCTTAGGAGATTTAAATTTACTAACCGAGAGGAAACAAAAACAAATATTTTTATTAGTAAGTTCAAGATTACAATTGCCTCTTAGGCTTACAATGAAAACCAAAGGGTCTCAAAGAGACAACAATTTGAACTTGTAAAAGCAAAGACTTAAGTCTCCCACGGACGCTTCCTCTTCGTGGTGATGTGTGCATTAAGGCTTTGCTCCTCATGAAGTTGCTTTGTGAGCTCCAACACTTTGTTTTCACTTGCATAGAATTGAGTTTCAAAGGTGTCTCGTTCTTCCTTGAGTTAAATCTATGACTTCTACAATTCTTCAAGGTCAGTGGGCATGTCTGGATGAAGGATGGTGCGAGAAACATCTCCTTTGGCAACATGCTCTATGATCATCGGTAAAACAGTTGGGTATGGCATAATGAGGTTTTAAGCGCGAGCTCGTACCCATTTGAGGTAGGGCTCCAAAGGGGTGTAACTCTTTTGTCCTAAAGTCTTGCTATCAATCTTGTTTACCATGCCCCAAGCACTTATAAACCTTTAGCGATAACCTTGAAAATTGTTCTTGTAATCAAATACAATACCCTGGATAAGCATGTCATGAGTACCATCTCTTTGAGCATAACCAAATTGACGTAAAGCTAGAGAAGGGTTGTAGGTAATACCTCCCCTAATACCAAGGAGTCGAACATTAGGGAATTCCCCACAGCGGTTAATGATAGTAACATCTTCTAGAGATCAGGAACACCAATATCTATCTAAATGAGAGAGTGACATCATCCTTTAAGACCACCTCAAACCTTGTTCATTCTTCAATACCGATCGGGGAAGGTGCAAAATAAACCACCTAGATAGTAGAGGTATGTGATTAGTGCTAAATTGTTGTGAATTTGAGTGTGAATAATTAGCACTCATCGGCTTAATTCATTTTCTTTTTGTCAATAAACCTTAACATTAGTGTATATTCGCTATAGTTTACATTATAGTGTATTTATTGCGTTATTGTATAAATATTATTGATTTTAATTGATTTTATCTCATTTTTGTAGGTATCCAAGATTTGATATTTTGGCATTTTTATATAGAGCATTGAATAAGCTTTTCAACGCTTCTGACTAGGCGCGAATAAGAGTTACAGTTCAAAAGTTATGGCCGAAACAGTGCAGAATGTTGTGCTGGTTTTTCAACTTTCTATCATCTATTGTCGGCGATGCTAGGCGAGTTGTAGCATGGGAAAACATTGTTTTGATTGCCTGGCGACGCTTTTTGATCGTCGGGCGATGCTGGACAGTCAGAAATGCGTATTTAGGTGTAAAAACACAATTTTTTGGGTATGGTTTTGGTTATTTTTTATCCCAACTCCATCATCCTTCATTTGTTGATAGGATTAGCTTAGAAAACAACATTGAAGCTTGCATATGGATGATCAGGGGTGGGTTGCTCTTTAATCAGCGCTGATAAACCGGTAGATCTGTGGTTCATTTCTCTTCTTCTTTGTGTATTCTTTATGTGTTGAGTTTGTATATGTATTTACTTTGAACTCGTGTATATTTATCACCCATGGCATTATATTAAACTTGCTTTACAAATCTGTGTCAATTATTATCTTAGATTTTTTCTCTGTGCTAGGGATTTGAGTTTTCATAGACATATACTGCTTAGATTCTTATCTAGGATGATTATCTGTTAGTTTCTAAACTCTAGAGATATATTTAGTGTTGACATCTACTTGGTTATCAGAGCTTAATGCCTCTGTGTGGTTGTGTTGTACTGAGAGATCGTCAGTGCAATTACATAGTTTTCTTATGTGTTGTTGAGGAGGTAGAGAGATCATTTCCTTGGTGATACATTCGGTCTCTCAATTTAGGTTATAAATGACTTAGATTGTGAGTGATACGTAGTGACATTGATGAGTATTGTTAGGTTGAATGTAATTGGTCGATAGATTTTAGTCTTTGATGAGTAGATTATATGGAGGCTTGATAAGTTCTTCCTTAGTTTTTACTTTTGTTTACATTTATTTTCTGTTGATAACATTTTCTTTACAAACTCATTTATCCCCAAACTCATTAACGATAGATTTGTCGAACGATAATTCAATAACCAATCTCTGTGGACACGTTAAATTCCCGGATAAATATTTCCAAAACTTGTATTCCTTGCGGCTACATCGCTTTCAACAAAATGGCATCGTTGTCGGGGATTGGTTATATTGTCTTTGCATTGCGATAATTCTTTTTTTGTAATTAATGTATATGTTGTATAGAAATGGTACATTAACTTGTATATGATATTTGTGCATATATGTATTTTCACGTATTGTTGTGAATCATCTCGTTTTTGTAACGTTTGTTGTGTGATTGTTAAGACACTTTCTTTAGGTTTACGCAGTGTGACAATACCATGGCATGATGAGAGGAGGTTACTAGCTCGCTCAATAAAGGTGTCGAGCTTACGACATAAAACAATAATGTTTGTTTGTATTTGTTTATGTGTGTGGTGATTTGTGCTTTAACAAGTTGAAACAAGGAAATGTTCTGAATTTCAAATCTTCACTTTTCAACTTGTTAATTCATTTTCACCCGGTTTTCATATTGTTATTTGTATTTATTTTGTTATGTCAATTTGTGTTTTCCCAAAGCTTGTCGTGTTTAGCTTGAGGAATTTTGTTCGTTGTATATATTGTAAATTTTGTACATTGAAATTTTGTAGGAGTATTATTTTTCTAATTCTTTTGTTGTTGTTTGCACTCAAGTTTTGGTCTGGTAACTTGTAGAATATTGAGGTGATTTGTCAAGTTTGATGGTTTCGACTTGCGAATGCGTGGTAATGATTTTGTTAAAGTTTTGTACACGTTCGAGGTATGTGTTTATCGCTTTCTATACTTTAGCATATTCATGATACTAATACTTTTTACAATTTTTATGCCATTCATTATTTTGTATACTTGTCCATTTGTGAATCACTTAATTCCTACCCTTTTGTGAGGTAGCTTTCCATTATTCACATATGCTGGAGACCACTGTTTTAACTGGATTTTATTATGCTTAATCTTTTTTTTGTGTTGATTGTATGAAAGCTTGAACATGATCAATGCATTTTTTTTGTTTCATTTTGAGCACAACTACCTTGGCCAAATAAGTCAATTCATCTTGTGAGTGTGTGATCATTAGTTACCCCTTTTAGCTTTTTGTCGATATCCATATTGTATTTGCTAAATGCTTGTCTATGAGTGTTTAGTTTCCCTTTTTGTATGGATGTTTATTTGTTGTTTTATTGAACCATCAACCATTGTTTTGGTTTGAATTTTTATATTGCCTTAGAAAGTAGGGAGTGTTCACTTTAGTGTATGGTTGAGTTTAAGTTGGGGAGAAAAATGATTGTATATTTATTGGTTAGTTGCTATGAGGTTGAAAAGAAAAAGAAAAAAAAGTGATAAAAGAGATGAAGAAAAAAAAGTGATAGAAAAAGAAAGGAAAAAAAATAGAAAAGCTTTGAAAAATAAAAACAAAAATAGTATGGAATAATGTTGTGTTGAGTAAATGATGTGTGTTGGTTTGAAATTTGGGATGAAGAAGAAGTTTGATTGAACTTCTATTGTTTGAAACTTTGTGGGAGTAATTACTCCCTTAGGTTTAGGCAAGTTTTTGTTTCGATTAACTTTAGGACTTATCACTTGTTTGTTAACCAAGCCACATTACAACCTTGAAAAGCCCTTGAGATTCTTGCTTTTATATTTTCAATGTAAATTTTTGGATGAATGCATAATTTAGTTTATTGTTTGCAAGATTGTTAGATGAGTGAAAATACCTCATTTTTGTGTGTTTTTCATCTACCGATGATTGTGTTTGCTAGGTGTGATTCATTTGTGAACTAATATTGTTTTAGAATGTTTGGTATAAGTTTTTTATTTATCATTTGTTTTGTTTTAATGTTATAGTCGTAGTTTAGTGGTAAGTGTTTACTTTGTGTGTATTATTTTTCATTTGAATCATTGCATGTATTTTCTGTTTTCAAAACCTGTTGACTCGTGATTATTTGATTATCGTCTTTTACTTCTTTAAGTTTATTTGACTTTGTTTGAGGACAGAAAATGTTTTAAGTTAGGGAGAGTTTAACGAGTGCTAAATTATTGTGAATTTGAGTGTGAATAATTAGCACTCATCGGTTTAATTTGTTTGCTTTTTTTCAATAAACCTCAACTTTAGTGTATATTCAATATAGTTTACGTTATAGTGTATTTATTGCGTTATTGTGTAAATATTATTGAGTTTAATTTATTTTATATCATTTTTGTAGGTATCCAAGCATTTATATTTAGGCATTTTTAGATAGAGTATTGAATAAACTTTCCAACTCTTCTGACTGGGCGCGAAACGGAGTTACGGTTCAAAAGTTATGGTCGAAATAGTGCAGAATATTGTGTTAGTTTTTCAACTTTCTGTCATCCGTCGTTGGGAGACGCTTTTGGTCGTAGGGCGACACTAGGCGAGTTGTAGCGTGGGAAAAACGTTATTTTGGTTGTCGGGCGACACTTTTTGATCGTCGGGCGATGCTGGACAATCATAAATGCGTATTTAGGTGTAAAAACATATTTTTTGGGTATTGTTTTGGGTATTTTTTATCCCAAGTCCATCACCTTTCATTTTTTAATAGGATTAGCTTAGAAAACAACATCGAATCTTGCATATGGATGATCCGGGATGGATTTCTCTTCAATCGGTGCTGACAATTTGGTAGATTTGTGGTTCATTTCTCTTCTTCTTTGTGTATTCTTTATCTGTTGAGTTTGTATATGTATTTACTTTGAACTCGTATATATTTGTCGCCCATGGCATTATATTAAACTTGCTTTACAAATCTTTGTGGATTGTTGTCTTAGATTTTTTCTCTGTGCTAGGGATTTGAGTTGTTATAGACATATACTGCTTAGATTCTTATCTAGGATGATTATCTGTTAGTTTCTAAACTCTAGAGATATATTTAGTGTTGACATCTACTTGGTTATCAGAGCTTAATGCCTCTGTGTGGTTGTGTTGTACTGAGAGATCGTCAGTGCGATTACATAGTTGTCTTCTATGTTGTTGAGGATGTAGAGAGATCATTTCCTTGGAGGCAAAATTGGTCTCTCAATTTGGGTTAGAAATGACTTAGGTTGTGATTAATACGTAGTGACATTGATGAGTATTTTTAGGTTGAATGTAACTGGTCGATAGATTTAAGTTTATGATGAGTAGATTATATGCAGGTTTGATAAGTTCTTCCTTAGTTTTTACTTTTGTTTACATTTTTTTCTGTTGATAACATTTTCTTTACAAACCCATTTATCCCCAAACTCATTAACGAGAGATTTGTCAAACGACAATTCAATAACCAATCTCTGTGGATACGATAAATTCCTGGATAAATATTTCCAAAACTTTTGTTGCTTTCCTCTACACCGCTACAACAGTATGCAACACATAAGAGTCCCTCGTTTCCTCATAGTACAAGTGTGAAGAGAATGCAAAATGTCTCCGAGAAAGTTAAGCACAGGGTTTCGAGTGAGAAATATTTTGACGGCATTCATATCTATGAGTTTATCTGGATTAGGGAATAGCACCAACCCATAGATTAGCAAATCCAATATTTCCTCGAAAGCTTGAAAACTCACAGCATCTAGAAATAGCCGAGCCTTCTCTAACAGAAATTTAGCAAGGAAACCCTTGAATCCACTTATTGTTTCCCAATTAGATACAATGTCAGACCGCTTTAGATGTCAGGCTGTTGCAATATCTTCAGATCTTAGATCTTTCTCTAAACCGGTGAAAGGTGTCTGATCAAGAACAGGTATTCCTAGTAGCTTAGAGAACTCTTCCATTGCGGGTACCAACTGATAATCTAGAAAGGTGAAACAGTGATGTGCGGGATCAAAGAACTAGAATAAAACACTCATCATGTCTTCTTCAAAACCTGAGGTAACCAAACTAAGTAGATGACCATGCCTCTTGGTAAATTGAGAGCTTTTAGGAGCTTTTGAGACTAACTCCTTAAGTTGAGAAGGTATCCTCACAAAACTGATCTGGATAGTGTTTTTGCGAGTGGAGGCTATAACCTACAAAACAGAACAAAGATAAATCCATAGATCCTTGAAATGGTTAGTGAAAATGACATGTGTAATGATGTCATGATGTTATGATGTCATGTTCGAACAATTTAATCAAACACAAACAAGACACACCAGGCCTTAGGTTCAGGCTTGCATGGAGTTTATAGGTAAGTACCCTCTTCAATTTTTTGGTTCAACTTGTCCTAAAAGAAGTAACCGGGTTCTAGGAATCTCAAATCACTGATCTTTCTCTTAGGCATTGTTTCAGCTCAAGCATCTGATTTACGAATGAAATATCCCGAGAGTTCGATTTTAGTGAGTGTAGCATCGAGTATCAACCAACTTCAGTCTGCACCAAAGCCGGCCATCTCACTATTTTCTAATGGCTAAGTTGTGTCAATAAAGGCTCTAAGGTCAGTTAGTGCTTATGACACCAAGCGGTCGCCCAGCATTCTCCTTGAATGACTCAAGGGACACCAGCACAAACCAATGTGTCGCACTAACGTAGCCATCATTTCAACTATATCAGTCTACATCATACAGTTTTCACGATCTATTTCTACTTACCTAAAATGCCCCCAGATCTGGGTATAGGATCTATACAAGAAGTAAACTCAAGCATATCCTGAAATATAAAGCATGCAAGGCAAACAAGTAATAAAGGTGATCTAGCTCTTAAGTTAATCCCACTTTTAGTTTACAATTTTCTCCAACAGAGGCGCCAGTTCTGTAATACGGTGGGAGAACTGACTTTTGGGTTTACATTTTATCGCAGATGTTGCGGATAGCAAGAGTCGCCACCGACTTCTCTTTTATCCAATAAAGGAAAGGGTGTGTGATACAGTGGAAGAACCGACTGTTAATATACTGGTTTTATGTTTTTTGTTCGCAAATGTCGCGGTAAGCAAGAGTCGTCACCGTCTTTTCTTTTATCTAACAAAGGAAAGGGTGAAAATAACAGAAAAAGACCTTTTCGAGAGTTTTCTGAGTAAGGGGGGGTAGATTATGGAAAGGGAAGGTATTAACATCCTTTCCATCCGTGGTTTTCCACGGGATCTTAGAGGTTTGCTCATTTTTAAAGTACCTTTGTACTTTGTGCGTTTGAAAATATTTTGAAAATTCCTTAGTACGGAGAACTTTGTAATTTTCTTGGGATAGTGGAGAAAATATACAAAGTATTTTGAAATGTATTTTGAAAAGTAGTTTTTGTGTAAGTGCAAAAATATTTTTGAGCAAACTTCTAACAGCTGTCTACTTTGTACTCGAAAAGGTTGTTCTTTTCCTCTTTACCTTTAGACAGTGCTATCCTACTATTAGTGAGTAGGTAGCCTTGTCATTGGATGTTTTGAGGGACAATTCTAAAGGGACGTTACAGTCACGAAGGCAACTTGTGGAGACGCTTTAGCAATTCTGCTTTAGGGACTAGATCATTTACCGAGAAGGCAACTGTAGGGTCATCGAGGGACTATGGATCTTTTGATTTACGGGTCTTTGCTAAAAGCATTCCTGCCCCATGACTGTTTTATTGAAGGCAACCAAAGTGGACATACATTAGAGGTGCTTGTGTGCAAGTGTGTTTAATTCAGTTATTTTATCTTTAAACATTTAGATGTTCTACCGTTTGTTTTCAGATTTTGTCATGCAATCCTAGTTAGCATACGTCTAAGTAGTTAATATATATATAGGAATTTAAAGTGCGGGAATTGTAAATCCTACGTTATTACAAGGCTTCAGGGAGGGGATTTATATTATACAGGGATAAAGGGGATAAACAGTAAATATCCTAATTTTAATCTATAACATCTGGTAGGCAGATACAATAATAGTAAAAAATACGGAATTAAATAAACGCGCGTGAAATATAAAATACATCTAAAAATACTAAAGAAAAGAAACCTTTTTGTTGTTTTTGGTATAAAAGAAAATAAGGCCTAAGTCTATTTAATTTTAATTTTAAGAAAATGATGTTAAAATAATTAATTAATTTATTTACAAAATTAATTTAGTTGGAAAAATAACTAGCCCAATATTTTTGTGATTTTGATTTTAATGTAAAAATAAAAAGAAGTCAATGAAAAAAACTAAAATGCAAGGGACACCATTCGATCCAGGGAGAAAAGGGGAGCTTCGATCCCATGAGAGTTATGGTCTTTTCGATTCAAGAGAGATGCCTTCTTTTGATTGGGCTAGGGAGTGGGCGTGAATAGCCTTCGATCCAGGGAAGGGGATTTCCCTTCGATGCTGGGGAAAGGGAATTCCCTTTGATCCAGAAGGAGATGTCTTCTTCGATCCAGGAAGGAGGCGTCTTTTGATCCAGGAAGGATGTGCCTCCTTCGATCCAGCAGGCTAATGGGCAACTTCGATCCAGAGAAGATGTCTCCTTCGATTTGGGATGCTATACCTGCAAAAGTATGTTAGCAAAATAAAATGCAGGACCTGGGTATCGAAACCCAGGTCCTTCGATCCTGCACTCGCTTGGTCTTTTTAGGCTATATCTGTAGCAAGTGTTAGCAAACAAAGAACATGACCTGGGTGCCAAACCCAAGCCCTTTGATTCTGTCTAGGATGTCAAGTCGAATGGAACAGCAAATATGGATATGTTATGCAAATACAAAGTTGGACAAATTACCCTCTCTTACTAGTAGATTGAACCTTCGATTTGGGCACTTCTTGGATGTGGGCACCTTCGATATGGGGCTTCTGGGCTTGGATACTTTTGTTGAAGGGTGGCTTTGGCTTGGAAAATTTTGACAACCTTTGGTGGATTTTGTGGGTAGCGTCTCTCCAATCTTTTTTCGTTTTTTTTTTGCTTGCAAGCATGCTGCTTCGTAGAGTAGGAGGGAGGGGACTAGAAAAGTAATATTGGTAATGGCCATTTGAATGCCATGAATACCAAAATGTAACTTTGGCCAAAGTTAAGGGATCTTGTCCATTTTTTTTTAATTTGGCATAATATGTAACTGGCCTTCGAATTCTCCCTTTCGAATGGCTCTGATGGCCTCTTCGAATGGACCTTTACATGTTCTTCGAATGGACCCTTTGAAAGCTTCTTCGAATGGATCTTTGCATATTCTTCTAATAGACCCTTTGAAAGCTTCTTCGAATGGACCTTTTGGAATGCCAATTGAAGGGCCTTGTTGAAATTCCAATCGAAGGATCTTGTTACAAGGACAATCGAAAGGTACTTTTATAAGGACAATCGAAAGGTACTTGTTAAAATTCCAATTGAAGGACACTGTTACCATGCCAATCGAAAGGTACTTGTTAAAATGCCAATCGAAAGACCTTGTTAACAGGCCAGTTGAAGGACCTTGGTCCTTGCCAATCGAAGGGCGCTATGTAGATGCCAATCGAAAGGAAATTTGGAGATGCCAACCGAAAGGCATTTTGGAGATTCTAATCAAAAGGCATTTTAGAGATGCCAATCGAAAGGCATTTTGGAGATGCCAATCAAAATGCATTTTGAAGATTCCAATCGAAAGAAACTTAAGAACCTCACTCACAAATTTTCCTTTTCTTTAGGAAAGGGTTTGTGACTAACCATGTAGGGGAAGACCTTGGAAAACATGAGAGAGAAAATTTTGGGGTACAACAGTTGCCCATGTTCAATCTTTTTAAACTTGAGGATGTAGATTGGCTTGTCTGCCTTTCGTGATCTGAAGGTGGAAGATGATTGAACACTAGAGTGACCAGAAATTTGCACTCGTTTGAAGTGATATTGTTGGTGAATAATATCAGGAATGGGCTTACAGATTCCATTTGGAAAAGGTGACAGGAGACTGTTGGAGATGGGCTTAAAGATGCCATCCAGATGAATGCTGACTTCATAAGAATTCTCTTTGTGGGGATTCCTGCTCCTGATGTCCGAGGAGGAGTCCGCTCGGGAATGTTTAAATAGATGATGAAGGAATCTTTGACGATTGCTACCTCCATAGATGATGAAGGAATCTTTGACGTTTGCTACCTCAATAGATGATGAAGGAATCTTTGACGATTGCTACCTCAACAGATAGTGAAGGAATCTTGGATGATTGCTACCTCGATGGATAATGAAGGAACATTGGATGATTGCTACCTCAGCAGATAGTGAAGGAATCTTGGACGATTTCTACCTGAACAGATGATGAAGGAATCTTGGATGATTTCTACCTCAATGGATAGTGAAGGAATCTTTGACGATTGCTACCTCAACAGATAGTGAAGGAATCTTTGACGATTGCTACCTCAACAGATAATGAAGGAATCTTTGACGATTGCTACCCCAACGGATAGTGAAGGAATCTTTGACGATTGCTACCTCAACAGATAGTGAAGGAATCTTTGACGATTTCCACCTCAACAGATTAAAGAAGGAATCTTTGATGATTGCTACCTCAACAGATAGTGAAGGAATCTTGGACGATTACTACCTCAACAGGGTACCAGAGATTTGTCTGGTCATGTAAGTAGTTGATGATATTTTTCTGTTTATAGAATTTTACCTAAAAAGATATAGGGTTAGCTGTATGCAAAGTCATGATGCATGAAGTGTAAATGATGCTCTCAAAATAAATGAGATTGTAATATATGCATTCGTACTGCGTATGTTATGATATCTGTAAAATGATGTATGAATGCAAAGTATGAACATGTCAGTTATTCCATTGTTGTATTGTTGAACTAGGGAAAATGAATCCCTGATTGTTGTTGGAGAGTACCAAGAAGCTGAATCCTGGACTGCTGTTGATGAGTGAAGAAAGTGATTCTTCAATTTCTGTTGGGGATGATGAATGGAGATAATTTTGCTGGCGATTCCCTTTCTCTGCCGAGGATCTTCGACTTCTGTTTGATAATGATTTCTCTGTGGGGAAGAGTTCTATTAGGAGACTTCACCAATCTAGAGAATAAATTCCACTAGGGGATGAACTTCCGCAGCTAGAGAAATAAACTCTATTGGGGAAGGAAAGCTATGTGCCCTGCCTGAGGATTTTTTGAAATCCTATTGGGGAATCCTGAGAAGTTTGACGACTTTACTGTGGAAAACTTGATGTCGAAGCAGTAGTTGGAAATTCTAGTTCTGACCGGGATACGAGAACACCTGACATCACTAGGTTGTAAGTTGAGGATATGGCGGCAACTTTTTAGTAAGATGCCCCTGCCTCTGTACCTTCTGGAGAAAGTACCTGCGGAGACTTTGTGGATGGTTTGAGTGTCGTCCCAACTCATTGGGCACTGGGTAAATGCTAATCAGGATGATAAGTCTTCTACCGATAGGCAAGTGACAAGATGACGGGACATAGTCGTACGCTTTAACCCCTAACTTTTGCCTGGATAACCCTTTCGGGTTTTCAGTCCACCGGGATACCCTTTTTTGCCCAAGCCGCCTTTTCAGGTTTTCGACTTGCTGGGTGTACAGTTTTTTTTCATGTGTATATCCTTAATTTTTGCCCGAACCTTTTTTGGTTCGCTGGGATGGCCTTTTTTGCCCAGGCCAGTCAACCTAGCGGGTCTTTGTTTATGCGTAGTATTTTCCGACCATGTCCATATTCACTGAGTATGGAGAATTGTCACTTTCCATAGTAGTAGGTGTTGTCACACTTGCCAGAAGGTGTTTATTTGATCGTACAGGATTTGTTGTTGAAATTCATGCCCAATGCCCCAAGTTATTCAGATGGAAATCTGCCCCTGGCTATTTGGCATTTTTGAGAGATTCCTTGAATCTTGACTTGACTGCCCTAGATGATGGACAATGATCATGTCGTGCCCCTTGGTTGGAAGTGTTTTTCCACTTGAGGTGATTCTGCTCATTGAGAGGATTTCTGTTCATTGAATATTCATCTGCGAATTTCTCTGCTGTTGAACAAATAGTCATATGCAAACAATGGTATTTTAAGAATTCAAAGCTTATGTCTGTCTTGAAGTTTGAAAATTCATTTTTTAGTAAAACAAACAAATTTTATAAAAGTGTGATGTCAACTCAAGATTTATAGCGAACCCTGCAGGAGTCAGGATACCTTTTGTAACTAGTATGCTTCCGAACTAACCTATTCTTCAGTTAGGACTTTTAAGGGTTGTAGCGTGGTCTGGTTCACGGTTTAAAAAACAAAGGATAAAGGCTCAAAATTTATTTGTACCCACCTGTTCTTCATGGTGTTCTTCAGTCTTATGCTCAGTTAATTGTGTATTTAAGTCTCGATTGAGTCTAGAATCTTGTCCTTGATGTTCCGGTGATGGTTTATAAATTGAACGTCTGTTTGAGAAGGCAGTCACTTTTGTAACCTTTTCTTTTTTGTTGAGGATTTGTAGTAACCTATTTCTTTTTTGTTTTCGGTATCCCTGTCTTTTGCCTGGACTGTTTCTTTTGTGATCACAGCCAGCGGGGTGCCCCATTTTTTTTCTTAAGTCTCCTTCATAGGTTTTGACTTAGCGGGCTTTTATTTTGAGATATAATGACTGCCTGTCTTGACGATTATGCGGAACCATCACCATCTTTTGATTTGGAAGGATGTCTTCGATGCTATTCATTTTGTACGAAGCGGAAGATTGCGACTGAATGCGCGTCCGAATTGACTGAGAAACTACCCTGCCCCAGGTTATGATTAAGGATTTTAATTTGTGTGAAAAGAAAACTCCTACTTCTTAGTCTCAAAGGGGTTGACTAGGGATTATCTTCCTTATAACTCCACTGTTTGGGATTTGAAATAACGCATGTACATCGGCAGCAAGGTGTGTTCAAAAGCATATTGTAGAGATTGTGGTATCGTTCTCGTCATCCTCCCTCTAAAGGCTTAGAGCTTTTTAACCAGGAGTTTAAATATCACAACAGGGAAGTAAAAACACAGTTTGAATATAATGAATATGAATGAATTAATTCAAGAGAAACATATGCAATGTATTAATATGAATAACAAAAAATTGACATAAAGACAAATGTTTTAAGCAACAAAGGAATTACAACTGATAATTCAAATGCAATAAACGCTCTCAATTTTGGCCATGATTTGGCATGGGAGAGTGGTCACACTGGGGTCTTAGGAGATTCAAATTCGATCTCCTTGTTGTCGATCAAATCCTGAATCTTGTTCTTCAAAGTCTAACAGTTGTCGGTGTCGTGACCAGGGCTATCAGAATGGTAAGCACATTTTACATTAGGATTGTACTTAGGAGAAGAGATATCAGGTTTTTGAGGAGGATCCTTTAGTGTAATCAGCTCCGCTTTGTAATGCTTGAGACAAAGGCATATTAATATCAGTGTACTGCCTCTCTTTATATTTTATCCTACGCCTATTGCCCCGTTGATATTGAACGGGTGTAGGATCAGACATTAACACTACTCCCACGGATTGATGGTGGTTATTTGTATTATGGCGCTTTTGACCATAGACAACATTAGTTTCTTTTCTACCACCAGATGGCTTTCTCTCAGCATTAGAGGATGCCGCCATTGGAATCTTCCCACTCTTGATACCGCTTTCAATCCTCTCCCCCGTCAGAACCATTTCTATAAAACCAGATGAGGAACTTCCAATCAGCAAATTGAAGAATGGGCATGTCATAGTGCCCATAAACATGTCCACCATTTCTCAATCAGTCAGAGGAGGTTGAACCCTGCCAGCTAGATCCCTCTATTTCTGTGCATATTCCTTGAACCCTTCTTTTGAGCTCATGGACATATTATGCAGTTGAACTCTAGTTGGTGCCAGGTCAGTGTTGTATTGGTACTGCTTGTAGAACACAGCAGCCAAGTCTTCCCAAGTATGGACGTCAGTTCCTTCTAGCTGATAGAACCAATCCAGTTGAGTTCCAGCCAAACTTTCTTGGAAGAAATGGACCCATAGCTTCTGGTCAGCAGTGTGAGGCTGGATCTTTCTGACATATGACCTCAAGTGAAGCTTGGGACAAGAAACACCGTCATACTTAGAAAACGTGGGGACCATGAATTTTGGTGGGATGACCACTCCAGGAATCAGCCCTAATTCTTCAAAATCTAGACCTGGAACCCTTTGGATCTCCATGGAATTGAGCCGATCCTCCAGTCGTTTGTATTTATCATCAGCAGATGATATTGCTCCTCAGAATAGTCAGGTTCATCTTCTTCAAACGTTGGATTGTTGTCTCCTTCATCTGATTCCTCGTCCTCTTCCTCTTGATTATCCTCTCCCTTTGATAGGGTTGCGAAATCTAAAGCTCGGTTAGCTGGTCTTCTTCTTCCAACACTCAAAACACGAACTGGTTTCTTTGCCTTCTTAGCCTTCTTTTTGACGATCAGAGCTTTCAGGTCTTCTTACCCCTGGGTCAGAGTCAGGAACATTTGTTGGAACTGAGCATTCTGAGCTTGAAGGTGTTTGATTGTTTATTCAAGAGCCATTTCTTTACTTGCTGAAATAAACAGCGAATAAGATGAGGGCCCTGCTTTGAAACCTGTTTATGCAATAACATATATGATATGCATATGCAATGTTTTCAAGGACTCGCGGGGTAAACAAGAAGATGTCAGCAGTTGAAATTTGTAGCTTTGAGTGAAGAACTTCGTATCGTAGAGTGTCCTTCTACAAGAGTCAAGCTCACCATATCAAGTGGATCATAGCCCCTGACTCAAGTTTGTTGAGTTTTGATCTTTTGACGGCATTGGCTAGAGGAAAATAAATCCCTTTGCCCTTTGCTAGACATCTGATTCATCATAACCTGCATCACAAACCCTTGAGAACCTTGAAATGGTTAAGGAAATGTTGTGGAATGATGTTATGATGTGTATGTTATGCGTTAAGAAAAAGTGTAAGGTGATGTAAGCAAGTAAACCCTGCAAGAAATATAAGTTATTGGATAATGACTGTAAACAAATCTTGCAAGGAAATCATATTGTCAGATGATAAAACACTGCAAGTAGTTCAATTTGAAAGCAAGCAAGTCACACAAGCAGCCTTAGGTTTAGGCTTGCATGGGTTTTAAGGTAGTACCCTCTTGAAGTTGGATTGGTTCAACCTGTCCTATAAATAGTAACCGGGTTCTAAGGGATCTCAATATCACCAATCTTTCCCACAAGTTTCGTTCGATAGGCAACTGACTCACAACCAAACAAAACTCAGGAGTCAAACCTCAATGAGTATAGCATCAAGCATCTGCCAACTTTAGGAATACACCAAAGAAGGCCATCTCGCTGCGTCCTAATGGCCAAGTTGTTCATTTAAAGGTTCTAAGGTCAGTTGACGCTTTATGACACCATGCAGCGGCCTTGTATTCTCCTTGATTAACTCAAGGGCTATCGGTACCAACCAAAGTGTTGCATCAACATAGCCATCGCTTCAACCATGTCGGTATACCCCGCACAGTTTCCACGATCTATTGCTACTTACCTAAAAGGTGCCCCAGATCCAGGTGTAGGATCTATAGTAACCCAATCAAAGCCCTCAAAAGTAAAGCAATCTAAGCACACAAAGCAGTTAAATAATGAACTAACTCTAAGGTAACCTCACTTTTTATTATTTCCCCAGCAGAGTCACCAGTTCCGTGATACAGTGGAAGAACCAACTGTTAATATACTAGTTTTGTGTTTTTTGCGTAAGTAAGAGTCTCCGTCGTCTTTTCTTTTATCCAACAAAGGAAAGGGTGAAAAGAACAGAAAAAGACCTTTTCGAGAGTTTTCTGAGTAAGGGGGTAGATTATGGAAAGGGAAAGTATTAGCACCCTTTCCATCCATGGTTTTCCACGGGCTCTTAGAGGTTTGCTCATTTTAAAATTACCTTTGTGCTTTGTGCGTTTGAAAATATTTGGAAAATGCCTTAGTACGGCGAACTTTGTAATGTTTCTCAGGATAGTGGAGAAAATATACAAAGTGTTTTGAAATGTCTTTTGAAAATTAGTTTTTGTTAAGTGCAAAAATATTTTTGAGCAAACTTCTAATAGCTATCTACTTTGTACTCGAAAAGGTTGTTCTTTTCCTCTTTTCCGTTAGACAGTGATATCCTACTATTAGTAAGTAGGTAGCCTTGTCGTTGGATGTTTTGAGGGAAAATTCGAAAGGGACGTTATAGTCACAGAGGCAACTTGTGGAGACGCTTTAGCAATTCTACTTTAGGGACTAGATCAATTACTGTAGGGTCATCGAGGGACTATGATCTTTTGATTTACAGTTCTTCGCTAAAAGCATTCCTGCCCCATGATTGTTTTATTGAAGGCAACCAAAGTGGGCGTATCTTAGAGGTGCTTGTGTGCAAGTGTGTTCATTCAGTTATTTTATCTTTAAACATTTAGGTGTTCTACCGTTTGTTTTCATATCTTGTCATGCAATCTAGTTAGCATACGTCTAAGCAGTTAATATACATACATGAATTTAAAGTGCGGGAATTGTAAATCCTACGCTACTACAAGGCTTTGGGGAGGGGATTTACATTATACATGGATAAAGGGGATAAAGAAGTAAATATCCTAATTTTAATCTATTACATCCGGTAGGCAGATACAATAATAGTAAAAAATACGTAATTAAATAAACGCGCGTGAAATATAAAAGACATCTAAAAATACTAAAGAAAAAAAAACCTTTTTGTTGTTTTTGGTATAAAAGAAAATAAGGCCTAAGTCTATTTAATTTTAATTTTAAGAAAAAGATGTTAAAATAATTAATTAATTAATTAATTTACAAAATTAATTTAGTTGGAAAAACAACTAGCCTAATATTTTTGTGATTTTGATTTTAATGTAAAAATAAAAAGAAGTCAATGAAAACAAAAATAAAATGCAAGGGACACCCTTCGATCCAGGGAGAAAAGGGGGGCTTCAATCCCAGGAGAGTTATGATCTTTTTGATTCAAGAGAGATGCCTTCTTTCGATTGGGCTAGGGAGTGGGCGTGAATAGCCTTTGATCCAGGGAAGGGGATTTCCCTTCGATCCTAGGGAAAGGGAATGCCCTTCCAACCAGGAAGACTATGTCTTCTTCGATCCAGGAAGGAGGCGTCTTTCGATCCAGGAAAGAGGTTCCTCCTTTGATCCATAGAAGATGTCTCCTTCGATCTGGGATGCTATACCTGAAAAAGTATGTTAGCGAAATAAAACTCAGGACCTGGGTATCGAAACCCAGGTCCTTCAATCATATGCTCGCTGGGTCTTTTCAGGCTATATCTGCAGCAAGTGTTAGCAAACGAAGAACATGACCTGGGTGCCAAACCCAAGCCCTTTGATTATGTCTAGGATGACAAGTCGAATGGAACAATAAATATGGATATCTTATGCAAATACAAAGTTGGACAAATTACCCTCTCTTACCAGTAGATTGAACCTTCGATTAGGGCACTTCATGGATGTGGGCACCTTCGATCTGGGACTTCTGGGCTTGGATACTTATGTTGAAGGATGGCTTTGTCTTGGAAAATTTTGATAACCTTTGGTGGATTCTGTAGGAAGCGTCTCTCCAATCTTTTTTTGTTTTTTTTTTTGCTTGCAAGCATGCTGCTTTATAGAGTATGAGGGAGGGGACAAGAGGAGTAATATTGGTAATGACCATTTGAATGCCATTAATACCAAAATGTAACCTTGGCCAAAGTTAAGGGATCTTGTCTATTTTTTTTAATTTGGCATAATATGTAGCTGGCCTTCGAATGCTCCCTTTCGAATGGCTCTGATGGCCTCTTCGAATGGGCCTTTACATGTTCTTCGAATGGACCCTTTGAAAGCTTCTTCGAATGGATCTTTGCATATTCTTAGAATAGACCCTTTGAAAGCTTCTTCGAATGGACCTTTTGGAATTCCAATTGAAGGGCCTTGTTGAAATGCCAATCGAAGGACCTTGTTACAAGGACAATCGAAAGGTACTTGTTATAAGGATAATCGAAAGGTACTTGTTAAAATGTCAATCGAAGGACACTGTTACCATGCCAATCGAAAGGTACTTGTTAAAATGCCAATCGAAAGACCTTGTTAACAGGCCAGTTGAAGGATCTTTGTCCATGCCAATCGAAGGGCGTTATGTAGATGCCAATCGAAAGGCAATTTGGAGATGCCAATCGAAAGCCATTTTGGAGATTCCAATCGAATGAAACTTAAGAACCACACTCACAAATTTTCCTTTTCTTTAGGCAAGGGTTTGTGATCAACCATGTAGGGGAAGACCTTGGAAAACATGAGAGGGCAAATTTTGGGGTACAACAGGGTGAAAATAATAGGAAAGATCTTTTGAGAATTTTCTGAGTAAGGGGGGTAGGTTATGAAAAGTGAAGGTGTTAGCACCCTTTTCATCTGTCGTTTTCTACGAGCTCTTAACCGCTAGATCATTTTTTGGAAATACTTTGTGCTTGTGTATGTTTGGAAATATTTTTAAAATGCCTAAGCATGTCAATTTTGTAATGATTCTCGTATCGTTGAGAATGTATACAAAATGTTCGTTTTGAAAATATTTGTGAAAGAAAGTGTTGTTTTGTGAAAAGATGTTTTGTTTTGAAAAGTTTGTGAGCAAGCGACTACGAGCATTCTACCTACTCAAAAAAGTCTTTGTTCTTTTCCTCCTCCTTTAGATAGTGCTAACCTACTATTAGTTAGTAAGAAGCCCTATCATTGGATGCGAGGGACAGGCGCGGGTCATCGTAAAGTCATAGAAGGCAACTTGTACGATTCTTTAGCAATTTTCATAAGGGACTGAGACGTTTACCAAAGGCAGCATCGAAGGGTCATCGAGGGACTACAATATTTTAACAGAGGGTCTTTGCTAAAGCATCCCACGTTTGAGGAACATGACTATTTTTTATTTGAGGCAACAAGTGAGGGTCACCCTAGAGGTGTGCGTGTGCAAAGTGTTTTGATTTCAAGTATTTGTCTTGATATTAGGTTTTCTAACATTTGTTTTAATGTCTTTCCATGCACGCCTAATTAATCTAGCAGTTAAATATATACAACTGCAGAAAATAAAAGTGCGGGAAATAATCTACGTTATTACATCGCTTCGGGGATGGGGAGTACAAACTATAATAAATGGGAAAGAAATCAATAAACCCTAATCATCTATTACAAACCATTGACTGTTTACAATATTGAAACATAATGCGAAAAAGTAAATGAGTGCGCGGAGATTAAAAAGGGGAAAGATGTTTAAAATAAACCTAAAATATTTCTAAGTGTTTAAGAAAATATTTTTGTTGTTTTTGTTTAGAAAAATATTTTTTAATGTGAAATAAAAATTAAATCTAATTCTAATTAATTTACAATTTAATTATTTAAAATAAAACAAAGTGTGATTAAATTAATTAATTTAATTAATAAAAAATTAACTTAACTAATTCAAAACCTAAAATCTAATTTTTTATGATTTTATGATTTTAGTTGATTAAAATAAAACTGATTAAAAAAAAGAAAATGTTAATTAAAACAAAAATAAAGAAAATTAAAATGGGCCTGCAAACCAGTAAAAAAGAGGGTGAGAAAGAAGAAGAAAATAGGCCCAAACTGGACAAAGCCTAGATCTGCGTTGGGTCTGATGCAGAGGGTCTTTGAGGGTTCATGGTGGAAACGCACATTTGAGGCATTTAGATCTAGCTTGATGAGATCTGATGGTCAAGGCTGGAGATGCATGGTGCGTGCATTGGATTGTATGGCATTGATCTGCAAGGCAAATGTTAGAAAATAAAATGTCGGAGGCAGGGATCGAACCCCTGCCCTGGCACACTAAAGCCTTACTCACACACATGCTTGCCACTGGGGTGGCTATTTCATCCGGTTATGAAACAACACCCAATAAATATATTATGAAATGAATTTTGAAAAAAAAAATACAAATGGCGCCATGGCCATCTTCTTCCTTATGACACATTTCCATGGCTAAACTCATATTTCTTCCATCCTCCATCAATTTGAAAAATGTAGAATACAAAATTGCTTAGAATTTCACCATGATTTCAACCATGTAACTTATTAAAGCTATCACTCAAAGATGAAAACGAATTTATAGAAAGTACAAATTAAAACCCTAACTGAATAATTCAATCAATGTATGAACATGGTTGATTTTAAGCAAAATTGAGGATTCAGATAGCTTTAGCAAGATGATATCTACATTTCTAATCACAAAAATGATGCTAAAGATGTTTATATGAGAGTATTCAATTTCGAAAAACTTACCTCTTGAAGCAAAATTCCAGAACACGTATGAATTCTTCTAGGTGCAAGATGATGATCCAAATAGCTTTCTTGGACTTCACTGAGTGTGTTCCAACCCCTAGCTTGCTTGGAAACTCGTTGAATTCTCCTCCCTACCTCGTTCTGCAGAACTCGGGTTTGAGAATGGAGGATGATGATGGAGGTGTTCCAGAAGTTGTTTGAGTGCTTAGACAACTTCTATAGGATGTATAGATGATGTTTGGATGATAAAAAGGGAAAATGCATGAGTGGATTGAGAGTTGGCTTCTTAAGGCTCAAGATATGAATTAATGGAGTTTTCTTGGTGATTATGAGTTTGAGAGTGTATGAAGGTTTAAAGGGCTTTTCAATTCGTGCTTTGGAGTGCAGATGAGCCTCCTATTTATAGGGAAAGCTCAGAGGTCATGAGATGGTTAGGTTTGTAAGTGATAGATTTTTGTTTTGGTTGAGATGGAACAACCAAGTTTGTGTGAAAATTATTGTTCTAATGCATAGTACAAAAGGGATCTGAAGTGCTTAGGAGATTTAGAAATTTTGATTCTTGCTTTAGTGCTTCAATGTGATTAGAGGAAGCAATGTATGGGCTCAAGGAGTTGACATTTTGATTAAAGTTATCTTTACAATAGTGGAAGTGTTAACTTTGTGCCAAAAATGGAATGATGCATTGGACAAAGCTTCTAATACTTGTGTAATGGATCAAGATTTCATGTAATCTTTTGATTATGGATAGATTTAGGAGTTTAGAGGCCTGAAAAATGATATTGTGTAGCATGGTCATGAGATTTGGTCATGAGGCTTTCAAAAGAATGCCCTATAGTTCAAGTTTGACATGCCATCTTCATATCTTCGAAACTTCTAGCTCAAGTATGATAAATTTGTGTTCTTAGACATTTTGGAAAGCTTTAATCAAGATCTACAACTTTCATGTTTTGAGTTTTTGCTGAATCATTTTTTATCTTAGTGAAAAATGGCCATAAAGTAGTGAGTTTGTTAAGAACAAAACACTTAGAAATTTTTCTAAGTGTTGGGTAAAAATATAAGAACTTCATGGGTCCATATCTCTTAATCCATGTACTTTTTTAGGATCATCCCACATTAACAAAGTTTTATAATTCATCAAACTTTAATGTGAAGCACCAATACAATTTACCCAATACAATTTACTTTCAATCTTCTGAGCTATTGACTGAGCAAACATGTGATACAAGACTTGAAACCTGACATAAGAATTATTGAGGACCTATGATGAACCATGAAAGTAATTTAAGACCCTTACAGCCCAATCTTCTTTGATAAGCATCAAACCCTAGTTGAAGACCCTTGCTTAGGAGGAGGTTTGACCAGTCAACTCTTGAGTGGCTTTGAGTATTTGAGATCTTTGTGAGCATGTTTTGAAGAAAATAGGAGGGGAAATTTTGGGTACAAAAGTAACCCCACTTTTAGTAATCCCCATTAGAGTCTCCAGTTCTGTAATACGATGGGAGAAATGACTTGTTTTGCGTTTTATCGCAAATGTGCGGATAGCAAGAGTCGCCACTGACTTTTCTTTTATCCAATAAGGAAAGGGTGAAAAAAACAGGAAAGACCTTGAGACTTTATTGAGTCTGGGGGGTAGGTTATGAAAAGGGAAGGTGTTAGCACCCTTTTCATTCGTAGTTATCTACGGGTTTTTAATCGTTAGCTCACTTTTTAAAAATGCTTTGTGCTTGTGTATTTGAAAATATTTTGAAAATTACAATAGTGAGGCAAACTTTTTAATGATTCTTGTATGGGTTTAGAATGCGTACAAAGTGTTTATTTGAAAATATTTTGAAAGTGTGACAGTGAGAAATGTTTTCATTTTGAAAAATGTGAGCAAGCGATTAAGAACTATCTACCTGCTCAAGGTCTTTCATATTATTTTCCTCCCCCTTTAGATAGTGTTATCCTACCATTAGTTAGTAGGAAGCCATATCATTCGATGTGAAGGGACAGGCGCGGGTCATCGTACAATTATAAAGTCAACTCATAGGGGGTGCTTTAGCAATTCGTAAGGGACTAGATCGTTTATCGAAGGCAGCATCGAAAGTTTCATCGAGGGACTACGATCTTTTTAATCGAGGTACAGTGCTAAAGCGTTCCCATGTTCGAGGGATATGACTGTTTTTTTCCGAAGGCAAAAGTGAGATTATCCTAGAGGTGCGCATGTGTGAGTGTATTCAATTCAGTTTATTTATCTTCATTAGGGTTTTGCTATCGCTTGTTTTTAGTCTTTCCATACAAGACCTAATTACTAACAATAATATAGTATAATAGAAAAGCAGTAAATGTGTGGATAGTAAATGTAGAAGGTAAACTCTAGACTATTACAACGCTTCGGGACAGTTACATAATAAAAATACGGAAAGTAAACCCTAATTACTATTACATCCCGGGAAACAGTTACAATAATGATGAAAAAAGGAAATGAAAATTCTAAGCTATTACAATTCACGGAAATAAAAGTAAGAATAAAAGAAAGGCAAAAAAAGAAGAAAAAATATTTTTGAGGGTTTTTTATGAAAAGGTTTTTTAATGATCAATTAAAAAACCCTAAAAATTCTAATTAATTTTAATTAAAAAATTAATGTTGTATTTTGATTAAATAGAAAGTGAGTAAATAAAAAAAAAGAGTTGGGTCTGAAGTAGTAAAGAAGGGGTGCGGATAGCAAAGAAAGTTCAAGCCTAATTAGTGTTAGCGCCTAATCCAGTGTGACGATCGAAAGGGGTGTATTACGGTTTGTGCATCTGGGAGTGTTAGATCTGGATCCGATGGCTGCAAGGCTGAGGGTGCCCAGTTGATGTACGAGGACACGCTACGTACGATCTGCCAAAATCAGAAAATTGTGAAAATGATCAAAGGCAGGGATCAAATGGCTGTGAAACTTGAGGGTGTCCGGTTGTTGTACAAGGACATGCTGCATATGACCTGCAAAAATCAAAACAATATGGAAATGACCAAAAGGCAGGGATTGAACCCACGCCTTGGTATACCAATTCCTTAATGCGCGCTTCCTTCCCACTGGGGTGGCTGTTTCATCCGGTCATTAAACTAGAGCAATTAATTATACAATAAACTTAATGGACTGGACCGAAGAAACGTCGGAACCCTAGCTCCAGTCGTCTTCTTCGGTGAGCTCGTTTTTCATTCCTGCTAATTAAACACAGTCAGTGATTCAATGGTACCCTACCCCCCTAATTCGGGCCCTGCGAATTCAATGGACGCGTTAGTTTTGGCCAGATCATGTTGTATTGTGAGATACGACAAAAATAACCTAAAATGGTGTAAACATCGCAAACCCTTGTCTGGTTGTTATGGGGGGCATACGATGGGTCTAACCTATGTGGTTATGCCTCAGGAGATCATTAGTGATGTTAGTATGCATTAAAACACAATAAAAATGAAAATATGAATTTCATGCACACAAAAAAAATTAGCGAGACATGCTCATGTGTTTCTAGCCTTCTGGATCGTTGCAAATGACCCAACCTTACCCTATGATCTTCCTAGAAGCAAATGGGACAACTAGTTTGTAGTGAAAGGGTTTGTAAACAGGGTTTCGAGTTGCCCTAGGTTTCTTTGAGAATTTGAAACTTTGGACCAGTATTTGAGGCAAGGGTTTTTGTATGTGTTTGTATGGAATGAGTGGGAATATATATGACAAATTAGGTCAAAGATATGGGCTTGGTCTTTGTGTAATAAAGGCCTATATTTTATCTTATTTATTTTTAAAATATTAATGAATAAATCAAAATAATTAAAATAAAAATAGGTCAAGAGGTGAATGAAAAATATTTGAGGTGTATAAGGAGTATAAAGCACGTTTGGACACTGAAACAATGGCCCAATAGCCCAAAATATCAAGTTTGCCCAATTTGAAATTTATGCATTTTCTCAAAATTTCTCAATTTGCATTGCCCATAACTCTCTTAATTTTCATCTTTTGAAGGTGATATTTTACTTTTTGTAAATTCCAAGGTGTCCTTTACAATCTATATGTTGATCACTTTTGAGTTTGAAGACTTTATCTTGATGTAAGTTTCCTTGACAAAAAGTATCTTTTTGTTGACTTTTGAAATGACCTGTAATGTATTGACTCATATCTCCCAAATGAAGCATTTTTGGACTTGAGCTTAGAGAGACATAGTTGTAGAGAATTGAATTTCCTTAAAAATTAGTTTTGGTTGGGGAAAAACTGATGAAGCATGTGAAAGTTATGCTTGGTCAAAATTCAATTAACTTCTCCTAAGAAAACCCTAATTTGGAAACTTTTGACTTTCGATGATTTTAGAGTTTTCCTTGAATAATCATGATCAATACTTAATCAAATGATAAATATGAGTTCTAAATGTTAACCAAAAATCTTGAAGTTTGGTTGTACATTGAACACAATTGCTTTTTATCCAATACATTTGATTTTCAGTCATCTGAGCTATTGACTGAGCAAACTTGTGATACAAGGCATGAAACTTGGTATGAGCATTCTTAAGGACATATAAGAGACCATGAATTCCATTTAAGACCTTAGAAACCCAAATCTCCTTGTGAAAAAAGAAACCCTAGCTGTAAGTCCATTGCTTAGGAGGGGAATTTTTCTGATCCATTCTTGAGCAACCTTGAGCATTTGAGAATCCTAGGAGAATGTCTTGAAGAAATGGGAGGGAAAATTTTGGGGTACAACATTCAGGGTTTTCCTCGATTCCTCGCTCTGCCAAGTAAAAAATGAGGAACTTGCTTGCCCAGATGCTGAAGGTGCATTTCTCCGGATTGAATCTCATCATGCATTTCCTTGCCTGGTTGAAAACTATCTTCAAGTGTAGCGTATGTTCGGACTCCCCTTGGGATTTCACGATCATATCGTCCATGTATAATTTGAGCATGTCTCTAATTTCACCTTGGAAGACCATGTTCAGCATCCGCTAATACGTAATGCTGGCGTTTTTTAGGCCGAATGGCATTACATTATAGTAGTAATTACTCGACTCAGTCATGAAGGTCGTGTATTTTTTGTCCGTTATGACCATGGGTATTTGATTGCATCTCGAATACGCGTCCATAGAAGAGATTAATTTAAAATCGGACGAGTTGTCGACCAACCTATCTATGTTAGGTAACGGGTATGCATCTTTGGGGAATGTCATATTAAGATCGGTGTAATCAATGCATATTCTCCACTTTCCATTTGATTTCTTAACAAGTACAACATTTGACAGCCAGGTTGAGTACTGGGCTTCAGAAATAAAATTTGCTTCTAAGAGGTCTTTTACAGCTTTTTCAACAGCCTCTGTTTTCTCGGAAGACTGCCTACGCCTACATTGTAATATGGCCATAGCAGAGGGATCTATGGTCAGCTGGTGGAATACAACCTCAGGGTCTAGTATGGGCATCTCGATTGTGCTCCACACGAACATATCTGCCTTTTCCCTCAGGCAGACTTTCATTTGGTTCCTCGCCAGGTCAGGGAGGCCAGTGTCGATCTTTACTCTTTTGTTTGTGAAATTCTAGTATGGAGGAATTCATATGTCCTATAAGGATGTCGAGACATCTGATTTGAAATAAACAAATAGGCAAGGTATAGCAATATAAAAGTGGTACTGAAAAGCATAAACAACACACAAAATTTTTAACCCAGTTCGGAACAACCTTCCTACTCTGGGGGCATACCCAGCCAGGGACAAATCCATTCAAATAGTATAAATTCATAGAACCTACAGCAAACCTCTAGATTATGTTAATAACTTAATCACTACCCTTTCTAGATTTCTACCTAATACTCACCTAGATATGAGGCCCTCCTCAATCCCTCTTCAATCACAGACAACAATTGGATCAACACAATCATGAACAAAAGAGGAAGGCACACTTCCATGACAATTCTCTAGCCAAGACTATTGACTAAGAATACAACTTAGAGTTTCTTCAAAGCTTCCTCCAAGAACAATACTCAACTCATTACTTCACAAATTTTGATTGAGAACAACATTGACCATCTCACAACCCGAGCGATTCACTTACACCAACTCTCTTAGAGAGCGGAAAAAAGACAAAGCCCTAGAATTATACATCTTGAACCTATGCCTTTCCTAGGTTACAAACACTTCTATTTATAACCTATACCCAACTGGATTTGGGCCTTCAAACTACAATATATCAGTTGTAACAAACAACAGTAACTTCTGCTACAAACAAGGTCTTCAATCAAATCTTCCTAAATTATCTCCAAACATAGAAACTGTATATTCTTCAATATTTTGATTGATTCTTCTTGACCTTTAAGTCAGCGCCCTATAATGTTGCATAATACTTCCAAAAATATTTTCCATCAATTAAATCATAACAAAATCTAAATGTCCACTTCAGCTCAGGTGCGATGTCGTATGCTCCTTCATAAGACATTTTATCTGACATGTTGTTCCAGATGTTGAAACTCTTAAACTCAACATGTACTAACATAATATAGGACTTCTTGCTCAACTTGTTCCTGTTATCAAGTTAATATATCCTATTTAATATATTGATGTATTATTTGTTTTACAAAAATTAATGCCAATCCTTAAAACTAGAGAACTTATAGTCTGGGTCATTGTCGATGAGGATGACTTCAAACTCGCCGTCCAGGATAGGGCGCATCGAATAGGGAGGATCCTCACCATATTTTGGTGTTGTCAGTCGTGCTTCCCTCTCCTTCTTCTTCTTCTACATCTTCAGATCATCTTTGGTGAAGTGGCTGTCGAGGTCGATTGAGTCGATGCAAGGAATGAGTTTTGGGTCTTCCAAGCTGCTGAGACGAGCAGGCTTGTCGACGGTCATGGATGATATATTGATGGAGTTCTTCCCCTTTAAGTATACTTCAAAGCGTCTTCTTGCGACTTTGAAGTCCTCTTAAAGGGTGGCGATAAGGCCCTTGGGGTGTAGTACTTCATCTTTAGGTGAACCGTTGAGGGAACTATGATCAGTTGGGCCAAAGTTGGTCTTCCTAGGATGAACTAGTATAGAGATGGGTAATCTATCACCATAAATTGAGTTTTAACTTCTCTGGAGGTCTTGGCTTCCCCGAAGGTGGAAATCAGCTCGACATAGCTTTAGGGCCTTGTGGTCGCGTTATTGAAGCCCTGTAGATCAGATCCCACTTAGGGTGTCAAGTGTGTTTCGCCCCGTTGTAGAGTTCTGAACAAGTGGGAATACATTATATCAACCAAGCTTCTTTGGTTGACCAAAATGCAGGGCACGTTGAAGTTTTCCATTCGTGCTATCACGAGCAGGGGAATGCTAGAACTGAGGGAGCCACCAGGAAGCTCTTCTTGATAGAAATTTATGGGGTTTGAGCTTCCCCAAAATATCTCGAGGGTAGCGCTCTGGCTCGAGCTTGCATTTATAAGTTCCTCGAACTTCTGCTTTACTGAACCCACAGTGAAGTTGTTGAATCCTTCGCCGAATATGACCATGGAGGAGGGAAAGGACTCTCATGGGCTGTGTGTGGCACTGTTAAGGGGAAAATTTTAGTCCTCAAGAACGAAGAAGTCCTCAGGACAGGATATGCTTATGGCGAGCTAGAGGTTGGCATCGTCAGAAGATGGATTTTCCTCATCGACCCTCTTTGCTTCCCGGGCCTTTTTCCGAGGAGCTTCCCTTTTCTGGTATTGCTTCAAATGCCCATCCTTGATGAGGATCTCAATTGTATCCTTGATGTGGATGCAATCTTCCGTAACGTTCTCGTGACTTTTGTGGAAATGATAGTACTTGGTTTTGTCCATGTTGGGCTTCAGGGGAATTTGTTTTGGGAAGCAGACTTTGGCCTGGAGGAATTTTGAGTTCGTGCACTCGGATAAATGAGAGGCGATCAAAGAGGTGTATTCGTAGAAACGGCCAACGGGTCATCTATGTTCTTGGGGCTCACGGGGCTTATCCTCCCTTATTTTCTTAACTCTTCAGCGAGGTATTTGGTCCTCCTGCCTAGAAACTCGGGCACTCTCATATCGCCGCGAATCCTGGGCAGTGTTGGCAGCCTCCTTTTCCTCATATCAGATGTAAGCTTGGCCTTTGAAGAGGTGGGTCTGCAGTGAAGCGGGTGTCTCGATGCCAACTGCATTGGCGAAGTCGTTGGTGGCGCGCAGACCTTGCTCAAGTAAGTACTTCATCATGTCATCAATGGCGGAGACCTATGTAACACCCCAAAAATAATTATATTATTTATTTAATTATTTGATTAATTTATCTTGAGTATTTGTGACTTAACTGTGATGTTTATATGATGTATAGATGATCATGATGCTTGATATGATGTTTTGTGGGGGGTATGATGGGGTGGTAGGAATTAAGAAGGTATAAAGTATTTTAGAATAATTTAGATAATTAGAATAGTTAATTGGAATTATTTTAATTAGTTAAATAAATTAATAATAAGAGGTAGAAACTAGGAGGCCAAAGTGGTAAATTGTGAATGGATTAGTGAGGGTAAGATGAGAAAACCATAGAAAGGGTCCAAAGGTTAAACTAGGGAAAAAGAGTATCAGTGTTTATTATGTGCAATCGTGAAAAGAGAAGGACGTTGTGAAGAGAGCTAGGGCATGGAAGAACTCAGAGGGATTTGAGAGAATGCGGAGATAAATCAATTTCTAGGAGAAATATAAGGTAAGGGGGTTTATCGTTGTTATTATAATTGATCTAAGGTTTAGATAATTGTAGGTTGTGTTAGGGTTTTGGGAAGATGATGTTAATATGATGTTTTGATGAAAATTGGTGAAATTATGATGTTTCCTTGCAAAGAATTGATGCATGATAATCTGTGTTGTCGTTATGTGATGAAAATAAGTGAATCTATGATGAATTAAGACATGTACTGTGGAGATATCGTGTAGAAATTGGGATTGTGTAGTGCAGAAATCGCAATAGGGAAGTCATGTTCAAGTTACAGTGTCGGGCGGTGGATGTGTGTCGCTGGGAAATGGAGCCTCTCTCCAGCAACGCCGGGCGAGTAAGAAGCGATGGGATGGGGTGGAAAACATAGCGCCTGGATTTTGTATGGAGGGTGGTTTGTTGCTGGAGTATTGTCGGGCGACGCAAAGGCGAGAGAAGCAGCGCCGAGTGAGCAAGATGCAGCGTCGGGTGGTACATACTTAAAAGGAAAAAGGGTGTTGTCCCTCCTTCATCATCGAGCGAGCCTCGAGCAAGAATCCTTCTTCTTTGGGAGAGCACCAGGAGATGGACAGTTGTAGTATTTTAGAAGTGTCATAACTTGAGTTTCAGGATTCCGATTGATGTGTCGTTCAAAGTGTTAGAAAGATAACGTGATGAACTATACCTTGGTGGAATAGGAAGAGTCATATGATGTATTTGTCCACTACCTGTGCTTTGATAAATAAGATGATTCAGTGATTGTTTTAGTATGGCGAATGTGTATACAATGAATTGTTGATGCTATAATGATGTTGTTTCGTGTTATGAAGTATGTGATAATATTATGATGAATATATGAATGATGATGCATTTTGACTAGCAGTGGTCATTTGGTTATCAAGATGTTTCACATCATGCATTCATGGCATAAGTTAGGGTGTAGCCCAGTGATGGTTGTAGGATATTGTTCCAGTGAGTTTTATAGGACGAATAGTCCAATGATTGTCTCAATCTCATAGTGTGGAATGGGTTCAATTTGTGATGTGCTCTAGTTCCAAGCGGTAATCGATCCTATTGGTGGGGATCTTTGTAGAAAACAATGACGGTGTTATCAATGTAGTTTTGGTACTACATGCATGAATCTAAAGAAATTGCATTGCATTATATGTGGCATTGCATGATGATTTGATTGATTGATATTTTCTGGATGCTTGTTTGTGATAATTTCTAATTGATGGCATTACCATGTGTCTAATGCGTATTATGATTATTGAAGGTGTGAGTATGACATGAGGCTTTGATGGTGTGTTTCTTTGGTGTTGTATCATAACTACTATATTTACTCCTTTTGTCTTTTATAATGATTATGATTTACTCACCTTTGCTGCTTGGAAATGTTGCCTCTATATGTGGGTAACTTGCAGGTAATCAAGAATAGTCATTGTTGTACCCCAAAATTTGCCCTCCCATATTCTTCAAGATTTGCAAAGAGCATACTTCAAAATCTCCCCAAAAATTGCACAGTCAAAAACCCTAATGGCTCAACAGTCAACTGCAGGGGTAAAATGGTCATTTGACAGTCAAAAGTTCAAATTTTTTGTCAACATCTCATTTTGAAGCCATAAACATCATTTGATCAATTCTTGATCATGATTTTCAAGGCATGGCTCAAAAAGTCTCAAGATGCAAAAGTTTCCATATTTGGACAGTTGAAAAAGTCAACTGTAACTTGACCAAGGCATAACTTCCACATGGTTTATCAGAAAAATTCCATCCAAAGCTCATTTTGAAGAGAAAGACATTTCCTACAACTCCTCTTCACACTTCAAGTCCAAGAAATGCTCTCACAAAAAGTTATCAATTTCAACATTATAGGTCATTTTCAAAAGTCAACAAAAAGGGACTTTAAGTCAAAGGCCATAACTTGAGATTGGTAAATCAAAATGACATGGGACCAATGGCATTGGTTAGAGAACTTCAAGACCTTTCCAAAATGTCCAAGAACATGATCAAAGCTTAAAAATTGAGCAAGATATGCCTTGTGGAAGTTGGGAAATTTTTGGGAATTTTGAAAAGTCAACTTTACTTCAAATGCCTTAAATTTGCTAATGGGCCACATTTTCTTCCAAGATTCATCATCCAAAGCATATGCACGACCATTTGGCCCAAAGGGGATTTATTCATCATTTTTATTTATTTATTTGAATTTTTAATTACTATTAATTCATTTAATAAAATAAAATATGGGAAAAATACTCATCCATGCTTTTTAAATCTTTTTGTGCATGGAATGCCTTCAAGATTTCGTGCCCTATCTAATATGGAAAGAATCAAGGTGATTTTATCATGATTGGCACCAAAAGCACATGAAAAGATTGAAAAAATATACCATTAAAATCCAATATTTGATTCATGATTACAAGGATTTGTGGACTCAAATTTCAACCCTAATCTGATCCCATACATATACTGATCAAAACCTAATGCTAAGGACCTGAATGTTGCGCCTCACATCAAGAACAAAGTTTGTATTTTTGTCCAAAATTTCAAAAACTGAAAACGGCTTTAGAGTTGGTTTCAAAGCAAAATACCAATTGCAATAGCTTGCCAAGGCTTCACTGAACCTAACTGCGTTCTTTTACAATCCTCACGCACCCAGAATTGGTACATGGCAGTCAAATTGTTTCATCTTTTTTGCATAATCGTATTTCATCATTCATGCCATAATTTTGAGTTCTAATGCTTGTTTTGTACTAGTATTATCACTCTGAAGCTAACCATACTGTTTAATTGAGTTTTTGTTGCCTATACGCGAAATCACCATTGAAGCTTGCTAGGGTTACAAAACTGTAAAATTGGGGCTTTACGTTTAAGGAAAAATCAGGCAACAAGACTTGTACCGTTCGAACCAGGAGCTCATACGAATCCAATGCCCTAGTCGTGCTCAATTTATCATGGGCCAATTCCTAATCGCTATTATTCTGTTCATCATTTAGTGGGGGTTTAAAACCCCCGCTATCTCTTTTTATTTTTTCAGGCAATTGAAGAAGAAGACAGACGTGTCCATGGCTTACAGGCGCATTTGAATTTCGCGCGAAATATCCCACTAACCCTTGTTTTATCTTATATTGATTATTTATCATATTATATACAAAGTGCGTTAACAGCTCCATTGGTCAGGCGTTGCATTGGTAAACTCTGGGACCTGGGTTCGATTCCCAGGTTCCCTCACTTTCTTCATATATTTTGTTTCATCATAATCTCATGCAGTTTCAAGCCTAAGAGTTCACCATACACCCATAATCCAAACGTGCCACATGGCCACTGAGGGCAATCCAAAGGTCATGATTTGAGGGACACCATGGGCACCAGTCAATGCATACGCATGTTCCCAGGAAAGTCAACTGAAGGCCTTAAACATTGGGCCAGAATTACTGAATCATACCTCCAAATGGGCCTACAAACCCCCCATGTTTGCATTCTTTTCTCTATTTCTTTTATTCTTTTCTATTAGTTATTTTAATTCTTTTCTCTATTTTATTTAATTCCATAAAATTGATCTTTTAAACATAAAAATGCCAAAAAATCAAAAAAGACAAAAACAAAAATATATTTTATTTTAATATCTTTGTAAATAAATTGTATCAATTAATTTAGTTTTTAAATTCTAGGATTAATTTTAACATTTTCTTAATAAACTTAAAAAAATTTGTAGAATTAGGTCTTAATCACTTTTTATCCTTTTTCTTTTCTTTTACCATTATTAATAATTGATTATTATTTTTGTAAATAAAAATTGTATTAAATAATTGGGTTAATTCTAGGCTTAACTTTAACATTTTTTCTTAATAAATTAAAAATAGCTAGAACTAGGTTTTAAATTCCATTAATTCTTATTAAAAATCCATAAATACAAAAAACTCCAAAAAATCTTTTCTTTTTATTTTAATTTAATTAATTTGTTAATCGTAATTTAATTTCATTAAAAAGGGTCCAACGCCCTCGCTTTCGATTATCAGTTCGTTTCACGCATTTATTTCCTTTCTTATAATATTCATGTAATTCTCCCAAAGCCATGTAAATCAGACATTTATATTTCTCGCACTTTATTTTATTTTTAAATCGGGTCCTGGATTAAATTTGGCGATGTGGACCCGCGCCTTTGTAATAGCGTAGGATTTTTATGTTCCCGCAACTTTTAATTGTTAACTATCGCATGAAAGAATGAATGCTCAAAATAAAAACAAAAGCGTAGATCACCAATACATGACAAGACAAAAATATCTGAAAACGACACACAAATCACACACCACCCCTAGGGTACGCCTCGCTGTTGCCTTGCCCCTCGAAAGGTGATCGTCGAGTAGAGGACGTCTTAGTAAGTCCTCATAATCCAGGAACCTGGCATGAGGGTAGCTTCTAAGGTGTCTTCCTATTGCTCCGGTGATCACCATGTCCCGAACCTTCGAATTGACCCGAACACCTCCAACGGTGGTGCTACCTACCTCTCAATGGTGGGATGGCACTACTTTAAAGGACATTTACACAGACGAATTCCTTAGGGTAGGTAGACGACTCTAAATACTTGCTCTAATTTCAAAAACAAATCAAAAATACTTTTCACACCGACACTTTTCAAAAGCTTTCGAAAGCAACTTTTCAAACACTCTTGAGGACCGATACAAGAGTCGAACTGGAATTTTCAAAGAAACTTTTTAAAACCCACAGTTGAGAAGCAAACAAACCATTTTGAAAACACAATGAGCAAGTATCTAAGAGCCCATGGATAACCATGGATAGAAAGGGTGCTAACACCTTCCCTTTCTATAACCTACCTCCCGAACCGAGAGCAATCTCTATAAGGAATTTTTCTGTGCTTTTGTCCTTTCCATTTGGAGAAAATAAAAGACGGTGACGACTCTTGCTTCCGCGACATTTCGCGAACCAGTGTTAAACAGTCAGTTCCAGATCCACCGATCACAGAACTGGAGACTCTGCTGGGGAATACTAATAAAGTGAGGTGTACCTTAGGATAGTTCATAACTGTGTTTTCAATTGTATTGACTTGTTTGCTTTAAATTATGGGACTATCTTGGGAGTTCTATAGATCCTAACCCGGATCTGGGGATACCTTCTTAGAAAGTAGCAACAAGGCTGTGAGGGAACTGTGCAGGGTATACCGACATGGTTGAAACAGTCTGCTACGTTGATGTGGCACTTTGGTGTGTACCGGTAACCCTTGAGTTCAGTCAAGGAGAGTACGGGGCCTCCGTGTGGTGTCGTGAAGCATCAACAGACCTTAGGAACCTTAATTGAACTATCTTGGCCTCTTTAGGGTAGTGAGATAACTGACTTTGGTGCAGTCCGAGGTTGGTTAATACTCGATACTACACTCAATTGAGGGTTGCTTTCCTGGAATATTTCGGTCGCCAGTTCAGTGGCTAAATCGAAACGATGAACAATGAAAGCAATCCGGTGATATTGGGACCCTTAGAACCCAGTTACTTCTAATAGGACAGGTTGAGCCCACCAACTTCAAAAGGGTAATACCCAGACCTCATGCTGGCCTAAACTCTAAGGGTTTCTCTTGTGTGAGTTGTTTGCCTTCCAACTTGACTACTTGCAAGCTTGTTATCTAACACTTGAGTTTCTTGCAGGTTTTGTTTATAGTCCTTAATTGGGACTCATAACAGGGTGTACTAAGTTTCTTGCAGGTTTTGGTTTACAGTCCTTAATTGGGACTCATGACAGAGTTACTCACATTACCCCATGCATACCATAACATCATACCATTGCATACATCCTAACCCATTTCAAGGATCTCAAGGGCTTGTGATGCAGGTCATGGCGAATCAACTATCCCAGCAAGGGGCAAAGAGGATTTATTTTCCTCTAAACAGAGTTGTCAGGGGCTATGACCCACTGGATATGGTGAGCTTTGACACTTGAAGAAGGTTCCCCGAGCCAAGATTGTCAGGGGCTATGACCCACTTGATATGGTGAGCCTTGATTCTTGAAGAAGGACTCTCAACAACATGCAGTTCCTTCAATCAAGCTACCGGACGCAAATTCTAACAAATTTTCTTGTTTGTCCCGCGAGGTCCTTGAAAACATTACATGCATGTCATACACATCATTGCATAACAGGTATCCTTGTTGCAGGTCACTTACCCATCTGCGCTGTTTATTTCAGCAATGGCTTTCCAACAAGATAACCAGGACCTTCTTGCTCAAGAGACTCGGTTCGGGGAAATCCTCCTGAATCTATCCAAGGGGAAGGAGGAGCTGAGAACACTCCTCATGGAGACTTTGGTCAGGAACAGCGCTGAGGACGAACGACTGAAACATCTGCAAGCTGAAGTGGATGCATTGAAAACCCAGATGCTGGGGCAGGTGACTATCATTCAAGGCTTAGCTCAAAGACAGGAAGAGCTCGGAGTTCTCATCAACCAACTGCTTCAGGATAACCAACTGGGGAAAACATCTAAGGGCAAAGAGCCAATCATCATTCAACCACCTTTGAGACAAGGAGATAAGGGGAGAGCTCCTCAAATGGCTCCAGTGTCACAAACTCAGCAGCAACTTCACCAGCTTCAGCCAAACAAGCCCAGGAGGCAATTCACCCAGCTTAACATGTCGCTGTTTTAAGCTTTACAACGCCTGTTGAGGTTGAACCTGATCACATTAAGGGCTCATCCCCGGAACCCCAACACAGCATCTCCTATCTATGATCCCAACAAAAGGTGTGCCTACCACTCTGCCAGTCCAGGACATGATACAAATGAGTGTTGGGCTCTGAAGAACAAAATCCAAGACCTGATTGATGAAGGAGCATTGGAGTTCACACAAGATGGACAGGCTGAGTTTTTCTACCATCCCTCCAAGGCTCACCATTTGAAGTGACAAGCCCTGAGATGAAAAGACTTTTGTTCATTAGGATTATCAAGTTGTAATTTTCTATTGGTCAAACATTTACTCATGTTAAACGTTTTTATTTCATTAATGCATCGCATATGTCTGTTTTGAAGCAATATATTCGTATTCACTATATGCAAATTATTTTCATATTTTTTCTGATGATCAACGCTCGATTAATAATTCTAAGCCTCTTGAGGGAGGACGACGAAAACGATACCATAATCTACAGTATGCTTTTGAACAGACCCCGCTGATGAGGTACAGGCATTGTTTCAATCCCCAAACACTGGAGTTATAAGGAAGATAATCCCTCGTCAACCCCCTCTGAGCCAAAGAAGCAGGAGTTTTTCTTTTCGAAAATTAAAACCCTTAATCATAACCTGGGGCAGGGTAGTTCTCTCAGTTGATCCAAGTGCATAACAAATGGCACCGAAGAGGTCCTTACAAAACAAAGAAAGACAGTGATGGTTCCGAATAATCAGTAAAGAAAGGCAGTCATTATCTTTCAAAATAAAAACCCAATAAGTCAAAACCTATGAAGGGGACTTACAAAACTGGGGCATCCCGCTGACTGTAATCACAAAAGAAACAGTTCAGGCAAAAAATTTAGGGATAGCAATATCAAAAAGAAAGAGGTCATACAAACCCTCAACAATAACACACAAAAAATGATGACTGCCTATTCAGAATAAATCATCAATATCTGAACCATCACTGGTATATCAGGACAAAGACTCGAACAAGGTCTGACGCACGATCAACTGAGTTTAGGTTTGAAGAACATCACGAAGAGCGGGTGGGTACAAATAATTTAAGCCTTTATCCTTTGTTTCTTAAACCATGAACCAGGCCACGTTATAACCCTTAAAAGTCCTAGCTGAAGCATGGGTTAGTTCGAAAGCATACTGTTACGAAAGGTATCCTGACTCCTTAAGGCTCGCAATAAAATAACGAGTTGACATCACGTTTTACAAACATTCACTTGTTTTATGAAAAGGAATGCATTTTCAAAATCTTCAAGACAGACATGAGCTTTGCATCTTTGATATAACATTGTTTGCATATGACTTTTTGTTTGAGCAGCAGGGAAATTCGCATGATGAATGCCTAATGAACAGAAGCACTTCCAATCAAGGGGCAGGTATGACTATTGTCCATCATCTGGGGCAATTGAGTCAAGATTCGGAGAATCTCTCAAAGGCCAAGTAGCCTGGGGCAAATCTCTGCCTAAGTCACTTAGGGCATTGGATAGGAATCCCAGCAACAAATCTTGCACGATCAGACACCTTCTGGGGGCATGACAAAACACTTCTAACAGGGGCAACTCCCTGCATTCTAAGAGCATGAACATAGTCGAAAGAATACTATGCAAAATCAAAGACCCGCTAGGTTGACGTACCTAGGCAAAAATAAGGGCTTCCCGGTGAACCAAAAGGGTTCGGGCAAAAATAAGGGATGAAAATGAAAAATCTGTACACTCGGCAAGTCGAAAACCTGAAAAGGCGGCTTGGGCAAAAATGGGTATCCCGGTGGACTGAAAACCCGAAAGGGTGGTCCAGGCAAAAGTTAGGGATCAAAAGCGTACGACTATGTCGTATCACCTTGTCACCTGCCTATCAGAAGGAGGTTTGTCCATCAACAACTATCAGCACCTCATGGGTCTTCCTCTCCCACCTCAGAAACAGGGGTAATAAGGAGCAATCTAAGCGATCTAATTGTTCTACCCACCAAGGTATCAAGGTAGGTTCGGCTGAAGAACACAACCAGTACATCTTAATTCCCCAGAGAGTGCGTCAGCAAGTCAGTACACTCTTCCCAAGCAAAGCTATTATCAACCTCAAGGAAATTGGGTAACCCCCAGCAGTATATATGCATTCTTAATAAGCATCCCCGACAATCTTGGTCTAAAGATTGTTCCCCGGCGGTATATCAAACATTCAGTGGAGTCACTTCCCTGATACAGTTCAAAACTTCCCCAGGAGAGTCCAACCCAATTTCCCCAGGAAAGTTAGAATCCATCTCCCCAAACAGTAAGCTTATCCCCAGTAGATTCTGGAAGCTTATCCCCTACAGAGCATGAACGCGTCCCCCGGCTTCATTCAAAGGTTATTTCCCCACCAGGATATAACTGGGTTATCCTCAGCCAAAAGCCATGAGAATATCGTCCTCGGTAAAGTCTTCTTATCCCCAGCGAAGTCTATTAATACTTCCAACATAACAACGGTATCCCCAGCGAAGTTACCATCAACATTTCAGCAAAGTACTTCTCTCCCCACAGAGTATTGTTCCCCAGCAAGATCGTTAGAGTACTTTTTTCCCCGCAGAGTAATCCATTCGCCAAGCTTATTCCCCAACAGAGTTATCTTCTCCTACCGGTATTCTTGCAACTATCATCCCCAGCGGAAGCAAAAATCTATTCTCCAACATCAGCCCAGGAGTGACTTCCCGGCACCCGTCAAGGATTTATTTTCCTAAGACGAAAACATACATTCATAAACATCACATATATCATTATAGCATGCATATACGCATCATATCTTACAAATCTCATTTATGTTGAGAACATCATTGCTTGATCCATATCATGCATTGCATATGACTGACCTTTACCTTTCAGGAAAGATCCAGTTAAGTTCTCAGCTATATTTCAAGACCTTGACCGGTTCAGTTAAATCGCCCCTAAGATTTTCCTGTTTCTTATCCAGTCAAAGGCCTTCTCTGGTTCAGTCAGATCGACACTAAGATCTCCCTGTTTCTTATCCAGTTGAAGATTTCAAGACCTAGACCGGTTCAGTTAAATCGACCCTAAGATTTTACTGTTTCTTATCCACTCAAAGGCCTTCTCTGGTTCAGTCAGATCGACCCTAAGATCTCCCTGTTTCTTATCCAGTTGAAGATTTCAAGACCTAGACCGGTTCAGTTAAATCGACCCTAAGATTTTACTGTTTCTTATCCAGTCAAAGGCCTTCTCTGGTTCAGTCAGATCGACCCTAAGATCTCCCTGTTTCTTATCCAGTTGAAGATTTCAAGACCTAGACCGGTTCAGTTAAATCGACCCTAAGATTTTTCTGTTTCTTATCCAGTCAAAGGCCTTCTCTGGTTCAGTCAGATCGACCCTAAGATCTCCCTGTTTCTTATCCAGTTGAAGATTTCAAGACCTAGACCGGTTCAGTTAAATCGACCCTAAGATTTTCCTGTTTCTTATCCAGTCAAAGGCCTTCTCTGGTTCAGTCAGATCGACCCTAAGATCTCCCTGTTTCTTATCCAGTTGAAGATTTCAAGACCTTGTCCGGTTCAGTTAAATCGGCCCTAAGATTTTTCTGTTTCTTATCCAGTCAAAGGCCTTTTCTGGTTCAGTCAGATCGACCCTAAGATCTCCCTGTTTCTTATCCAGTTGAAGATTTCAAGACCTTGTCCGGTTCAGTTAAATCGACCCTAAGATTTTTCTGTTTCTTATCTAGTCAAAGGCCTTCTCTAGTCCAGTTAAATCGATCCCTAAAAGATTTTCCTGATAAAGACTCATTAGAAGACATCCAAGATTCTCTCAGCGTTACTGTTGAGGTTGAAGTCGCCCAAGATTCTCTCAGCATTCCTGTTGAGGTAGTAATCATCCAAGGTTCTCTCACCGTTCCTGTTGAGGTAGTAACTATCCCTGGTTCATTCATCACCGTTTGAAGCTCCAGACCCAATTCTTGTAACCAGTCAGGACGCATCTACACAAAGAGTTTGAAGACCATCTCCTGTAACAGGTCAGGTAATCATTTTTCTTTTTCAGGTACGCAAGCTCTCGCTAAGGAATCTCTTACGCGATCAACATCCAGATGGCATCTATAAGCCCATCCACCTACCCATCATCTCTTAGCATGGCATCTATAAGCCCATCATCCTATCCATCTCCAAATGGCACCTATAATCCCATTCCCACCAGCACACTACTATGTGAGCGCAAATTTCTGGGCACTCTAGTGTTCAATCATCTTCCACCTTCGGATTACGAAAGGCACGTCAGCCAATCTGCATCCTCAGGTCTAAGAAGATTGAACAGGGGCAACTGTTGTACCCCAAAATTTGCCCTCCCATATTCTTCAAGATTTGCAAAGAGCATACTTCAAAATCTCCCCAAAAATTGCACAGTCAAAAACCCTAATGGCTCAACAGTCAACTACAGAGGTAAAATGGTCATTTGACAGTCAAAAGTTCAAATTTTTGGTCAACATCTCATTTTGAAGCCATAAACATCATTTGATCAATTCTTGATCATGATTTTCAAGGCATGGCTCAAAAAGTCTCAAGATGCAAAAGTTTCCATATTTGGACAGTTGAAAAAGTCAACTGTAACTTGACCAAGGCATCATTTCCACATGGTTTATCAGAAAAATTCCATCCAAAGCTCGTTTTGAAGAGAAAGACATTTCCTACAACTCCTCTTCACACTTCAAGTCCAAGAAATGCTCTCACAAAAAGTTATCAATTTCAACATTATAGGTCATTTTCAAAAGTCAACAAAAAGGGACTTTAAGTCAAAGGCCATAACTTGAGATTGGTAAATCAAAATGACATGGGACCAAAGGCATTGGTTAGAGGACTTCAAGACCTTTCCAAAATGTCCAAGAACATGATCAAAGCTTAAAAATTGAGCAAGATATGCCTTGTGGAAGTTGGGAAATTTTTGGGAATTTTGAAAAGTCAACTTTACTTCAAATGCCTTAAATTTGCTAATGGGCCACATTTTCTTCCAAGATTCATCATCCAAAGCATATGCACGACCATTTGGCCCAAAGGGGATTTATTCATCATTTTTATTTATTTATTTGAATTTTTAATTACTATTAATTCATTTAATAAAATAAAATATGGGAAAAATACTCATCCATGCTTTTTAAATCTTTTTGTGCATGGAATGCCTTCAAGATTTCGTGCCCTATCTAATATGGAAAGAATCAAGGTGATTTTATCATGATTGGCACCAAAAGCACATGAAAATATTGAAAAAATATACCATTAAAATCCAATATTTGATTCATGATTACAAGGATTTGTGGACTCAAATTTCAACCCTAATCTGATCCCATACATATACTGATCAAAACCTAATGCTAAGGACCTGAATGCTGCGCCTCACATCAAGAACAAAGTTTGTATTTTTGTCCAAAATTTCAAAAACTGAAAACGGCTTTAGAGTTGGTTTCAAAGCAAAATACCAATTGCAATAGCTTGCCAAGGCTTCACTGAACCTAACCGCATTCTTTTACAATCCTCACGCACCCAGAATTGGTACATGGCAGTCAAACTGTTTCATCTTTTTTGCATAATCGTATTTCATCATTCATGCCATAATTTTGAGTTCTAATGCTTGTTTTGTACTAGTCTTATCACTCTGAAGCTAACCATACTATTTAATTGAGTTTTTCTTGCCTATACGCGAAATCACCATTGAAGCTTGCTAGGGTTACAAAACTGTAAAATTGGGGCTTTACGTTTAAGGAAAAATCAGGCAACAAGACTTGTACCGTTCGAACCAGGAGCTTCATACGAATCCAATGCCCTAGTCGCGCTCAATTTATCATGGGCCAATTCCTAATCGCTATTATTCTGTTCATCATTTAGTGGGGGTTTAAAACCCCCGCTATCTCTTTTTATTTTTTCAGGCAATTGAAGAAGAAGACAGACGTGTCCATGGCTTACAGGCGCATTTGAATTTCGCGCGAAATATCCCACTAACCCTTGTTTTATCTTATATTGATTATTTGTAATATTATATACAAAGTGTGTTAACAGCTCCATTGGTCAGGCGTTGCATTGGTAAACTCTGGGACCTGGGTTCGATTCCCAGGTCCCCTCACTTTCTTCATATATTTTGTTTCAGCATAATCTCATGCAGTTTCAAGCCTAAGAGTTCACCATACACCCATAATCCAAACGTGCCACATGGCCACTAAGGGCAATCCAAAGGTCATGATTTGAGGGACACCATGGGCACCAGTCAATGCATACGCATGTTCCTAGGAAAGTCAACTGAAGGCCTTAAACATTGGGCCAGAATTACTGAATCATACCTCCAAATGGGCCTACAAACCCCCCATGTTTGCATTCTTTTCTCTATTTCTTTTATTCTTTTCTATTAGTTATTTTAATTATTTTCTCTATTTTATTTAATTCCATAAAATTGATCTTTTAAACATAAAAATGTCAAAAAATCAGAAAAGACAAAAACAAAAATATATTTTATTTTAATATCTTTGTAAATAAATTATATCAATTAATTTAGTTTTTAAATTCTAGGATTAATTTTAACATTTTCTTAATAAACTTAAAAAAATTTGTAGAATTAGGTCTTAATCACTTTTTATCCTTTTTCTTTTCTTTTACCATTATTAATAATTGATTATTATTTTTGTAAATAAAAATTGTATTAAATAATTGGGTTAATTCTAGGTTTAACTTTAACATTTTTTCTTAATAAATTAAAAATAGCTAGAACTAGGTTTTAAATTCCATTAATTCTTATTAAAAATCCATAAATACAAAAAACTCCAAAAAATCTTTTCTTTTTATTTTAATTTAATTAATTTGTTAATCGTAATTTAATTTCATTAAAAAGGGTCCAACGCCCTCGCTTTCGATGATCAGTTCGTTTCACGCATTTATTTCCTTTCTTATAATATTCATGTAATTCTCCCAAAGCCATGTAAATCAGACATTTATATTTCTCGCACTTTATTTTATTTTCAAATCGGGTCCTGGATTAAATTTGGCGATGTGGACCCGCGCCTTTGTAATAGCGTAGGATTTTTATGTTCCCGCAACTTTTAATTGTTAACTATCGCATGAAAGAATGAATGCTCAAAATAAAAACAAAAGCGTAGATCACCAATACATGACAAGACAAAAATATCTGAAAACGACACACAAATCACACACCACCCCTAGGGTACGCCTCGCTGTTGCCTTGCCCCTCGAAAGGTGATCGTCGAGTAGAGGACGTCTTAGTAAGTCCTCATGATCCAGGAACCTGGCATGAGGGTAGCTTCTAAGGTGTCTTCCTATAGCTCCGGTGATCACCATGTCCCGAACCTTCGAATTGACCCGAACACCTCAAACGGTGGTGCTACCTACCTCTCAATGGTGGGATGGCACTACTTTAAAGGACATTTACACAGACGAATTCCTTAGGGTAGGTAGACGACTCTAAATACTTGCTCTAATTTCAAAAACAAATCAAAAATACTTTTCACACCGACACTTTTCAAAAGCTTTCGAAAGAAACTTTTCAAACACTCTTGAGGACCGATACAAGAGTCAAACTGGAATTTTCAAAGAAACTTTTTAAAACCCACAGTTGAAAAGCAAACAAACCATTTTGAAAACACAATGAGCAAGTATCTAAGAGCCCATGGATAACCATGGATAGAAAGGGTGCTAACACCTTCCCTTTCTATAACCTACCTCCCGAACCGAGAGCAATCTCTATAAGGAATTTTTCTGTGCTTTTGTCCTTTCTATTTGGAGAAAATAAAAGACGGTGGCAACTCTTGCTTCCGCGACATTTCGCGAACCAGTGTTAAACAGTCAGTTCCAGATCCACCGATCACAGTCATCCAAGGCTTAGAGGATAGTTGCAGAGTGTGTTCTTTATTTCCTGTAGAATAAAGGGGTCTTCCTCTGATATGTAACATCGGGGATGGGATCGTTTGTTTGAATAACCATACTACTTTGTTTATTTTGGGATTTGAACTACCCTTGTGGTAATTGAGTTGTTTTGATTTGATTAATTTATTTAGAAGTATCTTAATAAAGATGTTTTGAATTATTAATTTCCGCTTCGAGTAAGTTGAAAAGCTATGGTTATTAATCATGAAGTACTTAATGTAATTGACTTTTCAAAAACCCGTGTTACGGAGTAGAATGTGTCCTATTATGAAGTTTGTTTGAAGCAATGAGACACCGCTTTGGTGCATTACTCTAATTTAATTATTGAATTATTTTGTGAATAATCTTTGGGGTTTAGAAGGGTGTTACATTAGTGGTATCAAAGCAGGTCAGTCCGTCCGACCAGGTTTTCTTATGATGTGCATGTCATATCGGTTGATTAGTGTGAGTACACTGTTGATGTGTGTTTTTTACGTTAGTTTTTTGTGTGTAGAATGGCTGGGAGAAACAATGTTATGATTGTTGTTGCTCAGGTTGTGCAACATCAGCCTAATACTGGTGGCAATGATGGATCTTGTGTTTTGGAGACGTTTTAGAGGAATCATCTGCCTGTTTTCAAAGGTAGATATGATCCTGATAGAGTGTAAACTTGGCTCAAGGAGATTGATAGGATCTTTCAAGTCATGGATTGCTCAGAGGTGCAGAAGGTGTGGTTCGGTATACGTCAACTAGCTGAGGAAGCTGATGACTGGTTGGTTGGCATCCATTAAAGACTAACAATAGTGGGTGAAGTTATTACTTAGGATGTGTTCACCAGGGAGTTTCTGAGGAAGTAATTTCTAGAGCATGTGTGAGGGAAGAAAGAGATTGAGTTTCTGGAGTTGAAACAAGGGAACTTGACTATGACTTAATATGCTTCGAAGTTTATGGAACTGGCTAAGTATTATCTACATTACAGTGAAGCGACTGTTGTGTTCTTGAGGTGTATTAAGTTTTAGAATGGTTTGCATCCAGAAATCAAACGGAAAATTGAATATCAGTAAATTCGTGTATTTACAGAGTTGGTGAATAGCTGTAGGATTTATGAAGAAGACAACAAAGCTCATTAAGCTCACTACAAGATTTGAACGAGAAAAAGAGGAAAGCAGTATCAAGACCGTAAGATGCCTTATGATGCCCCAACTGATAAAGGGAAACAAAATGCTTATAATGGGAAGAAGACAAGTGGGGGAGGAGCTCCTTCTCCTGTCAAGTGTTATAGGTGTGGTGAAAAAGTTCACTGTTCTAATGAATGTGAGAATAAGGTGCTGAGGTGCTACAAATATGGTAAGACGGATCATCATGCTCATGAATACAAGAACGATGGTCCAAACTATTTCAATTGTGGAGAGTAGGTTCATATCAGTACCCTGTGTTAGAGGCCGAAGAAGGATGTTGATGCCAAGACCAACAGTAGAGTGTTCACTTTGAGTGGATCGGAGGATTCCAAGGGGGACAACTTGATTCGAGGTACTTGTTTTATTAATGATGTTGAATTGGTTGCTATTATTAATACTGGTGATACTCATTTGTTTATTTAGTGTGAATGTGTTAATATGTCGGGATTGAAGTTGTCTAATGTGAACGGTATTATGGTGATAGATACTCCTGCTAATGGTTCTGTTACTACTACTTGTGTTTGCTTGAAATGTCCTCTGACTATCTATGGCAAGAGTTTTTTGATGGATTTGGTGTGTCTTCCCCTACACTAAATCGACGTTATTCTTGGGATAAACTGGTTGGAGTTTAACTATGTTCCCATTAATTGTTATAATAAGACTTTGAGGTTCCCTAAGTTCAGTGATAATGGAGAATTGATGTTGTTGTCTGCTGAGCAAGTGAATAAACTTATGGAAGATGAAGTTTGATGTATATGATGTTTGTGTCGCTGCAAATTTGATAAAGAGAAATTATACTGTATATTCGACTTGACTTGCATGCATTTTAGTTCTGTTTTTGTTTATTTATGTCTTGTTATGCCGATATTTCTATTCTATTTCAGGTACATCCTAACACAACTCACATGCAAAAAAGGACGAGAAATGGTGAAGAAACGAAGAAAATCGGAAGAATATAAGAAAAAAGCAGAAAAGATATATTCTGAAGTTGTGTCCCTCGCCATGCATATTGCGGCCCTCGCCACAGCCTTTTTTCCATGTCCTCATTTTCTATAATGTGGCCCTCGCCACTGCCTGTGACCCTATCCATGTTCTTATTTCGCAACAGATTCCTATTTTCTCTCCACGAGCCCAGTCTCCCTTATTTTTCTCCACGAAGCCACTTTTCCCGATTTTTCTCCATGCACGTCATGAACATTTAGGTCACTAATAGAGGATATAAAAGAAAAGGACAGTTCTACATGAGAGCGTCGTCATTTTTTCAGCCAGAATATTGTTCTTAGATTTTAAGTAGAAATTCACCTGTAATAGTGATAGCTCTTCCACATCAGGGGACTATCACAACTTAGTTCTATGTATTCTTAAATTTTCATTCTACATTTTGGATAAGCAATGTTTCTGGCATAATTAGGAGCAATTCTGAAGCAGTTGTCGCTTACAATATTATTTATTTTATAGCAGGTTCTATTTAATTGCTTTCTATGTGTTTATGATTGTTTTGATATCATTGTTGTGCTGTTGTTCCAATTAGTTCAAATTTAATTTAAGATAATTATTGTTTTTGTTGAAATCATGTTTTATTCCACGATTAATGATTGCAATAGCATGTTTATGTTTAAAACCATGTCTAGTTAAATAGTTTGATACCGTTATGTAAGAACCATCGTCTAGACGGGATTCGGTAATAATTGGAGCTAATCTTTATAAACTATTTTTATGGTTATAGTTTCTAATTCTAAAATTAAAACAGTTTTTGTAGGAGAGTAAAAAGCTAGTAAAGGTTAGGGTCAATAGAGCGACAATTTGAGATTTTAACCGGATAGTAGAATCTAGGCATTAATCCCAAACACAGTGACAACGCTTTAGGATTAATTAGAACTTAATGATTTCTAAAAATTACTTTTAGTTTAAATGAGTGAGCGACAACAAAGCATTCTGGTTTAAGAGTATAGTCAGAGTCAATAGTATGATAGTGTGAGATAAGTTCTTTTAAGTCAATATTTTCTACTGAAAAGTATTTTTGACATCTTTTTATAAACGCCTATGTTTCATCGAATCCCCGATGTATGATGAGTTACATACTGGTGTCCCGTTATTGAATATTTCTATTAAAGTTTGAATTTATTTCCCATTTTCCTTAAACCCAAGATAGATCATTAGCCTTAGATTTACACAATAACATTAGATAACATTAGATTGATCATCAGTCCCTGTGGAATCGATATCTTTTAAAACTATGCGAGTAGATTGTGCACTTGCAGTTAGTAAACCTGATAGACTCTTAAAGTCGTGATCAAGTTTTTGGCATTGTTGCAGGGACTAATTTAGTCAATATTATGATTCCATTGTTACACAGTATAGAGTAAGGAAACAATATTTTACTTTTTAATATGTTGAGTGTATGCCAAGCACTCGCTCTCAAGGCGAGGAATTAGAGCAACCAATCGACGAGATCGAGCGTATTGTTAGTATAAGACGTCGAATACAAGAATACAGTATTAAGTACAATATTCCAAAATTTAATCTTACCGACTTTAATCTTCCTGAACCAGAACCAAGAATGGACGAAGGACCCCAAAATCTTCCTCTCAAGGATTATGATGTCCCATCACAGAAAAACCTCTAACAACATTGATGCCCTCGCTATTAACCAAAACGATTTTTAGTTGAAACCTTCGTTGCTACAAGTTGTCCAACAAAATAAATTTTCAGGAAGTCTATGGACGATCGGAACTTACATTTATCAGTGGTTATGCAGTACGCAGACATAGTAAAAGAAAATGGTGTCATCCCTGAAGTAATAAGACTATGTCTTTTCCCTTTCTCTTTAAGAGATAGAGCTAGAGCTTGGCTCCATCCTCTGTCATCCAACTTTGTTACCACATGGGACGAGTTGAAGAAAGTTTTATTAGCACGATATTTTCTGCCAAGTAAGACGACTATGCTAAGAGCCTATATCAATGGTTTTAAACAAAAGGAAAGTGAATCTCTTTTCAAAGCATGGGAAAGATACAAAGACATGTTGCGACTTTATCCATATCATGGTCTAAAAGAATGGCTGATTATCCACACCTTTTACAATGGTCTCTTGTATAACACAAGATTGACAATAGATGCTGCTGGAGGCGCACTGATGGATAAATCTTACCAAGATACTTATCAGCTTATCGAAAGTATGGCTCAAAATCATTACCAATGGGGAAGCGATAGAACCGTTATAGAGAATCCTCAAATGAAAGGTGGTATGTACGAAGTTAGTAGCATAGACCAAGTTAATGCTAAGGTAGAATCTCTTACTGAAATGATAGAAAACTTAACCATAACTCTCGCAGCCACTGTGGCTGCAGTGGCTCCAAACTGTGATTTATGCGGACTTCATGGGCATGCTGCCCCCGAATGTCCACTTTTGACAGGAGTACCAGTTGATTAAGTAAATTATGCTCAAGGGAACTCTTATGCTAATACCTATAACCCTGCCTATAAGAGCCATCCAAAATTTTCATATAAAAACAACAATGCATTATATGCACCTGGCAAAGCTCATGCTACTCCGCCAGGATATCATAAAGCCTCCCCAATTGTTCCAAATGTTCCTAGGAAATCCAACCTTGAAATCATGATAGAAAATTTCGTAGCCACTCAAGCTCAACAAAACAAATATTTTCTAAATAAGAACATACACACTAGCGAACAACTCAAGCAACTATCAAACAAGGTTAATGCTTTATCCACTCATAATAAAATACTATAAACGCAAATCTCTCAAGTGGCTCAACAGCAAGTGGCTACCGCTGCTCCAACTGGCACTTTTCCTGGACAACCACAACTGAATCCAAAAGGTCATGCTAATGCTATAATACTTTGGAGTGGGACAAAATTAGATGGACCAATTGATCTGGAAATCAAAAATCCGGCCATGTATCAGAATTCTGATAAGGAAAAGGAAGATGAACCAAAAGAAAATGAGAAGGGAGATAAAAGAGAAGAGGTCAAAGAGAAAGAAAAACCTTATGTGCCTCTGCCACCATACAAACCACCTATATCATATCCTCAAAGGTTTGCGAAGTCTAAAAGTGTAGGGCAGTTTAAGAAATTCATTAAACTTCTAAAACAATTGAATATCAATATACCTTTCACAGAAGCTATCACACAAATACACTCTTATGCTAAGTTCCTTAAAGAAATCTTGTCCAATAAAAAAAAGCTTGAGGATAACGAAATCGTTATGCTTACTGCAGTGTGTAGCGCTATAATCCAAAACAACATGCCTTCTAAGCTAAAAGACCCATGTAGTTTTTCCATACCATGTGTAATCAGAAAGTTTGTCATGGACAAAGCTCTATACTACTTAGGAGCCAGTATTAGCCTAATTCCCTTATCAATTTGCAAAAGGCTCATCATGGGAGAATTGAGACCGACAAGAATGTTCGTGCAACTAGATGATCGTTCAGTGAAATTTCTCTTAGGTATGCAAGAAAATGTTCCACTATGTATAGGACAATTCTATATTCCTATTTATTTCATAATTATGGACATTAAGGTGGAATCCAACATCCCTATTATATTAGGAAGGTCATTCCTAGCCACCGTCGGAGTCATTATAGATGTAAAAAGGGGAAAACTAACTTTTGAGGTTGGTGAGGAAACGGTTGAATTTATTCTCTCACAATTCTTCAAGGAACCTGCTATAGATGATTCACGTTGTTTCTTAGATGTCATTGTTGAGTGTGTTAAGGAACTGGGGGTGCAACAAACTAAGTATACTGAAGTACTAAAGATTTCAGCACCTCCTATATTTGAAGATGATAATTGGCGTGAACCATACGTAGATGAAAACTTGAGGGAATGTCTCGCACTAACTCCTGACCCCATGCCTTGCCCAAAGAAACCAGATGTAGAACTTAAAACACTACCCAAATATCTAAGGTATGAAGTCCTAGACACATAACTTGAACGACCCATTATAGTCAACGCAAATTTAGGACAGATAGAAACTGAAAAAATTATTACATGTCCTAAGAAAATACCCAACTACTTTAGGCTATAACATCTCAGATCTAAAAGGAATAAGTCCCTCTATCTACATGCATCGCATTATGCTTGAGGAAGACTGTAAGATCTCTAGAGAACATCAGAGAAGAATTAATCCCATTCTGAGTGATGTAGTCAAGAGAGAAGTACAAAAGTTATTAGAAGTAGGAATTATATATCTGATATCTGACAGTAAATGGGTTAGCCCAATGCATGTCGTACCAAAGAAGGGAGGTGTTACAGTTATCAATAATGAAAAAGGCAAATTTGTAGCAAAACATACTCAAACGGGATGGAGAATATGCATCGACTATAGAAAGCTAAACAAAGCCACTCGTAAGGATCATTTTCCTTTACCCTTTATTGATAAAATGCTTAAACGTCTAGCTAAACACTCCCATTTCTTCTATTTAGACGGGTATTCTGGATTTTTCCAATTCCTTATTCATCTTGATAACCAAGAAAAGACTACCTTCACATGTCCTTATAGACTGTGTAACGCTCCTACAACATTTCAAAGATGCATGATGTCAATCTTCGTTGATTTTCTAGACATCATAATGGAAGTTTTTATGGATGATTTCTCTGTTTGTGGGCAGAGCTTTGAAGGATGCCTATCGAACCTCGAAATGTACTTGAAAGATGCGTAAGTGTTAATCTAGTGCTAAACTGGGAAAAATTCCATTTCATGGTCCGACAAGGAATTATACTTGGACACATAGTGTCCATCAAGGGGATTGAGGTTGATAAAGAAAAAATAGAAGTCATAACCTTCAAGCTCCCAAAACTGTTAGAGAAATAAGAAGATTTTTAAGACACGCTGGTTTCTATCGACATTTCATTAAAGATTTCTCTAAAATAACTAAACCACCAGCTGAGCTATTAATGAAAGACACTTAATTCATCTTTGATGACAAATGTTTAGAAGTATTTTAAACACTTAAACAAGCATTAATTTCAGCGCCCATTATACAACCTTCAGATTGAAGTGAATCGTTCGAAATAATATGTGACATGAGTGATTATGTTGTAGGTGTTGTCTTAGGACAGCGAAAAGATAAAAAACTTCATGTTATATATTATGTGAGTAGAATTCTATACACAACACAAATTATTTATGCCACAACCAAAAATGAACTTTTAGAAATAGTGTTCGCATTAGACAAATTTCGTTCCTACTTAGTAGGAGCTAAAATAATCATCTATACTGACCATGTTGCTATTAGATACCTATTAACAAAGAAAGATGCTAAGACTAGACTATTGAGGTGGATTCTATTATTACAAGAATTTGATTTAGAAATCAAAGATTAAAAAGGAACCTAAAATGTTGTAGCAGATCACCTCTCTAGACTCGAAAACCTAAAATCAGAACAAGTGCCAATCAATGATGATTTCCAATACGATAAATTTATCGCCCAGTTAGAAACTAAAAAAATTCAATATGATTATCCTTCAGAAATAAAAAAACCCCAATTTTGAAACTGATGAATTAGTGGAAGCCACCTTGGCTCATTCTGTTATACCTTGGTATGCTGATTGCGTAAATTACTTAGCAGTCGGTGTTCTCCCACCCAAGTTAACCTACCAACAAAAGAAGAAATTTTTCCACGACCTTAAACAATATTACTGGGATGATCCCCCTCTCTTCAAGAGAGGAACTGATGGCATTTTTCATTGTTGCATGCCCGAGGAGGAAATAGAGAGTATTATAACTCACTGCCATGTTGCGCCTTATGGAGGCCAGGAAAGCACGTCTAAAACCTATCTAAAAATCCTACAATTCATATTCTATTGGCCCAACTTATAGAAGGATGTACACGTCATAATTATAAATTACGGCTGTTGTCAACACACTGGTAACATCTCTAGGCGAAACGAAATGCCATTGAATAATATCCTAGAAGTGGAAGTTTTTGACGTATGGGATATTTACTTTATGGGGCCCTTCCCATCGTCCTTTGGAAATAAGTTTATACTCATAACTATTGATTACATGTCAAAATGGATTGAAGTCGTTGCTTCTCCTACAAATAACGTGTGAGTAGTAATTAAGCTTTTCAAGAATCAAATATTCCCTAGATTCGGTGTACTGAGACTTGTCATTAGTGATGGTGGGTCTCATTTTATCTCCAAAATATTCAAAAATTATTACTTAAGTATGGAGTCAAACACCACATAGCAACACCTTACCACCCACAAACAAGTGGTCAAGTGAAAATCTTCAATAGGGATATTAAGCAAATTTTAGAAAAGACAGTTGCTACATCTAGGAAAGACTGGTCCTCTAAGATACTTGATGCTTTATGCGTATATAGAACACCCTATAAGACCCATATAGGAACAATGCAGTTTAAATTAATCTATGGTAAGTCTTGTCATTTACCGATTGAATTAGAACATAAAGCTTATTGGGCCATTGAGGCCCTAAATATGGACTATGCACCCGCGGGTGAAAAATGAGTGTTAGATATTCATGAACTCGAGGAATTACGACAAGATGCTCACGAGAACACCAAAATTTACAAGGAAAGAACAAAGAATTGGCATGATAAGCACATAGTAAGATGAGATTTTAAAGAAGGGGACTTAGTCCTTTTATTCAACTCTCGACGTCGACTCTTTCCGGGTAAACTCCGCTCTAGGTGGTCCGACCCCTTTGAAATACCAAGGTTTTTCAAAATGGTGCAATAGAAATCAAGGATAAATCTAGTGAACCATTTATCGTGAATGGGCAGAGTTTGAAACATTATCATTGCATCGATGACAAATACTATTATACTAGTCTAAAGCTTGAAGTGTTGCCTGCTCGTTCACAAAATTAGTTTTTGTTCAAATTTGTTGAGCTTACGACATTAAATGAAGCGCTTGGTGGGAGCCAACCCACATTTTTAACTTTAATTTTGAATTTTAGATTTTATATTTTCTCTTATTTTTCCTTACTATTTTTATTTCTCCTATATTTTTATTTTATAATGTTACACAGTATTATTCTTTAGAATTAACCATTACTAATTTAGTATTATTGTCTACTTAGTTTCAGGCTAACTTAACTTTAGCTAACTACTAACTTTCACGATGCAACAAGTAGACTATATGGATGTCGTTTTTAGAGGTTGAGCCTAGAGGGGGAATTTTGAGACTCTAGCTTAGAGATAAATGACATTAACCATCTATCATGATGGACTCACCATAACTAAGTTAGGTATTAGAGAGAGTGTTATGTTTCTGCTTAATGAAACTGGTTGGAGAAATTTTGTTGTGAGGAGAAATTTTAGCTCCCTTGTTTATTTACCTAACCATGGTTTGGGATTTAATAGAGGCTTAATCATCTTTGGGATGTTTGGTTTTGACTACTTCTTTAACCATAGAGAAACGGGCGAACTCTTAGGATTTCCGAATGGCCCTGATGCCTTTACCATCACCCAAGAAGAACTCTTCATGAACCTTGAACTGAACTATTTTTGGGGTAGCATTTCCGGAAACAACCATCCTGAGCCAAATGACATACATTCTGAGAACATCCACAATACTGCAATCTGTTATTTTCATAAGATCCTAGCTCACGCATTATTCGGAAAAGAACAAAACATAACCTTATTATCTAAAGATGAGCTTTTCATAACTTACGGTGCTTTACAATCCTGTCCCGTAAATGCTGCTACATTTATGTTCGCTAACTTTGCTCGTATTGCACAACCTAACCATGGACTAATCCTAATAGGAGGCCTAGTAACCATGATTGCCAACGCCATTGAATTGAGACGACCACTTATTATACTTAACCCTCTAGGTGGATTCCAACCCATGCACCTTCAATTTTGTTTTAACACTGGAATTTTTGGAAACCTAGGCCCGGATGAGTTTGTCTTTCTTATCAACAATCAAGTTATGCACCTATTAACCTTGCTAAACCATAGGACTAGTGTACACGAAAGAAATAATTAGTTCTTTTATTTAGACGGACCACAAGATGCACCACCCTCTCCTCCAGAGACACCCAAAATCTATGACCATTTTTATGCCTATCTATCTAACGCTGACTCAAGTGCCTATGTTGTCCCTACCACTCAGCCTATTGATCACAATGCTGCAATCACTGCATTATAGAGAAATATTGCTAAACCTTAAAGGCGAGTTAAGCACATTGAGCATAGACTTCCACGACTTTATGGATTTCGTAATAGAGAAATTAGATCACATTTATTAGCATATTTATTCCTTTGCTCCTCCTACTGGTGGCCGTCATAGTGGCTAATGCATTTAGATATTATCGTGTCTCCGACTCTAACATTTAAACAGTGAGGACACTGTTTGTTTTAAGTGTGAGGGAAGGACCAACTTTAGTTTTAGAATTTCCATTGTTTCTAATTAGGATTTAATGTTTTCTAGCTTCTTAATGTTTTCTAGGCATTATCTAATTTTTTTTCCGAATTTTGGTCGAGCTACCAACGTAAAACATAGAGATTTTTATTAATTTTAATTATGACTTTTTATTTTCTTCTTCTTAATTATTTCTTTGTTTTTATTTTATATATTTATTTAATTTTTGTTTAATTTTGCCCCTGGTACGATCTGGATAATAATTCTGAAATTTAAAGTTGTGGCCCTCTCGCCACACATGTTATGGCCCTCGCCACAGATTTTCAAATAGCGTGGGCCTCGCCAAACAAGTTGTGACCCTCACCATGAACCTTAAAAACCAGCATTGTATTTTATAACTCCCAGTTTCATGTGTTCTTCCATATTCTTCATATCAAAACCCAATTTCCTCCATTAATGACCCTAATTAAAACCCACTCAAACCATTCATCCTCCAACCTTCAAACTTCCTCCATCAAACCCTTATTTAAAGCCCATTTCACTCCCCATAATCATTCACCATCTCACTACCCAATCTCCACTCCAAATCACAAAAACCCATTTTCAAGAATATTTATGCATCGGGCTCCTAAGACTCAACCAACAACTAGTGGATTACGGTCACCACCTGATTTGTCAATAATTGTTTTCCGTACAGGCAAAGATGGTAGAGTGCAAAAAGAGAAGTATCTAAAATTTCATGAACGCTCTGTCATTTCGACTAGGTATGTTGATGAATCTTGTCTGTGTAGTTTAGAATGGTTTGACAGTGTCAAATGGATGCTAGATAAATTAGAATTGACTTACCTCTGTACGTTGAACCATGCCACTTATAAACCACTGACTTTGGAATTTTTGAGTTCTTTTAACTATGATACACCTCCGGTCGAACAATTCTTAATCGGAATTATCCAGTTTAAAATGTTCAATAAGGAGTAATCATTGAGCCAGGATGCTCTTGGAAATTTTCTATGTTTCCCCCATGGATAAGATATTGCTTATAGGACTCCTTTAGAGGGAGAGTGGCAGGGAGAAGCATTCCTCCTACGGGAACAATTAATAGGGGAGAAAATGTTTGATTGGGATGGACTTAAGGCCTCACACATTCATAATCCGGCCATACGCTATTTTCACCGAGTTCTAGCGAGTACAATTTTTGGTTGGCAAGGTGAATTCAAAAGAGTTATTCTTTGTGTATGCTATATTTTCATCAGCACGAGTTAATATGACTCTCTTTCTGTTGAACCACATAATTCTATTTGTGCAAGAGGGGTCCAATCCTTTTTGCATTGGAGGACTAGTCACTTCCATAACACTTGCATTAGGCCTGAACGCCGAACTTTCAGCATTGCAACCATTACCGACACTTTTCTTAATATTAATCTTTGTCGGTCCACACACCTGATTAAGTCTAGGTTAGATGGAAAGTATAATTTAATGATTAAAAACTGTGAGATTAAGAGTATCGTTTTCCTTGCTGCGCTCGTACTAATATGCAAAATTTGGAAAATTGACTTTACGATCTAACCGCCCCCTGAGCCTAGCTGTCTTACACAGGATGAGAAAGATGGTCAGACTAACAATGAGTTTGATGAGATGAAGTAGGTTTCTCTTGATACTAATAAACATCCACACACCACACATGTTTCTTCTGAAAATGATGTAGGTACATCATCCAGACGTCGTCCCAAAAGAATGAATGAAAGCACATCTGCCACTTTTGATGATATTCTTGTTGAAATGAGGGAACGTAGCGCATTGGATTCCCAGAGCGACTAAAGGATTCAAGTTATACAAGCTCAACAAACTGAGATGATGCGAATCATTCAGCAGATTCAGCATGATCATCATGACTATGCTGACAGGAATGAACATAACATGTCAGGCATGATTGATGAGATGGCGGATATGACAATGCATATGAAAGGCTTGTAGGTATACATTCATCATGTGGGTATGCCACCTCACCATCCTGGTAATGGTGGGCATGGACGAGCATGTGGTCGAGGCCACCAGTAGCTGGTATTCCAGATTCTACCTTCCTTTTCCACCTTATTTTGAAACATTGGGGACAATGTTCGGTTTAAGTGTGGGGGAGGAATTTTATCGCATATATTTATTTCTTTCTAGGTAGATTGAATTATTATGTTCCTTTGTTATTTTTTTAGTGTTAATCGAGTCATTGCATGTGCTGTCGAGTCTTTATGCATAGTTTCTGCTATTTATTTGATTCCCCTATTTTCTTGAGCCATAACGGGAAAAAAATTGGTTTGATGCATGACACGACACTCTAAGAGTATATAGGCCGCTTTGCACTTTATGCTATGTTATAAAGACTTGGGCTATGTTAGAAAGACTTGGGAAAGATTCAATAAAATCGATACTATTTTGATACCCTAAGCCCCCTAAGTATGCAAGATCAATTTGAGTACCTATTATGCCGAGACCTTAAGTTTGAGTTTTAAAGTAGCCCCGAGTATTTTATACTAGCAGTCAGCATCGTCCTAAGCACACACTACGTAGGAAGATCGATGAATATAAGTGAATGATCCTAATTTTAAATGAATATATGGTTTAATTGAAAATGGGAAAGAGCCTTTTAAGTTTGGTGACCTTCACCCGATCACTTAGCCTAACGGATGTTGAACCTACAAAAAGATGATAATAATTACCCACTGTTGGTTGGTCCATAGGTCATTGGTGCTAGACTTGGTAAGGAAGATTACGGTCTGATCCCCCCAACAGTAGTTGGGAAAAATAGGGTTAGCACCATTTAATTACCAACACCCCGAGCGAAAAGGATCATAGTCGTTAACCGGTCTTTTTATTATGAGTGTGTGGGCTTAATGTGATTGTGCCCGAATGAAAGTGGGTAAAATGAAACAAAAGAAATAGGTTGAGTTATAATAGAATGATTCAGATTAGTTTGCATAGGGTGGGAGTTTTTGATTGCATATTGTGATTTCGTGTCATTACGGTATCCTCGATGTTCACATTCAGTACCTATCTATCTAACAAAAGCCTCACAACCATGTATAATTTGAGTTTTGTCAGGTTTTTGTTTCAAGACCGTGTTTAATTTGATTGCCATGTTAGTTACTTATTTGAGGACAAGCAAAGGTTCAAGTGTAAAGGAGTTTGATAAGGAGAAATTATATCGTATATTCGACTTGAATCGCATGCATTTTAGTTCCATTTTCATTTATTTATGTCTTGTTATGCTGATATTTCTATTCTATTTCATGTACATCCTGACGCAGAGCTCACATGCAAAAAAGGACGAGAAATGGCGAAGAAACGAAGAAAATTGGAAGAATAGAAGAAAAGAGCAGAAAAGACATATTCTGAAGTTGTGGTCCTCTCCACGCACACTGTGGCCCTCGCCACAACCTTTTTGCCACGTCCTTATTTTCTATATTGTGGCCTGAAACAACCGGCCGAACCGTCATCCGATATATGAAATATCAATGAAGTCGCCACTAAACGTATTTTATCTTGTCGAGGGGGAAAGGTAAACATCGAGAAAACCTAAAGAGGGTGAAATCACGGTCTTGCGACCGAGAGATCGAATAAGGGAGTCTGTTACGCAAGGGGAAGGTATTAGCACCCCACACACCCATAGTACTATATGGTATCCACTCTTATTGTCTAATTAATGGGTGTGTTAGGATCTATATCTAGGTTGTACAGGGAATGCATGCAAAATAAATGAGAAAAGAATGTAGGGAAAATAAAAGTTGTGCTCGCTTAGGCCCTACCCCAATGCCTATGTATCCCTTTTAAGAAATCAGAGCAGCCGTAGTTCAGCTCATATATTTTGGTTGGTTTGTGTTTTTTTTAGTTAAGAAAACAAAAGAAACAGTCAAGATGGCAAAACATCACATAAAACGACAAACAAATGCGATGGCGAAACATCGACAAAAAGAATAGCAAGATAGCATGGAAAAGATGAAAAAACATCAATAAACCAAATGATAAAACATCACACCTAACAATGATATGGAGAATCAAAGTAGGATAACAAACATGTGCAATGGCGAAACATCGGCTTCAAACAAATATGCGATGGTGAAGCATCGGCTAAAAGATAACAAGGTACCATGGCAAAGATGGCGAAACATCAATAAACCAAATGATAAAACATCACATCTAACAATGATATTGAGAATTAAAATAGGATAACAAACATGTGTGATGGCGAAACATCGACTTCAAACAAATATGTGATGGCAAAACATCGACTAAAAGATAACGAGGTATCATGGAAAAGATGGTGAAACATCAGTAAACCAAATGATAAAACATCACACCTAACAATGATATTGAGAATCAAAGTAGGATAACAAACATGTGCGATGGCGAAACATCGTCTAAAAGAATGTGCGATGGCGAAACATCGGCTAAAAAAATGTGCGATGGCGAAACATCGGCTAAGAGAATGTGCAATGGAGAAACATCGGCTAAAAGAATAACAAGATGACAGGGTAAAGAAGGCAAGACATAAATAATCAGATGATAAAACATCACACCAGATAATGATATTGAGAATCAAAATAGGATAACAAACATGTGTGATGGCGAAACATCGGCTAAAAGAATGTGCGATGGCGAAACATCGGCTAAAAGATAACAAAAAGTCATGGCAAGGATGGCAAAACATCAGTAAACCAGATGATAAAACATCACACCTAACAATGATATTGAGAATCAAAATAGGATAACAAACATGTGTGATGGCAAAACAACGACTACAAACATAACAAAATAAAATGGCAATGATGACGAAACATCCATAGACCAGAAGACAAAGCCAAGAGGAACACAACAAATAAGATTGGTTTGTATTTTTTACCTCAAATAAGGGTTTAAGTTTATTAGAGATATTTTATGATTTTCCCAGAAGAGGTTTTAGTTTTAAGATGCAATATGCAAAAGAAAGGAAAAACAACTAAAGGAGACTAGCCTAGCACTACCCCTAATGTTATCATACAATGGTTGACCCTAAGGTTGAGGATGAAAGAGGGAAGTTTCTACCCTATGTTAGCATGCATGGATATATATCCTAATGTATAGCTCGAAAGCTACTCTAATCGAGCAATCCTAAGGGAGCATGGTAAATACCAAACAAATAAACAAACAAGTGTTTTGGCAAAAGCAAACAAACATGAGCAGCAAGCAAGGCACATATGCAGAATTTCCTTAAACATGTCTTTAAATAAACCATAGGGATTCCTGACAGATATCAGCAACGGAAGTCCCTTTCATGCATCTTTATTCCTGTTTGACATGATATCTAGAAAACATTAAGATGCAGAGATAAGAATGAGGTTACAAAGATACCTAACAGAGTAGGTATGTTGCCTCTTTGAAACTAAAGAGATAAGACAGCTCTACAGAATTACTCCTTGAACCTCCTCAATTAACTATCAGTTAGGCATACCCGGGTTGTATTAACGATCGATCGCAAGGTTATAACACAAGTGTCCACAAGATAAAGGAAGTTCTTGGGGTATGGGAGTTGAATCGGGTTATGATTAACCAAGGGGTATACTTGATTAATCTCGTGAGAGTAGGTGCTCATATCCTCAACCATGAGACCCTTTATGCATGGAAACACTTGGTATATGGACGAAAGTGGTTGATTCGGGTTATGGTTAACCAAGGAAAAACTTGATTAACCTCGTGAGAATGGCCATGCCCAAACTCAACTATGAGACTCTTTACGAAGATGCTTGGTATGTTGACCAAGGGGAGAGAAGAGAGTTTCTTCAATGCATACGATAAAAATATCAAAAGCCCATACAAGTTGGCCATATGCATGCTCATAGAAAGTGGGACTAGCGTGGCACTAGTATTCTAAATGATCAATTGGAACAATTGGTCGAATAGTTGTCGCTGTAGAAAAGCCCAGGACCAAACTATGAAATGTGTGCAAGTGTGCATTTATAGGTGGATACCTTTTCATTGATGATAAGCCCAAGAGGAGGCCATGTATTCTAATCGAACAAAATATGCATAATGACAAATTTTAGACATGTAAAGAAAATAGCAAAGAAATAAAAATTCTAAACTATTACAAACCATATGAGAATGGGGGTACAAGTTTACGAATGGGGATGATTTGAATCGATAATATGATAAAAATTCTAAATAAACAAACAATACAACCCAATTGAAATTAAGTTAAATAACTAATTAAATTAAATGATCCTATTTAATATAATTAATTAATAAATTAATTAATAATATTAAATAACATTTCTCAATTTAATTGGTTATCTAAAAAAATGATATTCTTGTATTCTTATTTGATAGAAATCATAAATAAACAAAACAATACAACTCAATCGAAATATCAAACAACTAATTAAAACAAACTATTTATTTAATAATAAAGTTAATTAATCAAAATAACTAATAATATCAAATAATAATATTTTTTAGTTTAATTGTTTTTTCTTTTGTTAAAAAAAATAAAATTATATTTTTGTGTTTTATATTTTTTTATTATTTGATAAAAAAACAAAATGAATAACAAAATAAAATTTAAAAAAAAGAAACATAAAAAGAAAATAAACCAAATGGGGCCTTGAAGCAGCAAATGTGGGGGGTGCAGACAGTGGACACGCTGGGTCCATTGAGAAGGTCTAGGAGACCCTTTTTTTATCGCAATTGTGTAAAAAAATGGTGCAAACAAGTCTGAGGGGGGTGCGCAGCCAGCAATCCGATGCCCAAGCCCAAGATGCTAGATCCACAGATCCTAAGAGGTTACTCCATGAAGGTGTACAGTGAGTTGCATGTGTTGGAGCTTAGGTTACTCCATGAAGGTGTACCATGAGTGCACCTGCGCAGAATGAACAAATAACGACCATGGCGGTGACAAGTGTCACCGTCGGATTAGCTTCTTAATCACCAAATTATTTAACAGCATTATAATTCTAAATCTAAGTTAACACAAAATAATAATGATAAACATAAAATCAATCATCAACTCATCCTTCTCTGATATTGTTCTCTCGTTCTCTATTACTGTGGAGCCCATTTGAGAAAACGCTTTTGTCGTGCCGGAAATCTCCTTGCGGCGGCGGAAGCGCCGGTAAGCGGCGAACTTGCTCTGATCCTCAACTTTCTTACACCAATTGCTTTGTCTTTCTTCTCTGATTACAAATTCGGTGTCTGATTTTGCAGGTGAAGCTTGGTTGGGCGTAGATCTTAAAAGGGATTTTCGAAAACCCTAAGCTCAGATTTGTGATTCTTTCGTAAACATCAACTTTGGCGGTGGATCGATGATGAAGGCACAACTTCTGAGGTTCTCCAGTGAGATCCTTCTAACTTTTCACTCTTTTATTCTTTATCTTTCTCGATCTGAAAATCTGAAGGGTTGTGTTTAGCAAAAATGATGAGAATGTTTTTTAGGGTTTTCGGTTCATTAGCCAATGTTTCTATGATTTCTGCATATTATGGGTTTATGAGATTTTTGATTTGATATCCTTTTCTCTTCTCCCTGTTTGCGATTTTCTGAGGGGTTTGTGTAAGGGAAGATGATGATGAATTTAGGGTTTGTGCTTGATAGCCATTTCTGGTTTTTTGCTTTACGTGAATAGTCCCCCTTTACACTTGTGCAATTGAATGGTTATATACTCATATCACTTAGGATTTTGGCTCTGATTTTCTTTGACAGGATAGCTGATGTTTGTTAACAGACTTTGAATGAGTTTTTTTAACGTGGGTTTTGATCCATCTGATCTGTTATTATTTATTTTTTGTGATAATTGAACTTTTGTTTGTTGGGCTGTTTGTTACTGCAATCAATACTTTTACTGATTTCGCCGAGCTGTGAACTTTGATGTTGGACCCTCTGATTTTCGTGATAACAAACTTGCTGACTTTGAAATTGGGATTTGCAATCTTTGGTCTGTTATTTTTATTGGATCAGTGATGTTTCTGATAACAACTTGTTTTGTTGGGCTGGAATTTGCGATTTTGCTTGCAATCTGTTTTTACTGTAGTGACTTTCTTATTTTGACAGAACCGCGAACTTTGCATTCTTGTTGAACCGTGATGCTATTTTTGTGAAACTTGTGTAGTGAACTTGCTTGCTTTGAACTCTACTATGAACCAAAATTTGTTTTTGTGATTTGTAGTAGATGGAATTTGGCCTATGATTGCTTGCTCAAAAACTGATTTGTGTGAACCAAAATTGTATGAGGCTTTGATTGTTGCTTGAACATGATTGAAAACCAACCCTATTTTTTGATTCCTACCAATACCCTAGTGATGAGATCACAAAATGAATCTTCTTGAAAACCTTTGACATGTGTTCAGGTTCTTGATTTCTAACCATTTTTTTGTCTTTTCTTATTTCATGAGTTGATTATTGATGAGCTTGGAAAGGAAATAGAGGAAGACTTGAGGAAGGCAAGATAAAGTTGAAGAAGATTATGGACAAACTTGAAGATCCGTGGTGAAGTTTAGCATAAAGAACATGATGGTTTGGAGAAGCCACAAAAGCTTTATATTTTTAGGACTTAGAACCTTTGTAGGAATTGTAAGACTAAATACAAACCTTGCAATAAACTTGTAACTTTCAAAGTATAAGACTTGAATGAATGATGTTTGAAAAGTTAGAAAAATATTGAAACTTGGAACTTATGCCATGGAAATTCCATTTGATGTTTTAGTTTAGCTCTTGCATCTTGATTCTTCTAATGGACAAGTTTAGAAATTTTGGATAATGAACCATCTTGAAAACAAATGAAATTCCATGAATTTGGAATTTGGGCCCTTGTAAACTTAATTCCCAAAAACCAAACTATGTTCTCAAGCGAAAATCAACGAAAGACTCAAAGAAATTTCCTTGTATTCAAGTGTAAAATTGAGTTTCCGCTTCCTCTCTATTTTGCAACTTTCCATATCCTTTGCAATCTTGAATCAAGAGTACCAAAGAGATGAAAAACCAAAAGAAACTTCATAAGAATTTTGGAATAAAGAATCAAACTTCTATTGACTTTGACCAAAATCAAAACTCATATCCATGCTTTAAACTCCCCAGACGATCCTTCAAATTACACACACATCAAACATTTGTATTAGATAGCTTAAAGCTTAAACCATGCCCCAAAGACTTATGTACTTCACTAATAAACCCACTTTTCAAGAGAAAACTTTTTATCATCTCCTAAATAGGGAAATGAACCTTAACTTTTGACCAAAGAGAAATTCCACTGAAACAAGCTTGGTGTAGAAACTCCAAACCAAAAGCTTGGATATCATACCTCAAGTTCTTATTCAAATGAAAGGAAATTCAAACTAGAAGGATACAAAATATAAACCATAGTCTCCTGACGATCCTCAGTTGATGAGTGAAAATATACTGAGACAATGCCCATGATGATGATATTTCAAGCATTTGGCTTAGATAAGCCTCGATCACTTTAATTGGATAAAACCCTAATTTTGGCTGATGATTCACAGAAATGTGATCCCCTTTACAATCAACACAATCTTCAATCTTCTTGATGATCCAATGAGATGGATAAGATATATTGAGATATGAGATACCTTTGGGACCTAAAAGATTCATAGGTTAAGATAATAAGGCTCTCTTTGAGCAACTCGTCAATACAATCAACTTCCAAAGCTTGAGGAAGACTTGATAACCAAAGTACTTTGATCCCAACACAATGTATGAATGCAATGCAATATGATGTTTATGATGAAACATAAGCCTAAATTAAGAGGGTAAATTTTTGGGTGCAACATGGCCCTCGCCATATCCCGTGACCCTGGCCATGTTTGTGTTTCACATCAGTTTCCTATTTTCTCTCCACGAGCCCAGTCTCCCGAATTTTTATCCATGAATCCACTTTTCCTGTTTTTTCTCCATGCACGTCGTGAACATTTAGGCCATTAATAGAGAAATATAAAATAAATGGCATTTCTACATGAGAGCTTCATCAATTTTTCATCCAGAATATTGTTCTTAGATTTTAAGCAGAAATTCACATGTAATAGTGATAGCTCTTCCACATTGGGGGACTATCACAACTTAGTTCTAAGTATTCTGAAATTTTCATTCTCAATTTTGGATAAGCAATATTTCTGGAATAATTAGGAGAAGTTCTGAAGCAGATGTCATTTACAATATTATTTATTTTATATCAGGTTTTATTTAATTGCTTTCTATGTGTTTATGATTGTTCTGATATCATTGTTACACTGTTGTTCCAATCAGTTCAAACTTAATTTAAGATAATTATTGTTTCTGTTGAAATCATGTTTTATTCCACGGTTAATGATTGCGATAGCATATTTATGTTTAAAACCATGTCTGGCTAAATTGTTTGATACCCGTATGTAAGAACCGTCGTCTGGACAGGATTCGGTAATAATTGGCGCTAATCTTTATAAACTATTTTTCTGGTTATAGTTTCTAATATAAAAGTAAAACAGTTTTTGTACGAGAGTAAAAAACTGGTAAAGGTTAGGGTCAATAGAGCGACAATTTGAGATTTTAACCGAGTAGTAGAATTTAGGCATTAATCTTAAACACAACGACAACACTTTAGGATTAATTATAACTTATTGATTTCCAAAAGTTACTTTTAATTCAAATGAGTGGGCGACAGCAAAGCATTATGGTTTATGAGTATAGCTAGAGTCAATAGTACGACCGTGTGAGATAAAGTCTTTTAAATCAATATTTTCTACTTAAAAGTATTTTAACATCTTTTTATATAGACCAACGTTTCATCGAATCCCCGAGTATGATGAGTTACATACCGGTGTCCCGTTATAGAATATTTCTATTAAAGTTCGAATTTATTTCTTATTTTCCTCAAACCCAAGATAAATCATTAGCCTTAGATTTACACAGTAACATTAGATAACATTAGTTTGATTATCATTCCTTGTGGGTTCAATGTCTTTTAAAACTACACGATTAGACTATGCACTTGTAGTTAGTAAACCCGATAGACTCTTAAGGTCACGATCAAAATTGAACGTGAAGTTACGAGTGTTGAATTACCCATCGTCTGTGAATTTCCAGAAGTGTTTCCAAATGACATCAGTGATTTGCCTTCGGAATGTGAAGTGGAGTTTTTTATAGATGTGGTGTCAGGTACAAGTCCAGTGACAATGGCTCCTTATAGGATGTCAGCTCTAGAGTTGAACGAGTTAAAGAAAAAACTAGAAGATATGCTTGAGAAGAAGTTTGTGCGACCGAGTGTTTCACCGTGGGGTGCACTTGTGTTGTTGGTCAACAAGAAAGAAGGAAGTATGATATTGTGTGTGGATTACATACAATTGAATAAAGTGACTATTAAGAATAAGTATTTGCTCCTGAGGATTGATGATTTGATGGATTAGTTGGTGGGTGCTTGTGTTTTCAGCAAGATTAATTTAAGGTCGGGCTATCATCAGATTCGTGTTAAACCATATGACATTTCGAAGACGACTTTTTGAACGAGGTATGGTCATTACAAGTACACTGTGATGTTGTTTGGTGTATCTAATGTGCCAGGTGTTTTCATGGAATATATGGATAGAACTTTCCATTCGTATCTGGATAAGTTTTTTGTGGTTTTCATTCATGATATTCTGATCTATTCCAAATCCGAAGAAGAACATGCAGAGAATTTTAGAATTATGTTGCAAGTGTTGAAAGAGAATAAGTTATATGCTAAGTTGTCAAAGTGTGAATTTTGGCTGAAGGAAGTGAGTTTCCTTGATCATTTTATTTCTAGTGTGGAACCGTTGTGGATCCTTCTAAAGTTGATGCAATGTTGAAATGGGAGACTCTGAAGTTTGCGAATGAGATTCGAAGTTTTCTTGGTTTAGCAGGTTATAACAGAAGGTTCATTAAAGGAGTCTCTAAGTAGAACACCTTTAACTCAGTTGGATCGAAAGGGTCAAGCTTATACGTGGGATAAGTTTCATATAATTGAAAAAGAAGTTGACGACTACTCTGATATTAATTTTGCCTAAGCCCAAGTGATTATTTTATGGTGTATTGTGATGCATCAAAGATGGGTATTGGTGGTATGCTAATGCAAAATGGACAAGTGGTTGATTATGCTTCTAGGAAATTGATTATTCATAAAAGGAATTATCCTACACATGACATAGAGCTAGCAGGTGTGGTGTTTGTGTTGAAGATTTGGAGACACTATCTTTTCGGATCTAAATTTGAAGTGTTCAGTGATCATAAGAGTCTCAAATACTTGTTCAACCAGAAGGAGTTGAATATGAGGCAAATAAGATGGCTTGAGTTGTTGAAGGCTTATGACTTTGATTTGAATTACCATCCTAGTAAAACAAATGTAGTTGTCGATGCGTTGAGTAGAAAATCTTTGCATATATCAATGCTTATGGTTCAAGAGTTGGAAATGATCGAACAATTTAGAGATATGGGCTTAATATGTGAAGATACTCCCAATAGCGTGAAGTTGGGAATGTTGAAACTAACTAGTGGTATAATAGAAGAAATCTGAGAAGATCAAAAATATGATTTGAAGTTCGTTGACCTTGATTAACCAAGGTAATCGAGGTGAGTTCAAAGTTTATGATAATGGTGTGATGAGGTTTGGAAATATAGTGTGTGTTCCGGATATTCCATAACTTAAGAGAAGTATCCTTGAAGAAGGACATCGAAGCGGGTTAAGTATTCATCTTGGTGCCACAAAGATGTATCAAGACTTGAAGAAGTTATTTTGGTGGCCTGGTATGAAGAAGGAAATTGCTAAATTTCTCTAAAATTATTTGACTTGTCAGAAGTCGAAGATTGAACATTAGAAGCCTATGGGTCTTATGCAACCATTGAGTATTCCAGAGTGGAAATGGGACAGTGTCTATATGGGTTTCGTGTCGGATTTTCCGAAGACTGCTAAGGGCAATGGCTCAATTTGGGTGATAGTGGATAGGTTGACTAAGTCGACTCACTTCTTACCAATTAAGATTAATCATCCTATGGAGAAGCTAGTTGGGATGTATATCGACGAGGTTGTGAAATTGCATGGAATGCCTTCGAGTATCGTGTCAGATAGACATCTGAGGTTTATGTTAAAATTATGGGAAGGTTTGCAGAATTCTTTTGGTACTAAGTTGAGGTTGAGCTCTGCACACCATCCGCAGACAAACGGTCAGACAAAGAGGACTATTTAGTCTTTGGAAGATTTGTTGAGGGCTTGTATGCTAGAACAAGGAGGATCTTGGGATAGTCACTTTCCGTTGATTGAGTTTACATACAATAACAATGTAGGACTCCATTGTATTGGTATGAGTCAGACAAGAGAGTTATGCTCGAAACAGAGATCGTACATAAGACAACTGAAAATATTAAGATGATTCAAGAGAGAATGAAAGCTTCTCAGAGTCATCAGAAGATTTATTATTACAAGAGGAGGAAGGCAATCAAATTCCAAAAGGATGACCATGTGTTTTTAAGAGTTACTCCGGTGACTAGTGTTGGTAGAGCTTTGAAGTCGAGGAAGCTTACACTGCATTTTATTGGTCCATATCATATTTCAGAGAAGATATGTGAGGCGGCCTATCTGATTACTTTACCGCCATCACTTGCGAATCTTCATGACGTGTTTTATGTGTCTCGGTTGAGAAAGTACATTCAGGATCCTTTGCATGTGATTCAAATGGATGATGTACATGTGAGAGATAACCTGACTATTGAAGCATCACCCATGCATAGAAGGGCGTGAACTGAAGCAATTGCGGGGTAAAGACATCGCCTTAGTGGAGGTATTATGGGGTGGACCAGCTGGTGAAAGTTGGACTTAGAAACGCGAGGATCAGATGAGAAAGTCTTACCTGAATTTGTTTTTGTCAAGTAGTTTTCAAGGGATAAAATTCTTTTAAGTGGGGGAGAGTTGTATGTTGTAACACACCAAAATAATTATATTATTTATTTAATTGTTTGATTAATTTATGTTGAGTATTTGTGACTTAATTGTGATGTTTATGAGATGTATGGATGATCATGATCCTTGATATGATGTTTTGTATGGTGTATGATGGATTGGTGGGAATTAAGAAGGTATAAAGTATTTTAGAATAATTTAGATAATTAGAATCATTAATTGGAATTATTTTAATTAGTTAAATAGAATCATAATAAGAGGTAGAAGCATGAAGCCAAAGTGGTAAATTATGAATGGATAAGTAAGGGTAAGATGGGAAAACCATAGAAAGGGTCCAAAGGTTAAACAAGAGAAAATAGTGTCAGTGTTCATTATGTGTGATCGTTAAAAGAGAAGGTTGATATGAAGAGAGCTAGGGCACAAAATAACTCGGAGGAATTTGATAAAAAGTGAAGAGAAATTAATTACTAGGAGAAATCTAAGGTAAGGGGGTTTATCGTTGTTATGATAATTGATCTAGGTTTTAGATAATTGTAGGTTGTGTTGGGGTTTTGGGATGATGATGTTAATATGATGCTTTGATGAAAATTGGTGAAATTATGATGTTTTCTTACAAAGAATTGATGCATATGATGTATGATAATTTGTGTTGTTGTTATGTGATGAAACTAAGTGAATCTATAATGAATTGAGACATGTACCATGGAGAAACTGTGTAGAAATTGGGATTGTGTAATGCAGAAATCGTAATAGGGAAGTCATGTTCACGCTGAAGCGTTGGGTGGTGGATGTGTGTTCGGGTGATGGAGCCCCGCTCCAGCAGCAGTGGGCGAGTAAGAAGTGATGAGATGGGGTGGAAAACATAGCTCCTGGATTTTGTATGGAGGGTGGTGTGTTGTTGGAGCATCATCGGGCGATGCATAGGCGGGAGCAACAGTGTTGAGTGAGCGAGATGCAGCGTCGGGTGGTGGATACCAGAAAGGAAAAAGGTTATTGTCGCTCCCTCATCATTGGGTGAGCCTTAGGAGAGCACCAAGCGACAGACATAAGTAGTATTTTAGAAGTGTCATAACTTGAGTTTTAAGACTCTGATTGATGCGTCATTTAAAGTGTTAGGAAGCTAACATGGTGAACTATACCTTGGTGAAATAGGAAGAGTCATATGATGTGTTTTTCCATTACCTATGCTTTGATGAATAAGATGATTCGGTGATTGTTTTAGTATGGTGTATGTGTATACAATGAATTGTTGATCCTATGAAGATGATGTTTTGTATTATGAAGTATGTATTAATATTATGATGAATATATGAATGATGATGCATTTTGACTAGAAGTGGTCATTTGGTTATTAAGATGTTTCGCATCATGCATTCATGGCATAAGTTAGGGTGTATCCCAGTGATGGTTGTAGGAAATTGTTCCAGTGAGTTTTATAGGATGAATAGTCATGTAATGGCCTCAATCCCAAAGTGTCGATTGGGTGAAATTTGTGATGTGCTCTAGTTCTAAGCAGGAATCGATCCTATCGGTGGGGATCTTTGGAGAAAACGATGACGCTATCATCAATGAAGTTTTGGTACCACATGCATGAATCTAAATAAGTTTCATTGCATTATATATGGCATTGCATGATGATTTGATTGAATGATGTTTTGTAGATGCGTGTTTGTGATAATTGCTAATTGATGGTATTACCATGTGTTTGATGTGTATTATGATTCTTGAAGGTTTGTGATAATTGCTAATTGATGGTATTACCATGTGTTTGATGTGTATTATGATTCTTGAAGGTATGAGTATGACATGAGGTTTAAATGGTGTGTTTCTTTGGTGTTGTATCATAACTACTATATTTAATCCTTATGTCTTTTATAATGATTATGATTTACTCACTCTTGCTGCTTGGAAATGTTTCCTATATACGTGGGTAACTTGCAGGTAATCAAGAATAGTCTATCGAGGCTTAGAGGATAGTTGCAGAGTGTGTTCTTTATTTCTTATAAAATAAAGGGTTCTTTCTATGATATGTAACATCGGGGATAATATCGTTTGTTTTAATAACCATGTTACTTTGTTTACTTTGGGATTTGAACTACCCTTGTGGTAATTGAGTTGTTTCGATTTGGTGAAGTTATTTAGAAGTATCTTAATAAAGATGTTTTGAATTATGAATTTCCGCTACAAGTAAGTTGAAAAGCAATTATCGTTAATCATGAAGTACTTAATGTAATTGATTTTTTGAAAACTCGTGTTACGGAGCATGATGTGTCTTATTATGAAGTTTGTTTGAAGCAATGTGACACCCTTTTGGTGCATTACTCTGATTTAATTATTGAATTATTTTGTGAATAATCTTTGGGGTTTAGAAGGATGTTACAACCTGGATGACTTCTTGGTTGAATATCTCAATTTAGGCTCGGAGAGTTTTTTCTTTTTTTGGACGACTGCCTCGAGCTTCGCTTCAGTTTTAGGATGTCGTTGGGAGGTAGTGAAGTGCCTCGAGAATTGTTTCCTCAGGTCTTTTCAGGAATTAATGGATTCCTCAGCGAGAATTTTGTTCCATGTCATGGCACCCTTTCGCAGAGTAGTGGGAAATAGTCTGCACCTAACAGTGACATTGACGCCATGATATTCTAGAAAAGAATCAATGTTCTTGAGATGATCATTTAGGTCTGATGTCCCGTTACATATCCCCAGATTTGGTGGTTTTTCCAGTCCTACGGGGATGAGTGCATCCATGATTTCCCGAGAGAGTGGTCCATAGGTCCCATCTCTGTCGATCCAAATGGGTGATTGCAGTGGAGATTGGCAGCGTCTTCCTCATAGGGGACTACCATCGTAGCAGGGAGGTGAGTTATGTGATCGACCTTTTTTCTTATGGGGCGGAAATTGTCCATTCTCTACTTTTCCTCCGGCTCTTCCTTTCTTGGTGATCAGGGAGCGTCTCCGTTTACAGGGAGGAGTTCAATCGCACTTCTTGGTCACTAAAGGTCTCCCCTTCTTCAGCGGTGGGCGGCGGCTTAGTTGTTGCAGGGACGGACTTCAAGACTCATACCGCCGGTGTCTCCATGGGGGAGATCATGAATGGTGGTCCTTTTCTAGGGAACCTACCCTTTGGTTTTGATGGTGGACCAGCGAGTTCGTTTGGTTGATTTTCGCGAAGAAATCCGCCATCATCGGGTCGATGTTGGAGGGAACCAAAATTGGTTGATACGTCTCTGGGGCTGGCTTTTGAGTCTCTTGATTCCTGTGGGTTTTAATGTACAACACGATATCCTCCCGGCATCTTCATAAAAAGGGGAAGTAGTGTGCACGTCCCTCCTCAGTGTGATGTTCTCCAAATAAGGCATCTCGTCGTTGTCATCATTGTTCTGAGAAGGAGACATGATGGTGTCTAGACTGTCGTTCTTATCATTAGGGTCGGCCATGATTAGTTTTGAGTTTCATTTTGATCTTTAGTTTCGAGGAAAGAAATATGGGGAAACAATTAAATTCCCACAGACGGCGCCACTGATCATACCTGATCAGGAGAAAGATATGTGTGTGGTTGGTCCACTTGAAAGTCGGTCTGGATGCTCCTCAGAAGGGGGATTACCTTCAATGCACTTTGATGCTAAATTCAAAAAAAAGGAGACATAAGTGAGTATGAGAGTTATGAATGAGATACATGAATCTCCCGCATGGGATAATATTTATAGAGCCCCCAGTGATGGGCCAATGGCCTCCATTGTGGGATAAATGTCCAGGAACATAATGGATGGTTGCCAGGATTTTCACGTGAGTGAGGATGAGCAGCACATGCTCAATATCTTGGGTTAAGTGTTATGTGGACTTCGCGGATAGTGGGCTGACTACAGCCGTTATGAAGGGCGTAACGGCTCCGAATAGTGCGAAACACATTGATGATGTGTCCTCGGGTGAAGGGCACATGGATGATGCGTCTCCAACTTGGGCCTTAATGGATTGGACCATCATTTGGGTCGTTGTTGACACAATGGCAAGTTGGGCCGTGCTCGACGATGGGCCAGGCGTGGACCCAGTCCAGAACACTTCTTCTTACATATACTCCATGTTCCGTTGTGCACTTCACAAATTCCTTCTCCCTAAGGAAACTATCAATCTTCTTATTCCAAGCTCTTATAGCTTGTTTGAGTCCATATAGGGCTTTATGTAGAATGTACACCTTTCTCTCTTTGTCATATTTCACAAACCTAACTAGTTGTGTAACATAAACTTCTTCGTCTAAGGATCCATTTAGGAATTCACATTTCATGTCCATCTGACATATGTGCCAATTATTCATTTCTTCTAGACCAACAACCAACCTGATTGTTTTGATTCTATCAATAGGTGCAAAAACCTCATCAAAGTCGATTCCTTCTTTCTGAATAAATCCTTTTGTCACAAGTCTTGCCTTGTGTCAAGTTACTTCCCCTTTGGGATTCTACTTCACCTTGTATACCCACTTGACATTAATTGCCTTTTTGCCTTGAGGCAATTCGATAAATGACCAAGTGTGTTTGACATCGATGGACTTCAATTCCTTATTCATTGCTTTCACCCACTTCAAATCTTTCAATGCTTCAACTACATTGGTTGGTTTGACATCTACACAGAAAGCATAGTGTACCAGCTGACCTTCATCATCGACCATATCATCTGATGTAATCATACACTCTTGTAACCTTGCAGGCATGTGTCTAGTTCTCTAAGGTCTGCTTGGGCCCGCTTCACCTCTAACTTCTTTTCGAACTTCTACTTTTTCAACTTTAATTATTAGTTCTTCACATAAGGTTCTCACTGATTACTTGTTTACATTTTCAGTCCAATCCAATTCCCTAAGCTGATCTATGACCATATCCATGCTGATCACAATCTGCTTGATCGCTGGGTCGAATAACTTGTAACCTCCTGTCGAATGATATCCTACTAAGATCATTTGACTCGACTTGTCATCAAGTTTTCTTCTTAACTAATCTGGAACATGTATATGTGCAATAGATCCAAATACCTTCAGATGACTCAAGCTAGGCTTCACACCAGACCAACATTCTTCTAGCGTAATTCCTTCTAAAATCTTCGTCGGACATATGTTCATGATATATGTTGCAGTCGACATAGCTTCACCCTAAAACTCCTTAGGTAAATGATTTCCTTTCAACATACTTCTCACCATATTCATGATGGTTCGACTCTTTCTTTATACAGTTCCATTCTATTGTGGAGTATAGGGTGAAACCACCTCATGCATAATCCTTTCTTTCTCACATAACATGTCGAAGTCTTACGACACTTATTTTCTACCACCATCAATTCTCAAAACTTTGAGCTTTTGACCTCTTTGCCTTTCGACCATATATTTAAACTTGGCAAATACCTCAATCACTTCACTTTTCTTCTTGATCATGTAAGTCCATAGTTTTTGACTAAAATCATCTATGAATGTAACAAAGTATTTATTACCTCCATTTGAATCCACCTAGATTGGTCTACATACATCAGGGTATATGATTTCAAGAATTGCCTTCAACTTTCTTCTTGCATCCTTGTTGAAGTTATTTTTGTTATGCTTCGTCTGCACGCATTCCTCATATACCTCGTTTGAAATGTCGATTTATGGCAACCTTGAAACCATATTTCTTCTTTTAAAATCTCGATGTCTTTGAAGTTGAGATGGCCTAGTCTATAATGCCATATCCATTCATTTCTGCTAGCTGCAGTCGAAAGGCACTTGTGCTCCATCACATTTAGTTCGATCTTGAAGGTTCTATTCTGAGACATAAGAGCCTTCATGGTTAATCTTCCATTTGCATCGACAAATCTCATCATCTTGTCTTTGATTGATACTTTATAATTCTTTTCGACCAACTTCCCTATACTGAGGAAATTGCTCTTCATGCCTGGTATGTACAACACATTAGAAATTACTGATCTCTTGCCATCTTTCCTCATAATCATTACATCACTGATACCTTTAGTTGCTAGGGTATTGTCATTTGAAAATTTCACCATGTTCTTCATCGAGAGCTTTATGTTGACAAACTAATCTTTCCTTCCATACATGTGTGATGAGCATCCTGAATCCAAGTACCATTGATCCTTGAATCTCTCTTCATCTCGAGTTGTGACCATCAGCATCATCTCTTCTTCTTCATACTTTGCAAACTTTGCATCACTTTCTTGATATCTTTCGTTTTTTGAACAATCACTAGAATAGTGACCATACTTCTGACAATTAAAACACTGAATGTGACTCTTGTTAGGCTTTCGACCACTATATTTTCCTCTATTTACAACACCTTATCTTTGGTTTCCAGGTATGAGGGTCTTCTCTGATTCGACACAATTCCTTCCTGCTGGTTTTCGTCTACCAGTCGAACTGTTGTAGCCTCCTCTACCTTTGTTTTGGAAACCACTTTCCTTTTCCTTTCTTATCTCTTGTTGACAGCGCCTGCAAAGCCACATCACTATTCGACTTTCCTGTAACTCTTTCAGTCATTTTTTGTTCATGAGCCTCAAGCCTCCCTCGAAGCTTTCATTCGACAAAGTTGACATGTTCTTAGACTCTTCTATGGAAACTACCACATGGTCAAACTTCAGAGCCAAAGACCTCAAGATCTTTGTAACAACTGCCTTTTGTTGTTAATGTCTCTCCATAAACCTTTATTTGATTCACTACTTTCGTAACCCTAGTGAAGAAATCAGATGCGCTATCATTATCTTTCCTCTGAAGCAATTCAACACGTTCTTTTGTAAGTTTCTAACCTCACTCTTTCACCTTCTCAGTGCCTCCAAACAATTTCTTCAGAACTTCCCAAGCTTCTTTTGCAGATTCTATATCACTAGCATTTTCAAAATTGTTTGGACTGAGACATTGATGAATTATAAATATAGCTTTATAATTCTTCTTCTTTGATTCTTTGTATTTCTCTTCTTCTTCTTCTTCTTCTGAAGCGTCTTTTTCAAGCGATTCTAATCCATGTTTCACAAGATCCCAAAGATCTTGGCAACGAAACACAAACCTTCATCTGCTCGCACTCCAATTCTCATGGTTATCAACTTTAAGAGTTGAAAGACTTGCAGAAAAATACTCGTTCAGATGATTCATTGCCATCGTTCTTGCTTGCTTTGAATCGCTCAAACCGGAGCTCTTGATACCAGATGTTGAAAATCTACCAAAACCTATCATGAATTTCAATCAATTTAATGAACAAGATTGTTATCACTGCACAATGATAATAAAAAAATTCAGGAAGAAAAATTAGGGTTTATGAAAATAAGAGAAGATTATTTTCTACATAGTAACTCTCTGCCCACAAACCGTGAAAATCTTTATTTACTTTACAACTTCAAAATTCTGTGAATATAAGTTGTTATCAATAATAAGGGTACTCCCTCTATTTATAGTTTTAGGTTAGCTTTCTCCCTAAGGCAAATTCCAAAAATACAAAAGCCCAAAATACCTATTTTGGATCTAAATTGAAATCGTGTGTAGCAACCTGCTTACAATACTTCGACAACTACATACAATTCAATAGACTAAGTTTTTCGACACACCTTGTGTCGAGCAACAACCTGCTTCGACATAATTTTGATAGTGGAGGAAGAGAGAAAGTTGAATGAGAATAAAAATCAGTAGCGCTACTAAATTTGATAATGGAAAAGAGAGAAAGTTATATTAAATTAAAAATAGCACATGAATCATTTAAGTGGTGTTTAATCTCAACCATTTATTTAAAATTTAAATGGTTCAGATTCATTCTCATATTCTCACATAAAAATATCATTTCTCTCTCTC